>LR990866.1:5614940-6214940 GCA_905163395.2 Endotricha flammealis
GATTCAGCATTTGAGCTGTTATCCCGTCACCACCGCAAGCCTTAGGTTTGAGTTTGCAGATTGCTTCTTCTATCTCCTGTCTAAGGATGTCAGGTTCCTTAACGGCATAATCCCACAAGTTCCTCTCCGCGTTGTTCTCACAAAATAGATTTTGACAATATATTCTCCACCTGTTCTCCAGGACTGCCATCTTATCGGACAACAGTTATCCCAGCTTCACTTTGAATAGACCAGTGTTTCGGCTTGAAGTCTTTTGCAAGGCACTTGACTTTACGGAACATAATTATCTCTAGTGCGGGCTGTTTCCAAACATGTCTCTACCTCTCCGCAGATGTTATTAATATAGGCATCCCTGTCTATCCTACATAGTCTCTGAGCTGTTCTGTGCGCTTCAGCGTACAAGGCACGGTGCTCGTCAGTATTCAGGCCAGTTTCTTTGAGCTCCTTTCTTTCATTGACTTTGTTCCATGCCACTGCACTCATCCACTCGGCCTTAGGAGCCTTAGTGCAATATCATAATATAATTATTTCATTAGCAATTCATACACGACTAGCTTGTGCCTGCGGCTTCGCCCGCGTGGCCTACTAACAATTAAGTAGCATATTTTTCTTCAGAAACAAATTCCGGTACGGTTCGGTTCAGTCTCGTACGGTCGGTCCGGTCCTTATAAGGAACCTACCTACATGCCAAATTTGGAATCTCCAGACCCAGTGGTTTACACTGTGCGTCGATATACCCTCGCAACTTCGTTTGTGTATATTTTGCTTTCCCGTAAGATTTTTGAAAAATCGTTTCTTAGTACACCCCTAGACGTCGTAAGGAACCTACATTCCAAATTTGAATTTTCTAGACCCAGCGGTTTGGTCTGTGCGTTGATATATAGTTAAATCAGTCAGTCAGGACTTTGAATTTAATATTATAGATTACTTAATAACACATTACAGTTTGGATCAAAATAATATAAAATTGTTTGATAACTTACATTACAATGATGGTTGTAATTTCATAAGAATAAAACAGTTTTAATCTAATACAAACTAGTTTTGCGTAGGATTTCGGACGAATAAAGTTGTAATAGAATGATACTCTGTTATTCTTCCAATCAATGACTTTCTCTCGGGACGTAAGGTAAAATAATTATTTTGTTCGCCTAAGCTTTTGTATATATTTTTCGGTAGAAAAAAGACGTCAAACGCTTTTAATTACACTATTTGCAGTAAAAAAAAATCTGAAAAAAATTCAGGTGATGTATTAAGGTCCGTAGATTTTAAATAAGCAAAAAAAAATTTTTTGGTAACGTGCTATTACTGCGTTATTCGTTTGGTGTGACGATATTATCAATGCTAACAAAGTGCTGGAATAAAATTTGGAAAAATATATTTTTTTGGGTTGCCTCCCCTACATATAAAGTGGAAATTAATAATTTTTTTTCGCGCCTACTCCCTGTTGTGGGTTATTGTTAGATAGGTCTCTTCAAAACATTGAGGGTGTGGGAAGATCTCTATCTCCGAAAGTCTTGTGTTTAGAAATTTGAAAAAAATCATGGTAGTAATCAAAATAGTGAACCTACAAGGAAAACTAAAACAGTTAAGTAGGCACTACTAGTTACCGAGTAATAGCCGACGAACATATGAAGTTAAATTTGTTTTACGAAAACGTACAAATGTCATAGAATATGGCATTGTACTCATTTGCAAGCAAGAAATGCGTAGCCGATACGGAACCCTACAATGTGCGTGGCCCGACATGTACTTGCCCGGTTTTTTACATAAAGATTTCACCGTGTTGTGATAATGACTACTAGTCTCTCGCCAATTTGTCTGACAGATAAGTTACATATAACTTATCAAGACGTGCTGAACTGCTATTGCGATCTTACAGCCAGTTCCTGAAACGTATTTTAATTTTAATTTCACATTAAGTCGTAAGCTATCTCTTTTTTCAATTTGACAGTATAAACTGGCTGCTAATGTTTTAACCCACGATGCTAGCAGAAGTTAGAAGACAGAGGTTTTAGACAAAGTTCCATATCCACACTCTCGTATACGTTTAACCTCGGACAACTTCGCGTATACTATAGAGGCGATGATTTAATGAAATTGTTAAAATACTCTTATTTGAACGTAATTCCGTTTAACTACATAACCAATTCCACTATCACATGCGTCACTGATTGAACACACTAACCGCAAATCCTGTGGCTACGACATTACAAATAAATCAAGTAAATGCGCACCTAATTTATTAAACTGTGTGGAACAGGGTGCGTGACAAATATCTATTCACACAAAACAATGTTTAATAATATAGTAACTATTTTGGAGTGTTAGAAAATGGGCTAACTAGACCGGGGGAGTTACCACCCGTTCACAGAACATCATCGGCGCGAAGCAGAAATGTGTTTATTTCAATGAGTGATTGATCCGGAAACCGAACCCCTATTTTCCATCAGTAAGGTCGCCCGACCAAGACGCTGGTTTTCTTTGGACGCTGTTTTGGTAACAGAGGAGTCCGACATCGAACAAACTTTGATTGATTGTTTATACGTTTCTTATGTAGACAAGATCCTATCGTATCATCCGCAAAGAAACAAAGAATTTCTTACTTGAAAAAAACAAAAACGGAAATCAATACTCCTTGCATTCCAAATAAAGATGGAACAATCTATCAACATTGAAAGGTTAAGCGTACGTCCCACGATATGCCACACAAAGTTATCGTTGGACCCATTCATCTGCTAGAAAGCCGGACCTTTTCCACTTTCGTCTCACGTAGGGTCCCGGGATCAAATTTCCCAGTAATAAATGTGGGCATTCATTCGTACTGAATATTCCTGACCCGACCTTGGCTGACCGTCGAACGATTTGTTTAACGTGAATTACCCTGGCCTATAATAATTATAAGGGTATACCAGACACGCATATTGGACCAAAAAATGGGTCAGATTCGATGTTGTCGAAATGATTATTGGTGCAGACATAATTATATAAAAAAACGAACTCCACTAAGGGATATTTTGAAATCCGATCTTCATTAGTTTATCACACGAAGAATAAAGATAATGTTGGTATTCTTAGTCCTTCGCACAAAAGCTATCTGAAAATGAGAGTCATACGTTAAAAGTATTATTATGTAATATTATATTGTAATAAATAATAAGTAAAGTGATTTGATAGTTTGTATATAAATCTATATAGAATAAAAAATGTTATTTGAAAAGAAGGATGAAAGTTGGGAACGATGAAAGTATAATAAGAAGTCTTTATAGACTACTTATTATACTTTCATTACGTTCTGTTTCTCATTGGAGTAGAAAGAGGTTATCTACTTTCTACTCCAATGAGAAACAGCGTAATATGTCTAGATCAAACCCCTTAATTTGTACGTTGAGTCAAAAAACAGTGGGCCATAAAGGATACTCGTAAAGTTAGTTCACTTATCTGGGCAGCAAGGCTTACCCTCAAATAAGCCTGTAAATGCCCCAGATTATACAACTTCGGAGATTTACTGTTGTACAGTCGACCCATAAAGTTTCCCTAGCTTGCCCATTCGCATATTGTTAATATTGAATTAAACTTGTTATGCCATTTGTTTTACTGCGTCGTACGTTCGCAAGGTAGTTATTAGTAATTAAATGAACTTATAAGTAGGTACCTAAGTAATTAAATTCTGAACGTAACTTTTAAAAACCGATCAACCGCTTTGTTTCCGATTTCCTAATACAAGTACCCAATGAACAATAAAATGAAAGTAAGCTAGAGCAAAAAATTATAGAGGAGTATTTTTTTGAGATTCGTGACAATACTTCATAACGGATAATGGTTCCGCTGAAAGGGTATTGTTGTGTTACGTGAAAAATGTTTTATCGTGCCCCCAAACGGTTTCGGTCCCATCTCTAAATCTCTAAATGTATCACTTTCTGTCGGTACATTTGTCACAAGTACAATAAAACAGCGTAAGTCTGCTCTAATTCAATTTCCAATTACATTTAGGCATCTATCTTATCCGAAGAAGAATTTATTGAGCATCCACAATGAAGTTACAATTATTGGGGCGACATTTGCAAAATCCAGAAATAATGTAGAAAATTTTAAAACTAAATGAACTTAATAAATTGTACTCAAGGCACTTTTATCGAAGAGCCCAATGGTGTTGTAGCGTGTTTTTTTTTTATGGAAAAAGTTACAAAACGAGCATGCGAGTTACCTGGTCGTAAGTGATCAATGCTATCCACGATAATAGGAGAGTTGTGCGTCCTTGCCTGGCCTTTAACAGGGTCGAAAATTGGAAATAATGAGAAAGAGAGGACGAGTCTTCACGTCGATATTCTGTGAGAGGGTGATACTTCCCCGATAGAGCTAGCCAATTTCAACTCTACAGCTCTCAGCCAATTTCAACACATGAATTATGTAAAAGTTCGTTTTAATAACTTCGAGCTTCTCAGTGTATTAAATATAATCGCACCAGCTAACTTGTAGCAATTGTGGGAAGCATACGAAAGTCTAGTATAATGAAAGTAAAACCAAAATTATACAATTTAGACCATATCAAAAGCAGCCAATTAATCTAAACTCCTTCAAATCTGCAAGTCATATTGAAGAAGAAGATAATTTCAAACTTTTAGGCCTTACCATAGACAGTCACATCAACTGGAAAAACATTTTAAACATTAAATCGAAAATATCCCGATTTTTGTTCGCCTTGACAACCCTAAAAATAAATACACATATAAACTGCGCTCTCTCTGCTTATCACGTCACGCCTATGCACAGGCTTGGTTCCGCAACGGAATAGTCCTGTGGGGCGATAGTACAGATTTGTGCATGACTTGTTCGTTATGCAAAAGAAATGCTTACGTATCATAGCAAACATTCGTCAACCAAACAGCTGCAGACCGTTTTTTAAAAAATTTAATATTTTAACCTTGCCGTGCCTTTACATATTCGAAATCGCTCTCTTTGTTCGTAAACACTTTCACTACTTCGAACTTGATAAAAACCCACGCCGTTATAACAACTTAATTTTACCGGAACCAAAGCTAGAAATATATAAATCGGGACCCTACTATAGAGCTATACAAATTTACAATAAAATACCAGATTAAGTATATAAAAAATGAACAAAAAATTAATAAATATAAAAACAAATTACAAACACTCTTACTACAAAAATGCTATTATTCAGTGAGGGAGTTTTTGTCCGACGGGAACCCAAAGGAATATGTAGATTATATCACTTCTTAAAATGCTAATAACTTTTTAATGTATCATAATTCATAACTTTTATGTAAATTCGCAATGCTTACTGTATTAAATTGCTATACCCTGCCAGGGTCCATGTTTTTTACAAATAAGTACAATAATTGTTAAGTCCTATCTGTAACTTATGTTAATTGTATTGTAAACATGTGCAATAATAAATAAATAGTTAAAGAAATTTATTTGTCTCATAAAAAGGGTTCACTTACATAGTAAATTTACTCATGTCATTTACTATGTAAGTGAACCCTTTTTATGAGACAAATAAATTTATTTCTAAAGTAGGAGTGTAACGAGTATGGAGCGAAATTATAATATCATAGTATCTCTCATTAACAACAGACAAAAAAAATAGTAGAATGGTCGAATACATTTTCATTTAATATACGTTAGCTAATGTTCTTGACAATAAAAAAGAAATATGTATCCAGACTTCCAAAATCATACTTGTTACTAAAAGCTCACTCGAACACAAATATAATGTATCCGACGCATCATTAAACAAGGTACTCCAAAATACAGATTGACTCGCCGACTTCTATTAAAGGCAGATAATCATTAAGAGTACCAGTAACTATGCCAATGTCTTCAGCATTTGAAGGTTCTCCACCTGAAATTCACATGCCATTTAACACGGGCTCGTTAGGGTAAGAGGCCATAAAGATATCCGGCCTGTTTCGTGTCAGCCCTTTGTTGGCTAACGTTACACACACAGACATACTTAACGACATTTTTATTAATACAAGGATGACAGAGACATAAATTTATGTAGATAGAACAAGTACCTAAATCTGTGTAAAAACCAACGGGTCTATTCTCGTAATAAAAATTGTTAAAATCTAGTGAAGCACTATCTCATTCGTTTTATATTTTGTACTCGGTGTTAATTTTATGCACAGTCAGCGCCATCTATTTCATATAGACTTTTCACCAAATCGTATGGTAATCGCGTACTTTTCGGGATAAAAAGTACCCTATGTGTTAATCCAAGGTATCAGCTACCTACATACCAAATATCATAAAAATTGGCCCAGCCATAAGAGTGTGAAGAAGTAACAAACATACACACAAACTGTCGTATTTATAATATTAGTAGGATGTGCAAGATAGCGTTTGAGATTGATATTACATTTTAATTGTTTTTGTTACGAGAATAGACCCTCAGCTGTTACATTTTTTTGCACTTTTGAGTTTTTAATGACAGAGAACCGTAGTATTTCGGAAATATCTAATTTCGACTCATCTTTTGACTGAATTTTATAGTTTTTTGAAAATAACATCAACGTAATATGATCCGTGACGTTTTAAATGGATGAGACAAGCGTAGAGTCGGGAGCACAGTCCATCATCATCCCTGTGTTATTTCAATCTACTTTGCCACTTTATGCTTGAATGCAACAGTGCAAATCCATTGAAGAAGAACAGTTATGGAGAGCTTGATATTCTGTCAATTTTTGGTACACACTTCATCTATTTAGTTTTATATCTGCAAAGGATGACGTGAGTTATATGTTCTATATTTATTTTATCTCCATCTGTCGAGTATCAAAAGTTGCGACTACTTGTGTAATTACTTGAGATCTATTTCATACGCGAAGTGAACAAATTATTATGTTATTCACGATATGAAAAGAAAAATGTAAAAAATACGATACAAAAGTTCAATCTTACTTTCAAATAGAGAGACTTAACAGTTATTAAAAATTTAAAATATAACTGTCACATTTATCTGGTTAATATCGCCTTTATTACCTAACCGGGGGTAAGTGATCAATTCAACTCGAGTTTTTTTAAATAGGGCTATTACATGCTCTTTCCAATCGTCTTTTCTCATCCGACCACCACTTCAGACTGCAGACTTTTCGATTTTTACATAAAGGACAAACTAAGAAGAAAAGGCATAGGGAAGGAGTTACCAAAATGCGTCACTATTTCACGTCGATATTTTGCGAAAGTACCCCTCAATTAACCTGTCGATGTGGCACATAGCCTTCAAACGGCTATGCTTACAACTCCAATTAATTACCTGTTAAAATACCGTATCCACAAAACCAGAAGAGTTCAGACCACGCAGCCTTTTGATAATGTAAAGCAATCAGTCACGTGTAAATTGACGAATGAATTTACCCAATTGTACTGTTTCATTGTTCAATGGTTTTCAAATACTGTTAAAACCAGATAGAGTCAGTCACGGAGAAAGCCAATATAAGTAATTTGCAAAGCGTTCGGTATTACATGTATTTTAATAAATGCCAACATTATTTCGTAGTATTTTCTCAAAGACTTGGCAATTTCAGGAGAGCACAGATAAAAGAAACTAATAGATAAGCAATGTGGGCTCCTCTGGTCATAACATTGACGAATGTGTCCATATACGTGCTAAATAAAACGCTCATTTGAAAACTGTCACTTTGCCTTCGCGTCTCTGTATATCTCAAAATACACTGCCAATCAAAGAATTCGGTTCTTTGAGGGCGTGGTTCATTGACGTTTAGTTTACAGACATAGTTCACGTATAATTTGTAGCAAACCACATTTCTACTGCAGACTACAACTCCTCGTTTCATTGTTCTGTGGACGAGACATAATAAAAGCGAAATATCTTTCCCTTACATTCCACTGTGTGTGACTGAGACATTTGAATTTGTTTGTCATTAAAATATTTTCATTTGCACTTGTTATTAGATGTTTCGTGAAATTACATTTCTTACGCGAGTATTCACGTGATTTTCATGTATATGTGTATATATTTCTCTGTGCTCTTATCAAAACTTAAAACCTGCCCCTTGATTATGATATTACCATTCAAATATATAAGAGAGGTAGGGCACAGCGGATAATCCGCTCAAATCGGAGCAGCCCGTCCGGGGAAGGACCTCCACCTTACAGAAGATCGTAGCCAAATAGCATTGGTCTCGGCCATGTTGTGTTCCTACGGTGAGTAAGGTCTCCAGAGCTCCACTTGGGGGGGTTGGGAGGGTTGGCAACGCGTGAGTGATACCCCCGGTATTGCTTACGTCTATAGTTTACGGTGACGGCTTACCATCAGGCCGACCGTATGCTTGTTTGCCACCTGTGTGGTATAAAAAATAAAAAAATAAAAAATATCTTGTAATGTATCAATGACATTCAGTAATTTCGGAGCCATAAGTTCATTTAAAAACAAATATTAGTATAAAAATAATACCTATATAGAGATCAGTTATTTCTTTATAGGAAAATTATATTGCAGAAATGTATACAGCCCTGTAAGTATATTTTTATGACAGTAAGCATTTCGCACAACACTTCACCTTACCTCACTTTATTATACAGAAATTGACGGTAAAATGTTTGTATAGAATAAAAAATCTTCGCTCATTCCGTTTTCAAGAGAGATAAATATCCGGGTGCGTTTGACGTGAAAATATCATTTTTTCTCTTCCACGACATACCTACTTTCGTCACATACAAAGACCAACTGAAATATGTAGATATATTAAGCCAGAAAAGAAGTAGTCCATGTCTTCCCTTAAATAGTAAATTGTTACTACAATACTATACCTAAATAGTTCTTTACCCATGTAACTATGTGGTAATAATAAATAAATATTCTTAGACGAATCACACAACGCCATCTATTCCCAAACTATGCAACTAAGCTTGTACTATGGGTCCTAGATTGCTGATAAATATACTTAAATACTTATTTTTTGTAAATAAATACTTATTATACATTGCAACACCCAGACCAAGGCAAACAGACATGTTCATGCACACAAATGCTTGCCTTGCGCAGGATTCGAACCCGAGGCCCTTGAGATAAACTGACCATTGCTCCATCGGGCCTGTCATAATGCTTGAGTACCTTGAGGAGCTCGATGGCGTCACTGGGTGTCGCACTCTAAAACCATTGTGATGAGATTTGTTAAGGCCTTCTGGCGGTTTGAAAACACTGGTCTCTGCCAATCCGCTTTGGAGCAGCGTGGCAGAGTATGCTCTAATCCCCTTCCATTGAAAGGAGACCCGTATTCTCGCAGCCAGATGATTGTAGGTTGATATGATATGTAAGTACGTAGTTGATCTATGGTCTCATACGTTACATTCTGCTCGTGTAGTACTTCTGAGTAGGCGATATTTACTCCTAGTACTTGCTCCCAAAATCCAACAAAAGTTTATTTTTGTCGATATGAAAAAATAGAATACGTTGGAAATATGGTAATAATAAATACCTAATAACATTTTCTCATTCTTGTCTAGCCCAGTTTTTCTAGTAGTAAACAGGAAGGTTGGTTTTATTGCATAATCATAATTGCTCCATAATTTATCCTGTAAGTTATACCCTAGACAGATACATCCTGTACTTGCCTCGAAGGAAACAACAAAAGAAACAATATTAGTAATATATTAAAATTATCTAGGAAATACGGAATTATTATCTAGACTAGAGGCAGCGGATTTTTCCAATGCATGTAAAATTATTCACCATCTACAAAGTCGATTGATGATGATAGATCTTTATGCTATCTACCCAACAACTAATCATCATCTGTTTCTACACAGTTATCAATGGTCATTCTGTAATGTATTGGCAGACGTGTGAGAATCCTGCTGCAGTGCGAAAACATAGGTAATTTGTTTTTATAAGAAACTGAATACGAGTATCAACATTACATAATATTGATTAGGATATTTTATGAGCCCCAGATTTGTAGATAATAATTTACAAACTCCTTTGGCCTAATTCGCAGCGGAACTCCAATAAATATTGGGAACAAAATAAACAAACCGCCATAAAGTACCACAAATCGTTTCAACCTTAAAATTGGCAAAACTTTTTTAATAAAACCTTAATGTGGGTATTACAAAATGTAAACAATAACTTTTTCTCATAATTTACTTTAAAATAAAACAAATATCGGTCTGTAAATGAGGCCATTTGGGACATTGCTAAAGTTTGCGTATTTTTCAAAACCTGAACTTGATTCAGGTTAATTCGGAAAATATACAGGGTGTTTGGTAGAGGATTGAACACGGGATAATGGCAGAAAGGTGAGATGGTCTGCTACATGCTGAGTGAAAAAAAAATGACCTAGGACCCATAGTTTTTTTTTAATGATTTTTTTTAAATTTTCACCAAACTTTCTTCCTTCGTGAATTTGAAGTACTATAACTTTTTTTTTATTGGATCAATCGGCCAGTTTATTTTTTATTCTTATATTAACTGTATGTAGCTTACTTTTAAATTGATATTTGTTGGTTAGAGTTACCACAAAAAATGATATGAGTCCTCAAACATCAAAAAGACGAAAAGTACACGCCGAGCGTTCAACTTTGGACTGCTGTTAAAAAAAAACTAAAAGTGGTACTGCAGTTCTAATTCTAGGAAAACAGCTCTAGTTCATGCCCTTTGGAATGGTATTCAATTTACATAGTATTTTTTTTCTAAGTAGTCTTTTTCGTACATTCTACATAAAACTGACCATTTCTGACAAAAATCCTTTAAAGAAAATAAATCAAAATAATGTTCTAAAATAATGTCGTAAATCTAAACTCCTTCAAATCTGCAAGTCATATTGAAGAAGAAGATAATTTCAAACTTTTAGGCCTTACCATAGACAGTCACATCAACTGGAAAAACATTTTAAACATTAAATCGAAAATATCCCGATTTTTGTTCGCCTTGACAACCCTAAAAATAAATACACATATAAACTGCGCTCTCTCTGCTTATCACGTCACGCCTATGCACAGGCTTGGTTCCGCAACGGAATAGTCCTGTGGGGCGATAGTACAGATTTGTGCATGACTTGTTCGTTATGCAAAAGAAATGCTTACGTATCATAGCAAACATTCGTCAACCAAACAGCTGCAGACCGTTTTTTAAAAAATTTAATATTTTAACCTTGCCGTGCCTTTACATATTCGAAATCGCTCTCTTTGTTCGTAAACACTTTCACTACTTCGAACTTGATAAAAACCCACGCCGTTATAACAACTTAATTTTACCGGAACCAAAGCTAGAAATATATAAATCGGGACCCTACTATAGAGCTATACAAATTTACAATAAAATACCAGATTAAGTATATAAAAAATGAACAAAAAATTAATAAATATAAAAACAAATTACAAACACTCTTACTACAAAAATGCTATTATTCAGTGAGGGAGTTTTTGTCCGACGGGAACCCAAAGGAATATGTAGATTATATCACTTCTTAAAATGCTAATAACTTTTTAATGTATCATAATTCATAACTTTTATGTAAATTCGCAATGCTTACTGTATTAAATTGCTATACCCTGCCAGGGTCCATGTTTTTTACAAATAAGTACAATAATTGTTAAGTCCTATCTGTAACTTATGTTAATTGTATTGTAAACATGTGCAATAATAAATAAATAGTTAAAGAAATTTATTTGTCTCATAAAAAGGGTTCACTTACATAGTAAATTTACTCATGTCATTTACTATGTAAGTGAACCCTTTTTATGAGACAAATAAATTTATTTCTAAAGTAGGAGTGTAACGAGTATGGAGCGAAATTATAATATCATAGTATCTCTCATTAACAACAGACAAAAAAAATAGTAGAATGGTCGAATACATTTTCATTTAATATACGTTAGCTAATGTTCTTGACAATAAAAAAGAAATATGTATCCAGACTTCCAAAATCATACTTGTTACTAAAAGCTCACTCGAACACAAATATAATGTATCCGACGCATCATTAAACAAGGTACTCCAAAATACAGATTGACTCGCCGACTTCTATTAAAGGCAGATAATCATTAAGAGTACCAGTAACTATGCCAATGTCTTCAGCATTTGAAGGTTCTCCACCTGAAATTCACATGCCATTTAACACGGGCTCGTTAGGGTAAGAGGCCATAAAGATATCCGGCCTGTTTCGTGTCAGCCCTTTGTTGGCTAACGTTACACACACAGACATACTTAACGACATTTTTATTAATACAAGGATGACAGAGACATAAATTTATGTAGATAGAACAAGTACCTAAATCTGTGTAAAAACCAACGGGTCTATTCTCGTAATAAAAATTGTTAAAATCTAGTGAAGCACTATCTCATTCGTTTTATATTTTGTACTCGGTGTTAATTTTATGCACAGTCAGCGCCATCTATTTCATATAGACTTTTCACCAAATCGTATGGTAATCGCGTACTTTTCGGGATAAAAAGTACCCTATGTGTTAATCCAAGGTATCAGCTACCTACATACCAAATATCATAAAAATTGGCCCAGCCATAAGAGTGTGAAGAAGTAACAAACATACACACAAACTGTCGTATTTATAATATTAGTAGGATGTGCAAGATAGCGTTTGAGATTGATATTACATTTTAATTGTTTTTGTTACGAGAATAGACCCTCAGCTGTTACATTTTTTTGCACTTTTGAGTTTTTAATGACAGAGAACCGTAGTATTTCGGAAATATCTAATTTCGACTCATCTTTTGACTGAATTTTATAGTTTTTTGAAAATAACATCAACGTAATATGATCCGTGACGTTTTAAATGGATGAGACAAGCGTAGAGTCGGGAGCACAGTCCATCATCATCCCTGTGTTATTTCAATCTACTTTGCCACTTTATGCTTGAATGCAACAGTGCAAATCCATTGAAGAAGAACAGTTATGGAGAGCTTGATATTCTGTCAATTTTTGGTACACACTTCATCTATTTAGTTTTATATCTGCAAAGGATGACGTGAGTTATATGTTCTATATTTATTTTATCTCCATCTGTCGAGTATCAAAAGTTGCGACTACTTGTGTAATTACTTGAGATCTATTTCATACGCGAAGTGAACAAATTATTATGTTATTCACGATATGAAAAGAAAAATGTAAAAAATACGATACAAAAGTTCAATCTTACTTTCAAATAGAGAGACTTAACAGTTATTAAAAATTTAAAATATAACTGTCACATTTATCTGGTTAATATCGCCTTTATTACCTAACCGGGGGTAAGTGATCAATTCAACTCGAGTTTTTTTAAATAGGGCTATTACATGCTCTTTCCAATCGTCTTTTCTCATCCGACCACCACTTCAGACTGCAGACTTTTCGATTTTTACATAAAGGACAAACTAAGAAGAAAAGGCATAGGGAAGGAGTTACCAAAATGCGTCACTATTTCACGTCGATATTTTGCGAAAGTACCCCTCAATTAACCTGTCGATGTGGCACATAGCCTTCAAACGGCTATGCTTACAACTCCAATTAATTACCTGTTAAAATACCGTATCCACAAAACCAGAAGAGTTCAGACCACGCAGCCTTTTGATAATGTAAAGCAATCAGTCACGTGTAAATTGACGAATGAATTTACCCAATTGTACTGTTTCATTGTTCAATGGTTTTCAAATACTGTTAAAACCAGATAGAGTCAGTCACGGAGAAAGCCAATATAAGTAATTTGCAAAGCGTTCGGTATTACATGTATTTTAATAAATGCCAACATTATTTCGTAGTATTTTCTCAAAGACTTGGCAATTTCAGGAGAGCACAGATAAAAGAAACTAATAGATAAGCAATGTGGGCTCCTCTGGTCATAACATTGACGAATGTGTCCATATACGTGCTAAATAAAACGCTCATTTGAAAACTGTCACTTTGCCTTCGCGTCTCTGTATATCTCAAAATACACTGCCAATCAAAGAATTCGGTTCTTTGAGGGCGTGGTTCATTGACGTTTAGTTTACAGACATAGTTCACGTATAATTTGTAGCAAACCACATTTCTACTGCAGACTACAACTCCTCGTTTCATTGTTCTGTGGACGAGACATAATAAAAGCGAAATATCTTTCCCTTACATTCCACTGTGTGTGACTGAGACATTTGAATTTGTTTGTCATTAAAATATTTTCATTTGCACTTGTTATTAGATGTTTCGTGAAATTACATTTCTTACGCGAGTATTCACGTGATTTTCATGTATATGTGTATATATTTCTCTGTGCTCTTATCAAAACTTAAAACCTGCCCCTTGATTATGATATTACCATTCAAATATATAAGAGAGGTAGGGCACAGCGGATAATCCGCTCAAATCGGAGCAGCCCGTCCGGGGAAGGACCTCCACCTTACAGAAGATCGTAGCCAAATAGCATTGGTCTCGGCCATGTTGTGTTCCTACGGTGAGTAAGGTCTCCAGAGCTCCACTTGGGGGGGTTGGGAGGGTTGGCAACGCGTGAGTGATACCCCCGGTATTGCTTACGTCTATAGTTTACGGTGACGGCTTACCATCAGGCCGACCGTATGCTTGTTTGCCACCTGTGTGGTATAAAAAATAAAAAAATAAAAAATATCTTGTAATGTATCAATGACATTCAGTAATTTCGGAGCCATAAGTTCATTTAAAAACAAATATTAGTATAAAAATAATACCTATATAGAGATCAGTTATTTCTTTATAGGAAAATTATATTGCAGAAATGTATACAGCCCTGTAAGTATATTTTTATGACAGTAAGCATTTCGCACAACACTTCACCTTACCTCACTTTATTATACAGAAATTGACGGTAAAATGTTTGTATAGAATAAAAAATCTTCGCTCATTCCGTTTTCAAGAGAGATAAATATCCGGGTGCGTTTGACGTGAAAATATCATTTTTTCTCTTCCACGACATACCTACTTTCGTCACATACAAAGACCAACTGAAATATGTAGATATATTAAGCCAGAAAAGAAGTAGTCCATGTCTTCCCTTAAATAGTAAATTGTTACTACAATACTATACCTAAATAGTTCTTTACCCATGTAACTATGTGGTAATAATAAATAAATATTCTTAGACGAATCACACAACGCCATCTATTCCCAAACTATGCAACTAAGCTTGTACTATGGGTCCTAGATTGCTGATAAATATACTTAAATACTTATTTTTTGTAAATAAATACTTATTATACATTGCAACACCCAGACCAAGGCAAACAGACATGTTCATGCACACAAATGCTTGCCTTGCGCAGGATTCGAACCCGAGGCCCTTGAGATAAACTGACCATTGCTCCATCGGGCCTGTCATAATGCTTGAGTACCTTGAGGAGCTCGATGGCGTCACTGGGTGTCGCACTCTAAAACCATTGTGATGAGATTTGTTAAGGCCTTCTGGCGGTTTGAAAACACTGGTCTCTGCCAATCCGCTTTGGAGCAGCGTGGCAGAGTATGCTCTAATCCCCTTCCATTGAAAGGAGACCCGTATTCTCGCAGCCAGATGATTGTAGGTTGATATGATATGTAAGTACGTAGTTGATCTATGGTCTCATACGTTACATTCTGCTCGTGTAGTACTTCTGAGTAGGCGATATTTACTCCTAGTACTTGCTCCCAAAATCCAACAAAAGTTTATTTTTGTCGATATGAAAAAATAGAATACGTTGGAAATATGGTAATAATAAATACCTAATAACATTTTCTCATTCTTGTCTAGCCCAGTTTTTCTAGTAGTAAACAGGAAGGTTGGTTTTATTGCATAATCATAATTGCTCCATAATTTATCCTGTAAGTTATACCCTAGACAGATACATCCTGTACTTGCCTCGAAGGAAACAACAAAAGAAACAATATTAGTAATATATTAAAATTATCTAGGAAATACGGAATTATTATCTAGACTAGAGGCAGCGGATTTTTCCAATGCATGTAAAATTATTCACCATCTACAAAGTCGATTGATGATGATAGATCTTTATGCTATCTACCCAACAACTAATCATCATCTGTTTCTACACAGTTATCAATGGTCATTCTGTAATGTATTGGCAGACGTGTGAGAATCCTGCTGCAGTGCGAAAACATAGGTAATTTGTTTTTATAAGAAACTGAATACGAGTATCAACATTACATAATATTGATTAGGATATTTTATGAGCCCCAGATTTGTAGATAATAATTTACAAACTCCTTTGGCCTAATTCGCAGCGGAACTCCAATAAATATTGGGAACAAAATAAACAAACCGCCATAAAGTACCACAAATCGTTTCAACCTTAAAATTGGCAAAACTTTTTTAATAAAACCTTAATGTGGGTATTACAAAATGTAAACAATAACTTTTTCTCATAATTTACTTTAAAATAAAACAAATATCGGTCTGTAAATGAGGCCATTTGGGACATTGCTAAAGTTTGCGTATTTTTCAAAACCTGAACTTGATTCAGGTTAATTCGGAAAATATACAGGGTGTTTGGTAGAGGATTGAACACGGGATAATGGCAGAAAGGTGAGATGGTCTGCTACATGCTGAGTGAAAAAAAAATGACCTAGGACCCATAGTTTTTTTTTAATGATTTTTTTTAAATTTTCACCAAACTTTCTTCCTTCGTGAATTTGAAGTACTATAACTTTTTTTTTATTGGATCAATCGGCCAGTTTATTTTTTATTCTTATATTAACTGTATGTAGCTTACTTTTAAATTGATATTTGTTGGTTAGAGTTACCACAAAAAATGATATGAGTCCTCAAACATCAAAAAGACGAAAAGTACACGCCGAGCGTTCAACTTTGGACTGCTGTTAAAAAAAAACTAAAAGTGGTACTGCAGTTCTAATTCTAGGAAAACAGCTCTAGTTCATGCCCTTTGGAATGGTATTCAATTTACATAGTATTTTTTTTCTAAGTAGTCTTTTTCGTACATTCTACATAAAACTGACCATTTCTGACAAAAATCCTTTAAAGAAAATAAATCAAAATAATGTTACGAAACATAGAGCGGGATGGTTACACAAGGCAGGTAGAAACGTTA
This sequence comes from Endotricha flammealis, assembly GCA_905163395.2. NCBI lineage: Eukaryota > Metazoa > Arthropoda > Insecta > Lepidoptera > Pyralidae > Endotricha > Endotricha flammealis. The sequence continues at coordinate 5,631,973 of LR990866.1, forward strand.
ACGTTTCTCTTAATCAATATCAGCATCCGTTGTTCCTTTTTCACTCTTCATTGCATCCAAGACCTTGTAGTGGTGAAGAGTGGTAAGTGGTAAGCAATCACCGCTGCCTATTGACATCTACGGTTTTTTAATGACACGAAGAGGACAAACTAGCTAGCAAGTCACCTGATGGTAAGCAATCACCGCTGCCCATAGACACGCACAACTTTTTTTTTGACACGAGGAGGATAAACAAGCACCTTATGGTAAGCAATCACCGACTATAAAATCTTGGATGCGTTGCCCACCTATGACGGAATGAAAAAGGAAGGACCGGGGAAGGAAAGTTAATAATGGAGTAGGAAACAGGAGGTGTATCAGGCTTCCGGCTCTCTCACTCATCCTACGAAACACGGGGGACATACGAGGTACTGCCCCGGTCGAGCCTGCCCATTTACGAGCTACTACTAGTTCATTTATAGTAGTGGCTACGCTCTACCACTCTTCACCACTACAAGGTCTTGGATGCATTGCCCACCTATGAAGAGTGAAAAAGGAAGAACGGATGCTGATAATGATGAACCGTAACCATCCCGCTCTATGTTTCGTAACATTTTTTTTGATTTATTTTCATTAAAGTATTTTTGTCAGAAACGGTCAATTTCATGTAGAAAGTACGAGAAAGACTACTTAGAAAAAAATTAACTATACAAATTACATACCATTCGAAAGGGCATGAACTAGAGCTGTTTTCGTATAATTAGAACTGCTGTACCACTTTTAGTTTTTTTTTAACTGCAGTCCAAAGTTGAACACTCGGCATGGACTTTTCGCCTTTTTGATGTTTGAGGGCTCATAATTTTTTTCCTGGTAACTCTAACCAACAAATATCAATTTAAAAGTAAGCTACATTCAGTTAAGATAAGAATAAAAAAATAAGCTGGACGATTGATCCAATAAAAAAAAAGTTATAGTACTTCAAATTCACGAAGGAAGAAAGTTTGGTTAAAATTAAAAAAAAATCATTAAAAAAAAACTATGGGCCCTAGGTCAAATTTTTTTCGCTCAGCATGTGGCAGACCATCTCACCTTTTTGCCATTCTCCCATGTTCAATCCTCTACCAAACACCCTGTATAAAAAAAACACCGATATATTTCACCAAATTTCGCAAAAATATAACCTAAATGTTATAATGTCTCATAGCACCAACACAATAGATAGAAATACCCTTTATTGCACCAAAAATACACAAAAATTGTAGATAAATTAATTAAAAAAATATATACAATTAAGGCGGCCTTATCGCATAACAATTTCGTCCTGGCAACCTGTGAGAAAAAGAACTAATTGTACAAGAAAGTAAGTGGCGCAGTAGTCATTATATCAATCGAGTTTTATTTGACAAATCTCACTCCATAAGTATAAATAAATATTCTTTTCATACACAAACACATTTTAATAATTTTTTTTAGAGCGTTAAACGAAACAATCTTGGCTACAATATAAAACGTCTATGTTGCCTCAAGTTATGTTCACTGTTCACTTCGTATATTTGGATAGAATGAGACATCAAAGTATGTTCTACTTTCAATTTCAACAAAGTAACTGTGACAATATCAAATTAAAAAGTGTTTGTCCTCAAGGAGCAAAGTCTTCATCTTCAAACTCGTCAAAGACTTGAAGACTTTGCTCTTCTTTTAACAAGAATTGAAGTCACACTTGAGAAATACTTTGTTTGAAGCGTTTTCATAATTTTAAAGTATTCTTAGTTATATTAAGAATATTTATAGTAGAGTATGGATGAGAATGGCATGGAGAACCAAAAAGGTTGGCGTACAAAAAGTGAGGATTATGCTCATCAGTGGGCAGAAACGGGCTGAGATGATGATAATTATGATGAGTTACATTTATTATTTGCAGACTGCTGGAAAGTTTTGCCTACGTCCAGCTCTCGACTTCTTGTGGCTGAGATGATGATGGTAGACTAATATAGAATCTATATCTATTACAATAAAATAAGCGTCAATGACTCCAGCCAGTATTTGGATGGGTTTAACAAACGAAACGCATTGCTGCATAATATTATCCGTTTCAAACGCTGAAAGGAAACTTTTTGTCTGCTTTTCTCTTTAACTGAAAATCGATAATACTTATAGTATAGTAGATAAGTGTAGGTCTGTACTCTACTGACCCCATCTCGTGCCGTTACGCTCTAAATGATCTCTCATTATGTTGTCCGTATAATAACGATCTTACGGAAAAACCAATAATCAATTAGTGATGTACGAATTCATGCTGAAAAAGAAAACGATACCAAAAGAATATTTCCATGGCACATGGTTTTATTCCCACACTTCTTGCCACAGACCAACAATCAATAATAGACAGCTGCAGAAACTAAAGGTGGAATGTGTAAATTACAATTTACACATTGTAACGTCCACTGTAGAACAAAAACGTACAACTTATTTAATTATTTTAACTTAAAAAGTCTTGTTCACAGATTATGTTTATGAGATGGGCGCTTTCCCGGTAAAAACCCAACCTCTGGAAATATTTCCATTTATACCCATTTCTCCAATTTGAATTACTTCCCGGAAGAAATTGAATTCGTTAAATTTGAAAAATTTTCATTGCTAACAAGCGCATTTTTTATATTTAATTTAATATTTGACTAAAGTAATCTATAAAATATAATAAAATATATAATATATATAAAATTCAAAGTCCTGACTATTGGGGTTGAGAGTTTATATGCGATAAAGCAGACCAGACCGACCGGACCGGACCGGAACGGATCGGACCGGACATACCGTACTGGGCCGTACCGAACCGGACCGAACCGCACCGGAATCTATTATATATAATTTTTGTTTCTGAAGAAAAATATGCTAATTGTTAGTAGGCCACGAGGGGGAAGCCGCGGGCAGAAGCTAGTAGTTTTAAATAAACGCGATAAAATAGAATGACATTAGCGTGCTGTGTACTACCTACGAGTGGCGGCGGCGGCGGGCGGGGAGGGGGATTCACTCGTCAGTCCCAGTGCGCCATTTTGCGCAGTTGGTTTATTTACTCATAGATTAGTATTATATCCATCGTGTTAACGTGTATCTATCTACCGCCTACTCAGAAACAGTATGTACAACTGAAATAAATTAAAGAGCCTATCCCCGAAGTGTCACTATGAGAGCTGTCAAGCTCTGTTCCTCCGTCCATCCGTTAGCGTTGGCGTTGGCAACCGTCTGGAACTGCTGCCGGCAGGATTTAATTCCGTCGCACAATGGTACTTCCACTCGAGGCGCCCGGCTGCACGGAGCAAAGCCACTGGACGTGGCGGGTCCTGCAGTCTCAATTCGCAGCATCTTTTTCTGCAGCCCATCAAAACCTTTTTTTATGGTGTGCACGTTGTCGTCCAGATTAGTAACCCTTTCTTCTACTTGGTCCACATTCTTCAGTAAGGTCTCTCGCTCTTATTGTCTTGACGCGCTTCCTCCTGCCCTTGTCGCCTTTCCTCCTGTTTATAGCTCATTTCCTGTCGCATTTCGTCTTGTTTCAAGCGCATTTCCTCCTTTCCTTGGCGCATTTCTTCCTGTTTCTCGCATATTTCCTAGCGCATGCAATCCATTATCTGCATTAATCTATTGAAGTCAAATGCAGATGCTCTAGCCTCTTGAGCTGGAGCCAAGGTCCGATGGGTGGAGCTAGTGGACGGGGCCAGCATGGTTGATGTCGCCTGGTCCTGGTGGATAGGTGTGGCTTAGTCGATGGATGTGGCTTGGTCGATGGAGCCGGTAGGCGTGTCCGCTGATCGGGCAATAGCCATGGCTTCCGCTTCTTCTTGTGCCGTCGTTCTGACGCCGGCAGTTTCTTCCCTCGGAGTCGCTGCAAATCCCACTTCTGACACCAAATGTTAGCAACGTGGGAATCGGAATTTGGATTAAACACCGTTGACTCGTTAGAAGAATTTATTGAGCGATGAACATGTCACAGATACAATCAATGTAGCCAAATCACACGAAGAATCGAAGTCCGTAGATCGTCGAAGTTGTTGGTCCAATCACAGTATTCGCCCAATCGCAGAGTCGTCCGAAGTGCGTTGGTATCGCAAAGGTGGCAGGTTAAGTCACTCTTGATTAGTCTTCGCATTTATCGCACCGAATGTTCAGAATGAACTGACTGTGTCGGCTACCGGCCGACGGCTATGGCCTTTTTTGTGACTTGTTTACAAATAACTTCGATCAAAACAACTTCAAGGTCAACAAATAACTTCCAATGTGTAAGTCATTTTGCACCTTATTGTACAAGCACTAAATTCAATGTCGCTTGCACTTCTCACTTGTTTGTCACACTTGTTTTGATTACTTATTTTTCTCGATGTATAAATAGATGTAAACAACGCTTCTACCCGCGGCTTCGCCCGTGTGGCCTAACTAACAATTAGCATATTTTTCTTCAAAAACAAATTCCGGTCCGGTCCACTTCGGTCCGGTCTGGCACGTCCCGGTACGGTACGGTCCCATCCGGTCCGATCAGGTCCAATCCGTTCCGGTCCGGTCGGTTCGGTCCGGTCGGTCCGGTCCTTATAAGGAAACTACATACCAAATTTTGAATCTCTAGACCCAGCGGTTTGGGCTGTGCGTTGATATATAGTGAAGACAGTCAGTCAGTCAGTCAGTCAGTCAGTCAGTCTGGACTTTGAATTTTATATTTATAGATAATTTTTATTAAACATCGTTTTATTTTATATCCAAACGATATTTTACTATTATTATTGTAGTAAATTTAACCATACTTATTTCTTCCTGGGAGTATATAAAATATGCCGGAATAAATGGGAATTTATTAATTTTTTCCCTTCCTTCCCTTTCCTTCCCATTTTAACCTTCCCGAATTTCTTCCCGCGGCACATCTCTCGTAACGACAGAAATGAGCAAGCGGGGGCACATGACGGAAAGTGCGCACGTGCTGCTGGCAGCGCCTTTTTCGCGCTCCTGGTTTTACTGGTAAAACCAGGGGCGCGAAAAAGACGGTGTGAAAAAAAGGGATAGGAAAGGAGGTGTAGTGGTTCTCTCATTCACCGAAAGGAATGTTTATTACTGCTTCACGCCGATAATCTGAGAGGGCTGTACTTCCCATGCTAGCACATTTCATAAATGCACTACCACACCAGAACAACAGTAAAATTATTATAGTATTTAATTTTGTACGCGATTGACCTACATTTATAATAACAGCTGTGCACATCCGACCGTCGTAAAAAAATATACAGATAGCATTGTACACAAGTCGCCGGATGCGTGTTAATTTTACATGTAATTCAGGCAACGTCCACTTACGCAGTGAGATAGTTGATCTATGTTGCAACATCGAATAGATTCCATTGGTTTCCCTGATGACATCAAATAGGGTGGCTGCTGATCATGTTTGTTCGGTGTTTTCCTATTTTTATGAATTTCACGTGTCTTACTTTGTTTATTTCATCAGGAAAAATATTTTGGTCGGACTGGTATTTTAGATAGTGATATGAATTATATTAGAGAAACACCCAATTCCTGAAACGCAATTCAATTTTGATTCCACATGACTATGTGGAATCAAAATTAAATTGCGTTTGAGACTTCAAGCTATCTCTTTTGTTTAAAAGTGCCAGCCATAATTATAATGTAAATAAATGTGTCTTTAACTTTAAAAATGGTTTTGAGCAATTTTTTGTCTTTGTTATTAATTAACTTGTTATAATTCATTTTACTTATATTTATAAAGAAGTGGAACAGATGAAACATTGTTCTTTCCATATACCTATCCATTTGACTTCAATTTAATACGTATAACGAATCACAAGAAATGAAACAAAGCGGAAAAAACCGTAAAATTAATAAATCATTTTTATGTACATATATTACAATTTATGAAAGGAAATGCCATCAAAGTACATCTCGCAGGAAAACCACATTTAACAGGGTTTATTGCATTTTGATCTTTAAAAAACATTTCCATACGAATTAGGTCGAATGTGCTAAATCGCTCATGTAATGATTTTTGTTGTGAAAAAACCCTAATTTGAGGTTATTCACATCTCCAAAAAGGATATTAAATACTTTATGTAACTCTTTTTCGGGTGCTTCACGCAAACTTGGCTTAACGACAGTCATAATTTAACTGATGGTGGTCGATGCTATTATCCAAATGGTGGTCGATGGTGAACTTGCATTTGTTGTTCAGTTTTGACAAGCGCAACTAGACCGATCTAATCGATTAAAGCCGTCTAATTGGTCTATCCGATGGTCTAACTCGACGGGAGAAGTACCATTTCTCTTAGAATACTTAGTCTGGCCATAAATACTGTTACAACTAAAAATAAACAAAATATTACATTTGAATTTGGAATCTGTCATTTTTATATGATTTTTCATTGTCTTTTCTTATTTTGGCGCCAATACATTGTACAATATTTTGCGATATTAAAATGGAGTGGGGTGATAAAGAGAACCGAATCGCTGTGATTGCATTTCACAAAGTAGGTATGGAGCCAAGTGCAATTTTTAAAACTCTCCATACGCTTGGTATTAGCACAGAATAGATAATAGTACTACGTAGTATTAGTAAAATGTTTGTGTACCGGGCTATTAATAGGTACAATGAGAGCTCCTCTGTTTGTGACAGAAAAAGATCTGGCCGTCCACGTAGTGTTCGTACGAAAAAGGTGGTCAAAGCAGTAAGGGAAAGAATTCGAAGAAATTCTGTCCGAAAGCAAAAGATTTTATCTCGGGAGATGAAGATAGCACCTAGAACCATGTCGCGTATTTTAAAAGATGACTTAGGACTTGCAGCCTATAAGAGACGTACTGGTCAATTCTTAACTGATAATTTTAAAAAGAATAGGGTGGTAAAATCGAAAAAACTACTGAAGCGGTACGCAAAGGAAGGTCACAGAAAATTTTTGTTTACGGATGAGATTTTTTTTACAATTGAGCTACATTTTAACAAACAAAATGACCGTATTTATGCTCAAAGCTCAAAGGAAGCTTCCCGATTAGTCGACAGAGTGCAACGTGGGCATTACCCGACTTCAGTGATGGATGGACGGCTTGCTCTAAACGTCATGATAATTTGGAGTCCCTAAAACAATCCATACGATTGGCAGTGAAGAATTTTCCCATGGAAAGAGTGCGTGTTTCTATTGATAACTGGCCTCAACGTTTAAAGGACTATATTGCAGCCAATGGAGACCATTTCGAATAAACCTTTTATATTTTAAATTGTTTTATATTTATGTATTAAACATTGTAAAAGTAATAAATGTTATTTGCAATTGAAGAATAAAAATAAAATCTTTTACAATATTTACGGCAAGACTAGGTATTGGCGTAAAGCAGCACTTTCCGGTGGTGGTAGATCGAACCTGATCGGACCGAATGGAACCGTACCCAGTCCCCTCTTCCCCACTGGGCACTATGGGCACGTGCCCAGGGCCCCGCGATCGAATGGGGCCCCCTAGTTCCTGCCAGATTACCAAATGATAACCGATATTTAGGTATTACCGAAGTTTTTCGGTAATACCTAAATATCTTATTCTATACTCTATTAATTTTGAAGAATCTGATGATAATGACTTACTACAATACCTACGCTTATTATCCACTCCACTAGACAGTCCCAGCAACTATAGTTTAGTCACTCTCAACAGTCCCGAAAGTTCCAAATTTGAGCGACAGATCCTACACCTCCCGAGACATAAAAAAATATATATCTCGTAAATTATTACACTTATTCTAATAAGAAAACTAGTACTGTTTAGCTAGATAAATTATCTTTCAATAAAATAATATAACAACATACGAAAACTTTTATATAAGGTATATTTTTAGCGTTTAATTTCAACATGAGAGGTTTTTTTTTACGACTTTGAGATTTACGGGCCTATTAATCCACTTTCGTTTTCATAATAGAATTTTTCTTATCAGAATCTTATTAGAAATCTACTTACCTTTCTGGAAATATACTTATTGTATACTATATCTATACTAGGCACTTTCACAATTTTCACTTAACTTTCACTTTTTTTCGATAGGTATGTACTTTGCTGTGGGTCAAACACCTTGAAATCTGTTAGAAATTAATGGTATTTCTGCAAATACACGGTCAAAATATGGTTTTAATTAACGTAAGTCGTTGTTTTATACATATTTCTACACATATTTATTATAAAACCAATAAATGGCGCCGCCAGTCACCTATTGATTCACTGCACTTTTCACTTGTTAATATTTCAAATTTAATACTTTACCTACAGTCAGTTATTTGTAAATATGAAACCTTATTTATATAACGATCGTTTGCATGTATAAATTATAACAAAGCATGCTTTAATTTCATAAAATAGTCTCAACAGTCCCAGCAACTCCGCTTGCTGGACGACTGACTGATGACTTTTGACTTTGGCATTTTTTTTCTAAATTTTTTGCTACTGGAGTGTTACAAGTTAAGAACGCTACGCTACTTCTCATTTTATTCCGGGCAACACAAAAAATACTCGTACGCCAGAGCCGTACCATTATTATTTAAAAAAATTAAATGTATAGACGATACGCGAAATTTTTTTGTGGCTACAAATGTGACCGCGGACTGTCGGGGTTTTTGGAGCTTGGCTACATTTTTAGCCAGGGACTTTTGAGTGGAATTAGCTTTAGTTTGCCGCATGCGGATAGCTATTCCTTGTACGACATAGCTTGAACTTTTTGACAGATGGGTCAGTGATGGGAAACAGAAAATATCTATTGGTGTAAAAAATGTGTTGGCTAAATATGTGGCTGTATGTATGTTTTAAACTATTCAAAATAAATAAATTCATTCGTCAATCAATTTTATTGCACTAGACATAAAAACATTTTTTTCAGTTTTTGTTTTCAGTTTTTCTATTTAAATTTTACTTCGAAGCAATAAAAACCACTTAAAACTTTCGGAAAATGCTTGAGTCCTTAACAGGTACTTTTATGTTGTGTGTCTATTCTTATGATTATTATCAATTTTTAATATTATTAAAATAAGAAAATATTGTTCGTCGTTGCAAAGTTATATCGATTTCAGATTTGACATCCGTCAAAAAGAAAGATCAAACTAATAAATAAACAGGGTATAAGTACTCCACTCTCTCTCAAAAATGAGCTTTTCCGATATTAGTATATTTAGGTTAATTTAAATACCTATATGTAAGTATAAGAATACAATTAAAAGAAAAATTATTAAATTAAAAAAAGAAGAATTATTTGATGCGGTGTGGTTTATGTCTTAAAGAAACCTATTCGAACGTCATTCGTAATACCAAAGACAAAAAAGGGGAATTCCCGACTCCCGATCGTCGTTTGACTTGACGAACGGGAATTGCCTTCAAGTATTTGTCTGCGATGTTGTGGCGTTTGTTTTGTTTGTAGTTGTTAGTTTGTTACTGACTGTGCTTGAGCTCTGACAAAAAAATAGTATTGTTTGATTAAATCGTCGTTTGTCTGTTTTGTGTTAGCGAATATTTTCGTTATAAAATTAATTAAATACTGAATTATAATATAAAATGTCGAAACGGTCATATCCTAGTGGATCTGAAAAAAGGAAAAAAGCTCTACATCAGAAAGAAGTAATTGAAAAGTTACCAAAATTAACATCATATTTTACTACTACTACTGGAGAAACTTCTGTAAGTAGCAATCAACTCATAAATGTTCCACATGATGACTCAGCTCAATTACAAATTGCGGGAATTTCTAAACCTTCATGTTCCAATTTTGAAAAAGAGATTGAATCAGAAAGCGACTATTCCTACGACGAAAGTGCAACGACTTCAGTAACTTCACTAAAACCGACAACTCCAACTGTGTCAATTGAACAGCAGTTTTCCAACACAGAAGAATTAATATCGCACGATCCCGCCGATTATTTTCACGAAAAGTTTGTTGAAATAAATCGCGAAATTTTAATTCGTAAGGGACCAGTATATTTTCAAAATAAAGATTCTGACTTTTCCGAGGCATCCAGAACCTACAAAGATGGTAATAAATTAGTGACGAGATATTTCAACAAAGCATTATTTATTCGCAAATTAAAGAACAATGAAAGCGTCGAAAGAAAATGGTTGCTGTATTCGCCTTCCAAATGCTCTGTATTTTGTTTTTCATGCTGCTTATTTAACCCAACTGATGTTAATCTTTGCTCTCGGAATGGATGTAATGATTGGAAGCATATTAATCACATAATTTTAACACATGAAAATAGCCCAGCGCATAAGCAATCTATGATGACTTATCTGGCACGAAGTAAAGCGGTTGGTAGAGTAGATATAGAGTTATTATCTCAACATCAAAAGGAAGTGGATTACTGGAGAAACGTACTTAAACGGATTGTAGCTGTTGTAAAATTTTTGGCATCGAGAGGGCTTCCATTTCGCGGCGACAATGAAATCCTAGGATCTCCAAACAATGGAAATTATTTGGGTTGTGTGGAATTATTGAGTGAATTTGATCCATTTCTTGCAGATCACTTAAAAAAATTTGGGAATCCTGGAAAGGGTAACATTTCTTATTTATCAGCAAATATCTGTAATGAGTTTATTGAAGTAATGGGAAAACAGGTTCTAAAAAAAATTATAAATGAAGTTAAATCAGCAAAATATTTTTCCATAAGCGTTGACAGTACGCCCGATCTGTCTCATATTGACCAGCTAACTTTCATCATTCGATACGTAAAAGACTGTGTTCCTGTTGAAAGGTTTTTGAAATTTATACCTATTAAAGAGCATAAATCTAAGTATTTAGCGGAGACCATCTTAAATTTTTTAGAGATACATGATATTCCCATAAAAGATTGCAGAGGACAAAGCTACGACAATGCTTCAAATATGTCGGGAAAGTATAGTGGTCTACAAACAAGAATCAAGGAAAAATGTGAATTTGCCACCTTTATACCATGTGCAGGACATTCACTAAACTTGGTAGGTGTCCATGCTGCTAAGTGTGTACCGGAGGCATCACAGTTTTTTGAAATAGTTCAGAAAGTGTACAACTTTTTTTCGGGCTCTACCCACAGATGGAATATTTTAACAGAACATTTAGGTTCAAAAAAAGTTGTTAAGAGTCTTTCACAAACCAGATGGTCAGCCCGAGCTGATGCAGTAAGTGCTTTGCATGGGGGTTATAAAAGAATATTAGAAGCTTTAATCACCATCTTAAACGATACTGAACAGGCACGAGAAACAAGAGACGAAGCCTTTAGTCTGTCTAGAAAAATGGGAAATCTAGAATTTATTATACTGACGGAAATCTGGAGCACCATATTGGAAAGAATAGACAAAACAAGTAATTATCTTCAGAAAGAAACAATAACACTGGACGTTGCAACCAATTTGTTGACTTCACTTTATGATTTTATTACTAACCTCAGGGATAAATTTGATAACTTCGAATCATCTGCCAAAGAAAATAACCCAGAATCTGACTACAAGGATCTATCTCAAAGAACAAGACGTAGAAGCTCACGGCTGGAATTTTTTGATGGCTCTGCGCCATCAGTCCAATTGAATGGAAAAGAGCGATTCAACGTAGAAACCTTTCTCCCAATAATCGATACCTTGAGTGTTCATCTAAAACAGCGACAAAGTTCATATGAGACCGTCAGTCAACGTTTTAGTTTATTTTTTCACTTAAAAACTCTGAATTCCGAAGAGATACGACAAGGATGCAAAGAATTTTCTCAAATCTATTACGAAGATGTAAATGAAAAAGAGTTAGAAATAGAATGTCAACATTTAAAAGAATACTTAAAAAATGTTCAGAGTGAAAATGAAGCATCTAACAGTGTACAGGAAGTATATAATCTATTAAAGCAAAACAAAATTGAAGACACATTTCCTAACGTAGAAATTGCATTGAGAATATTTTTAAGTATGATGGTAACTAACTGCAGCGGAGAACGCTCCTTCTCCAAATTGAAACGAATAAAAAATGAATTAAGAAGTACAATGCTTCAAGAGCGATTAACTAGTTTGTCGCTGATGTCCATAGAATGTGATATTCTCAATACCATAGATTTTGAAGATGTGATTAACGATTTTGCTCATCTTAAATCTAGAAGGGTACCTTTGCAATCAACATAAAATTAATCTAAGGATTTTAAGTTAAGCGAGTTACTTTTGTAGATTATTTTTTATATTTCCTATTTTTTTATAGTTAGTAACTAAATAAAAATAAATTTAGAACCTTGTTTGTCTTTCTTTATCTATTGTAACTAAATAGTGTTTTCTCAAGGTCATAGGGGCCCCATGATCATAATGTGCCCAGGGCCTCAAATAGTTTAAAGACGGCATTGACGTACCGTACCGGGCCGTGCCGGACCGGAATTTGTTTCTGAAGAAAAATATGCTAATTGTTAGTAGGCCACGCGGGCGAAGCCGCGGGCAGAAGCTAGTTATTAATAAAAGGCAGTGCACAGACAGATAATATTGCATGTCCAATAAAACAAATATAGAATAAATAAGTAAGTATACGCTATAAAAAAATTGAAAACCAATGTACTGTGTAAACGTGTAAGACTGGAAATACAATATTTCACATTTCATTGCGTAAACAGAAGCTTATTTTTCAATTTTCTTGGGGCCCCGATATCAAAATCAGTAAATCACGTTTTGAATACGAAAATAATAAATTAAATTTTTGTTTGAGTAAAAAGCCGCTTGTAATGTTGCTGTGGGCTATCAAAGATAAAATAAATTACTTTTTATTATTTGTAGTTTATTTAGGCAACTGACTTCAGACCTTTTTTTTAGTTTTTTAGTATGAAAGAAATTGGCAAATAATATAATATAACCTGTTGATATAAGTGTTCACCACAGCCTATAGCGCGAATAAATAGATTAGTTCCTAATGATATTTTAAACATAACAAATCCTACTTCCTACTAATATTATAAAGACGAAAGTTATGTGTATGTTTGTTACTTCTTCACGCTCAAATGGCTGGGTCAATATTTATGATATTTGGTATGTGGGTAGCTGATACCTTGGATTAACACATAGGGTGCTTTCTTTTTTTCTAAAAGTACGCAATTCACGTACGATTTCATCAAAAGTCTGGTACATATGTATAACGCCACTGTGCATAAATAAATACACGCATACGAAGCGCGAGTTTCACTACAATGTTTTTCAGATAGCATGGGTACGGTGACATTTTGGGATTTGAAGGGAATTTACAGGGAATTAAAAATAAATGTATCATTTATATCATTAATAATGCTTTGAATTTACTACTTTTTTGTAGTCGCTTATTCTTCACTCTTTTTCCATTTCTTTTTGTACTTCGCGGTTTTTTGTCTCGAATAAACATGCGTGAAATGGAATAACTTAAACGTCAACGTACCCATGCTATCTGAAAAACACTTTAGTATACTATATTATTACAGGGGAAAGTTCCAGTGAAGGCCTCCTCCCTCTCAGAATTATATGTATTTTATATGAGCAAGCACTTGAGATTGAGACCAGATTTTGACTGTTTTTATTACGAAAATAGAGATCCTGATACTGGTGCTAATTCTGTTGTACATTTAACTAGACTAAACCAATTTTGACACGACTAGAAGTGTTGCTATCCTTGTCACTAATTGTAAACCAAGGAAGGACAACAACACCTTTGGTCCTGTCAAAATTAGTTTAGTCTAGTTAAATGTACAACAGAATTAGCACCATTGAGAATGATTAAAGTATAATAGTGCCGTACGATATTCAATAAATCCTTTCCTTGCTATTGTACTTATGTATTGAAAGAATTCCTCAGATGTATGACTCATAAAAACGAGGACAATAGCGACCCAATAAGACAAGTTTCACGAACGAGTTAGAAATAAGCTCTCCGCCATTGCGCTGAAGAAATGTTAATGGACGCAATTACATTAATATTATTAGATTGTAGAAGGTAGATAGATAGATAAATCATTTATTTGATTGTAACGGTCATTTACAAAATACATTACATTAACTAGCTTAGTGATCAATAAACATCACAAAAATACAGGGTGGAACTATATCTATGACGACCTCCGTGGCGTAATGGTTACCACGCCAGACCGCCACCGAGGAGGTCCCGAGTTCGAATCCCGGTCGGGTCATGATGAAAAACGAACTTTTTCAGAGGTTTTGGATGTTTATTTTTATGTATCTATATATATAAAATTCAAAGTCCTGACTGACTTAACTATATATCAACGCACAGCCCAAACCGCTGGGTCTAGTGATTCCAAATTTGGACTGTAGGTTCCTTACGACGTCTAGGGGTGTACTAAGAAACGATTTTTCAAAATTCCTACGGGAAACCGAGATATACGCAAACGAATTTGCGAGGGTATATCAACGCACAGCCCAAACCGCTGGGTCTAGAGATTCCAAATTTGGCATGTAGGTTCCTTACGACGTCTAGGGATGTACTAAGAAAGGATTTTTCAAAATTCCCACGGGAAAGCGAAATATACGCATACGAAGTTGCGAGGGGACGCACAGCTCAAACCGCTGGGTCTAGAGATGCCAAATTTGACATGTAGGGTCCTTATAAGGTCCAGACCGACCGGACCGGAACGAACCGGACCGGACCGGAACGGAACGGATCAGACCTCATCGGTCTGGAAGGAACCGCACCGTACCGGGCCGTGCCGAACCGGATCGAACCGGACCGGACCGGATTTTTTTTCTTCATCTATATATATAAAATTCAAAGTCCTGACTGACTTAACTATATATCAACGCACAGCCCAAACCGGTGGGTCTAGAGATTCCAAATTTGGACTGTAGGTTCCTTACGACGTCTAGGGGTGTACTAAGAAAGGATTTTTCAAAATTCCTACGGGAAACCGAGATATACGCAAACGAAGTTGCGAGGGTATATCAACGCACAGCCCAAACCGCTGGGTCTAGAGATTCCAAATTTGGCATGTAGGATCCTTATAAGGTCCAGACCGACCGGACCGGACCGGACCGGAACGGATCAGACCTGATCGGTCTGGAAGGAACCGCACCGTACCGGGCCGTGCCGGACCGGATCGAACCGGACCGGACCGGATTTTTTTTCATAGATAAAATTCAAAGTCCTGACTGACTGACTTAACTATACATCAACGCACAGCCCAAACCAATGGGCCTAGAGATTTCAAATTTGGACTGTAGGTTCCTTACGACGTCTAGGGGTGTACTAAGAAAGGATTTTTCAAAATTCCTACGGGAAACCGAGATATACGCAAACGAAGTTGCGAGGGTATATCAACGCACAGCCCAAACCGCTGGGTCTAGAGATTCCAAATTTGACAAGTAGGTTCCTTACGACGTCTAGGGATGTACTAAGAAAGGATTTTTCAAAATTCCCACGGGAAAAGACATATGCATACGAAGTTGCGAGGGGACGCACAGCCCAAACCGCTGGGTCTAGAGATGCCAAATTTGACATGTAGGGTCCTTATAAGGTCCAGACCGACCGGACCGGCCCGGAACGGATCAGACCTGATCGGTCTGGAAGGAACCGCACCGTACCGGGCCGTGCCGGACCGGATCGAACCGGACCGGACCGGATCGAACCGGACCGGACCGGATTTTTTTTCATAGATAAAATTCAAAGTCCTGACTGACTGACTGACTTAACTATATATCAACGCACAGCCCAAACTAATGGGTCTAGAGATTCCAAATTTGAACTGTAGGTTTCTTACGACGTCTAGACGCGTACTAAGAAAGGATTTTTCAAAATTCCCACGGGAAAGCGAGATATACGCATACGAAGTTGCGAGGGGACGCACAGCCCAAACCGCTGAGTCTAGAGATTCCAAATTTGGCATGCAGGGTCCTTATAAGGTCCGGACCGACCGGACCGGACCGGACCGAACCGGACCGGATTGACCGGACCTGATCGGACCGGATGGAACCGTACCGTACCAGGCCATCCCGGACCGGAATTTGTTTCTGAAGAAAGATATGCTAATTGTTACTAGGCCACGCGGGCGAAGCCGCGGGCGGAAGCTAGTTTGTTATAAAATATAGTATCTTTGGGTTAGTATTCCATAACACAAGTTCGATCTTACTTTTGGGCTAGCTCGATCTGTGTGATTTATCCCTATATATTTATTTATTTATAAATCATTGGCACATCAGCAGCAATACAAAAAGGTCGCACTTCAGTGTGAAAAAATTGCTCTGAATGAGCAAAACATTGGATTTCAGTTGAAGAAATAATAGTAATTTATTTCTTAAGCAGGTATTGTTAGGGGACTTCAAAGAGCTTTATTGTTCAATGTCAATTGCTGAATGCCGACATTAGGCTGCCTATATAAAGGACAGCGATTTCAACCTCGTCATTTCCTTTATTAGTTTCTATAAATGGATGTAAAAGAATGTAAAAATGAAATGAATGTGAAATGAAAGAAGATAAGTTTTTTTTGTTTTGAGTCAGGAAAATCCATTACTGCATGCGCATGCCGCGCCACCGCCGCCCGCAGCGCCGCCGCGCCGCGCTGCTTCGGCGGCGGGACGGCAAGGGAAAAGAGAGTTTATTGTAATATTTTTATTTTCTTATGCTCAAATAAAACAATTCCACATAATTTTCATGGTTTATATTTACCAAAATATGTTTTCATAGCTCTATCTCACACAATATAAATCACTTACTTAGCGTTGCCAATTTTTTATCAATATAAGAGCAATAGAAGCGACCATGCTATAAGAATGAAAAATGATAGAATCGTGACTTGGCTCCTCTTTTGACGCGGTAAAGAATCGTGAATTAAAGATATATATTTTCTTTAGGAACCACTATGAAAGCTTTAGAGAGGCTTCATAGGGTCACCGTAATCTATTAAGCGAGTGAAAGAGCTTTGGACTTTTGTACCTCATCTTTCTTACATTGGCACAACCTTTAAACCTCGTGAGTGTTATCCTGGTTCTACACTACTGGCGAAGTTGACCGAGACGAAGTTACACGAAGTTAAAAAATTTTTTTTTTTTTGTCTACAACATGGCAATCCGTCTAGGGACGATAAGCCACTCATTGATATGGTTCGTTTTAAATATTGCAGAAGCTGGTCCAATGTTTTTTTTTTCTTTATTTGTTTTTTATATTTTTATCCGGCAGCCCCTTATCCTGTTATAAATCTGGTGCTTAAGTTAAAAAGTAAAGGATAAGTTAGCCGAACGATCGTTTTCATACGCATTACGACCGCAACGATAAAAAGAAAGAGAAAATAAAAGGTTGACTAAGTTGTCGGCAATCACAGCAAGCGCTAAGTATCTATTCATATAAAATATTAGATTTTCTCTTCACAGTGACCCCACGTATCCAATTCTTTTATCGGTGAGAATAGATGGCGTAATGTGTCATTAATGGTGCAGACATAATACCATTGGAACGGGTTATCGCCGTACTACGTAACGGCCTTAATTTCTTCCGACCCAAACCTTCGGACAATAATTTCTAACTATTATTACTACGACATAAGTAATTAGGCGTATCTACAATGAACATTGTATAGTTACGCATACTACTTGATTATCTAATAGTACACAAACAAAGTACTACATAGATACTACACAACCTAATGTCATATCATACATACATACCAACCCATAATCATCCCACTGCAGGGATACGGGGGCTTCTCCCTTCAATCGAAGGGGATTAGAACCTACTCTGTCACGCTGCTGTTGTCCCTTTGAACCGAACGGGAACCTAAACCTAGAACTTAATTCAAACATACGAAACATTTACAATCTAATATCTTTATATTAATACTATTATTGTAGTTTGAATTATTTAACACTCAATTTTTTGTGAAATTAATAATTCTTTATAAACTTAAAGAAAATAAAAACAGATTGAGCCTATCGAATTTTTGATATGCAGTGTAGTCATAGAGTACAGTCCACCAACTAGTTGGTCCACAGGAACATTTTTAGTTTTGCGTAGCAGTTGGTCCAACAGGAAACGATGTATATGTATGATAATTATTACTTATCATAATCATAGATACAGGAATGCAGAATATGTTTAACGAAATGCAAAATTATGTAGCGGTAATCACTAAATATTATGATTTTTTGAAAACTTATTTTCATTCAAAATGTTATACTTATTCTCTTATTATACTTATATTACCTACTAATGACTATATGAACAACTTAAATGTCACTTTTCTTTTTTTTTTTACTACATTTTCTTAAAAGAACTTGAACGCATCCTTACCCTCATTCGGGCTTAGATAAACGTAATAGGTACTCTTTCCACGCAGCCAACTTGTATTAAATCAGAAGATTTCTTTCATTGCCCTTAAGAGGGCGCACACAGGCGTTAGCTCAGTTTAGCGAAAACTGAACTTTTCGAAGCTCTTAATATCTATAAAAAACTTTTCTAACAGACTTATGAATTACACAAAATGTTAGACAATATTGTTGCCTAAATAGTTAGTAGAAAACATTTTGTCATGTAATGGAATATTTATGAATGCTATCGTGATAACCGAATAGTGTTTTCTCGATTTCACGTTCAGTGCCAACTTCGGATGTCAAAATATCCCCGTAATGCTGCCAATTGTAAGAAATAAATTATAAAATCTAACGGCAAATATACTTAAGCATATAGTTAGTAGAACATTTTTGTAATTTTTTGTTACATAAATAAGATATTAACATCCAAACTAAGTGAAATTACGAAGAAAGTCAAGTCGTTGTTATGTTTGTTTTCACCATTAAATCTTAGTTATTTTGTGTCAATATTATCATCATCTAAGAGATAAACGTATTCCCTAAAATCTAGGCGCCAAAATTTATGTAAAATGTTTACCATTATTTTTCTACCAATTTTTGAATATAGCCATAAAACCACTATAAAACCGCGCGCGTCTTTTTTTACGACTCACTCGAGCCGCCGGCTCTGCGGAGAGTGGTCACGTCGCTCCGGCGCAGGACCTGACCGCACGTAACCTTTGTGCCCATACGCAGTGCAAACCGTGTAGCGCGACCGACAATTTAGATACTTTGGTAAGTAAAATATGACTTTTTGTTGATAATGACGACGAACTATTTACTTTTTTAGTGACAACAACATAATATGTTTCAGAGTATGGGGAACAAAAAAAAGCAGTTTTTATCGAAAAAAAGAAAAAGACGAAATGTTGAAAATTTAAATAAAGCAAGGCCTAAAAGGCTGGTGGTACCTATAATTAATATAATGGTTATAAATTATAATATATGACAAGTTCTACTAAGGAGGTCGATTATTGCGAAATCGTAAAAAAAATTGCTGTTTCATATGTTTCAGTCCGTATGATGAAGGAGGACACGAAGAGGAAGAAAAACAAGAGCCCGTACTTTT
This sequence comes from Endotricha flammealis, assembly GCA_905163395.2. Taxonomy (NCBI): domain Eukaryota; kingdom Metazoa; phylum Arthropoda; class Insecta; order Lepidoptera; family Pyralidae; genus Endotricha; species Endotricha flammealis. The sequence goes on from LR990866.1 coordinate 5,651,332, forward strand.
TCATCTTCTTCAAAATGAAAACCATCCTGGTGATGGAATTGAATCCCAATCCCAACCAAAGAATCATTTCTCTTTATAACCCATTTGTTCATCTTTTCGTCTTTTTGAGATTGTGGGTGAACCGCTAGTCTCACAAACTTGGCTATGAGGTCTAATAAAAGCTAGTTAAATCTACTACAAAGTATTTTCAGTGACGGTTCTTCGTAGGTTACGTGGTTTTTTCCAATATTTCGCGAAGTACGTAAAACTTGAAAATTTCAATGTTTGGTAAAATTAGGTCATATATGAAAAGCCACAGCTTGGCTCCTATGGTATCAATAGAGCTGCGATTGGTCTCACATTGTAGGTAATGTATGTAATTTAATACATATAGATGTAGAAAACATTGTGAAAAATGCATAGTTTTAGTCCTGGAGCAAAAATTTCTAAAATTTCGCAATTTTTTCAGAAACTGCTACCTGCTGATGGTTTTAATTATGGCTTTTTTCTGCAATGGAGTAACTTAGAGCAATTATTTTTCCTTTTTTGGATAGAAAACAATTGTAGATCTTACTCAAATTAAGTATTTACGAAATTAGCAAGGCCTTTTTAAATATTTTAATTGAATTTTTGTTGAAAATTTCACAAAATCAAAATTTGTTTTCTAAAATTTTTGCTTTTATTTCCGTATGGTTAAAAAATAACACGATTTTGTACTGTGCATTACAGACCAATATCATAACTCTCCAAATATGGCAAAAAAAAATCGAATTACAAGGTTTTTTTAAATAAAATTTTGAATGAATGATTGAGGTAATTATTCAAAAATATTTTATATTTTAAAATTTCTTGAAAATGGTTCACTTTTGCATTAAACTATTTGCGTCAATAATGTTGTAAATAATCTCCCCCATCACTCCATATGACATTCCGGTCTAATTTCTAATATACATTGAGTCTGTATACATTGAGTCTTTTGCCTATATTACCCATTATACCTTCATTTTGTTTATTTGAGATTGTAAGTAAACTATTAGATCTCACAGACTTCGTTTTGAGTTCAAATAAAAGCTAAATAAATGTACTACAGAATATTTAGTGACCTTTCTTCATAGGGCAAATAGTTTTGCAAATATTTTGCGAAATACGTAAGTAAAACCTAAAAATTGCAGTTTTCGAGATTAATGGGATTATTTATAGATGAGATTATTTATATGTACCTATATCTATTACGAGTACTTTATTGTTATACTTCTCCATAATCCATAGGTAACACGAGTAAAGATACATTATTTGTATTTATTTCCAAACGAGACATGAAGAATGCCGAAAAAAATTTTTAATTACATAATAACAATACTTATGTTCTACATAGAAATAGGTCTGTAGCTAAAATCACATGAACTTCGAGTCTACTATTAAATAGTGAAGTCTTATCATAAAAGTATCAAAATCATTTTGTCTTCGCCGGCGCACGCTCATGTTCGTGGCTCAGTAGTTTCGTAAAATAACACGCTTCGATTTTGAGTTGCGTTGATTTGGGTGCGCGCTCTTAACTTAGTCTTATATAAGGGCCTCCGGAACTAAGTATTAATTCGTTAGACCCTCATTATCCCTTACTATAATCGTAAAACATAATTTCCGAGAAGCTTTTCTGATATTCTAATGGGATCTATTTTCGATTACGCGTCTCCTTAGTTTAGTTTAACTGAGCCGACGCTAATGAGCTTAGAATAACGTTATTTGGGAAACATAATACCTATATCGTATTATGAATATAATAATGTTTCGGTTATTATCAAACCAATGGGTTGAGCGTGGATAGTTCAGTGTATAGGCATAGAATATTCAACAATAGTGCTACTTACGGAGAATAGGTGTTTATTTGTGCTTATTGCACTAAGAACCTACGAAGACCGACTATCTATACAAAAGTTTCATTTTCATATAAAAATAACGCCTTCGTACATAATGCGAATCACACGACCGTATCCCACTTATTGATAAACAAAGATCAACCCAGGCTTAAGTAATGTTTTGTCACTGTCATTCTTGGGGAAATAAATGAGGGAAAGTGAGAAAACAAGTTACAAATTTTAATCCTTAGTCGATCTTTGTAGAGAATATGCAATACACAAAAGTCAAAACTCTTTTTTGCAACAGTAAATTTAATGGTAACGTGCATTATACATAAGTAGGTACGTATAACATGCTTATCTTATCTGCAACGATGTGATATTATGATATTATTAATATTATAAACAGGGCCGAAAATTAATTCTAGGATAAACTCATAAAAGCCAACCGATGCAATATTTCAGAAAATACCCCAATATTTGTCGTAAACATTCCTCCGGCATCGCAGGCACTAAACTGAACCTTTAAACCATTGAACCATTAAATTGAACACAATCAATTTGCAACTCGTAAATCGCGCGATAACAATACATTTTCCACCTTTTATTTAATAACAACATCTAATAACTGATAATGGGGCTAGTCCACCACATTTTCCCACTGCTCGCCGCTACTATCGAAAAGAAGAGTTTAATAACTTAGAGGAGTGAGGGACGGAATATGTGCAGAGGGTGGGAGGGAGAGGAAATAGGGTTTTAAACAATAACGATGATGATTTACTGCACGATCATCAAAAGAGGTACTAATGTGCTCTCCGTTTCTACTGAACCGCTGCTCGACGCTCTGGTGATCTCTGACGCGTTGTTAACCCTGCTTATACCCACGGGATTAATTGCTCAAAGTCCTGCCCTATATGCCTCCGACATAGTCTCTGTGTTTCATCTCACAGTAACACGCAATGTTGTAACGATTGCATAATAATTCATCCCGTAAAGTAGAACAGAAAACGAATTAGGAACACGGGAATTATGTACCTTTTACGTTAAAATGTTCGAATTAATAATTTTGGGCTTGTAATATGAATTCCTACATTCAATTTGCGGCTCTTCGCGTCTGCGTCTCGCTATGGACGCTAATTCCCATCTCATTCATTTAACGGCCGAGTGTCACAGATAATTAAAATAATCTGTCAAAAAATATACCATATAGAGCCATAGAGGGACGTACATCGAGTACTAGTATAATGAATGTATCAAAATTGCTTCTCATAAGATAACCCGACGGTTTCTTGACAATTTAGTAATGTGCATGTAAAAACATTTAAAGGAACGAAACGTTTAACGTGAGCCTACCTTCAATAGGTAGAGTAACATGGTGAGAGGGAAGACGTCTTACTGCTACCGGCACTCCTTCTAATCTTTATCGAACGAAGCATTGCGCCACTGTACCATATCACAATTTGTTTTCCTTCACGTATTCATTGTACACGTCATCATGAACATCATCATTTCAGCCTATACTAGTTCACTGACATAGGTCTCTTCTCTAGACCAGAGAGTCACTCGACTCCTTCCTGCGCCACCCATAACCTTTGTCACCCTGCATGTCTTTTTGTACCCTTCCGAACTTTAAGAACTTATATTTTTGAAGTTAGTAATAACTTCAAAAATATAAGTTCTTGAAGTGATCGCTAGAGGCACTTTATATTTTTCATATAATTTTTAGGTTGTCGCGTTGCTAGCGAGAGTTTTCGATACCAACTCGTGTTTAGAATACTTTTATGACTTCCCCAGCTTCCAAATCTCATGCAAATGTTTATGAATGACACTTCCTAAGATATAATTTGTTATTATAAAAGTAAACGGAGTAACTCAAAGACATTTCTGTTAAATAATAAATGAACAACAATATTTCCAAGTAAAAGTTATTAAAATGAAGCGAATATTACTCAAGCTTTTGATGTGTCAGGAGACGGCGGAGTCGGCACAAGTTTCCTTGTCTCTTGGGGGACAGGTAAAAAATAACAAGCCTGGACGTGTGTCTCAGATTCCATTGCCTGCGGGTAATGGGGTAGACACTTGACGAATGGAAGGTGAGTAATGTCTGTGAACTCGCGAAATTTGTGCTATGATAAATAAACTTATGATTCATTTTGACTGGTTGGTTCTATTTTTATTTATTTTTGAACTTGTAGGTATTGCTCCTATGAAATGGGCTAGACAGACCTGCTAGGCTACTCTTGACACCAATACGCAGCGATCGGTATTGACAATTTGTCATTTCGTACTCTTCAGTTGCTATACTAGCGCCTATTGATATGAAATTGCGTGGTCATTATATGAACTAAATGGCATCTAGCTAGACAACATCGACGTACAATAATCGGTACCCTCGACACTATTTTGACAGCTAATTATTGGTTTGATATTGGCCAATAGCGGAGATTTTTCCAATAGTTAAATAGTATAACTTTTTATGTGAAGCTTCAAGACAATTCTTCATAATTATCGAAAACTATTATTGATAATAGTGTGCCTAGCACTCCCAACCTATTGTTTTATGCTCACAATACCGTAGAGCGCACCATAGGTGTATAAAAAATAGAAAATGAAGATGGGACTGCTATAAGTGAAACCCTGAGGAAAGCGAACGGAAGGAGCCATAGATAATATTATTGTGTGTAGGAAGGAATGTTTTATAAATAGGGAAACAAGGAATTTATTGTTAAGTCAAGACAAGTCAAAGCGGTTTTTACAGAAAATATATTACAAAAGGTCTTAAAATATTACAATTGTTTCACTACCTATTTTATTAGATAAAAATATTATGCAAACTTGTGATTATAAAACTCCTGAAGACTATAGAAATATTGGCAGATCAACCATATAAGTTACTTTTTCATTAAGTATAAATTCAAGTATATTGATTAGTTTTGTTTTTGTAGAAGTGATAGAAGGATATAATTAGCTACTGATACATCATTAGGTATTCCTCTTGTTTTACAATGTCATAAAAATGGTGTGAAATAAATGTTATTGAATAAAACCATATTTTTCTCTACCAGTCCATCATCATCCCATTTTGCTGCATTATCATCCAAATAAAGCGGCAAAAATTATAAATGTATGTGGTGAGTTTACATTACATTTAAATGAAAGTGATGTTTACTGAGATTGACATGAATAATGTTTCTACTGCTGAAGCTCAACAGGCCCTTACCGCTGGCTCGTCAGTTGCTGAGATAAGGAGGCATTTAAAAAAGGTCCCTTTTAGTTATAACTTTGGTTAGCCCACACCACAGGTAAATATTGAGCGGGCCTGAGTAAGAATGTAAATAAAAAAAAACCAATACATTTTTTTTATAGATTTTTTTTATATTTTTAAAATACTTATTTTAATTATCAAATCACAGTCAAAAGTTCAAATTAAAAATAAATAGTTTTATATAAAAAAAAATTTATTTAATCATTGCTGACGATATCCATATAAATAACAATAATTGTTTCGGCAAATTACAGTCAAGTTTACATTACAATAACTTTATTACAATTATTTTTTTCTAATCATTGCTCACGGTAACTGTGTAAATAACAGTAAATGTTATTGCATAATTTATCAATCTAATTTACAGTTGAAAACGATAAATTAAATTCCTTTTTTATAACAATATTATTAGTTTCTGATTCTGATCTAATAGTTTATATAGATCCAGCACTGACAAATGCATCTGCTCATCATAACTCCCACCAGTTTTCCTTATGGAAGCTGCATAAGAGGCACACCTCTTCAATAGCTGCTTCTTTTGTACCCAGTAGTCCCAGTACTTACTGAAAAATAACATAAGAAATTAATCATTACAAACAACAGTCAGACGCAGCAGAGGACTTTGTTTTATAATTTGTAAGGATGGCTACTTACATGTACATAGATAATTGTATTAAAAGTGATAGTAAACAAGTATAGAAGATTTGATTTTGTTATTTTAAAGAACTTATTATAACTAGGTACATATATAACAATAATCGAAATTTAATTACCTTTGCGATTGAAAAGAGCACACTTTCTGTCCGTCTGCTGTTTTGGTCTGCGATAAGTTCATAGCAAGGAAACTTGGCGATGCCAGGAGTTCAACTCCAAAAGTTCTCATCTCATCTTAGCTGCGGATATGCCATTTTTATCTGCAAAAGAGAACAAATTAATGTAGTAACGTACCGTAGTTCTAAATTTACAAGTATAAAATGTAAATAATTATCATTTTTATATAAAATACTTACCAAACAAAACGTAACACGTATTATTGTTATTTATTTATTTGTATTGTATGTACTGACACTGACAATAAAAATCTTCATAAATACTTCTTCTTTTTCCGTTTTGGCAACTATAAAACTTAAATTATCCGTAAGAAATTAAATAAAACATGTTTATAATCTTCAGAAAAATATTTTTAGCGGTATTTCATTCTATTTTTGGGTTTTATGTTCTAAGAAATTAATAAATAAATCAAATAACGAAGTTTTTAATTTAATTATAACATAATCGATTTGGCATATCTAGCATAATCACCGGCCCCTGGGGGCCCATTTCAATTTTTATCCAATGATCGCAAATGTCAATTTTTATTTCGTACCCTTGAAACACATTGGGTAGATGTTGGATGGAAATTAGTATCGCCTAAGTATTGGTAAAGTCCACCTTGAAGTTAGCTCCCAAATAGTGATGGCCACGGTGATTATGCTAGATATGCCAAATCGATTATGTTATAATTAAATTAAAAACTTCGTTATTTGATTTATTTATTAATTTCTTAGAACATAAAACCCAAAAATAGACTAAAATACCGCAAAAAATATTTTTCTGAAGATTATAAACATGTTTTATTTAATTTCTTACGGATAATTTAAGTTTTATAGTTGCCAAAACGGAAAAAGAAGAAGTATTTATGAAGATTTTTATTGTCAGTGTCAGTACATACAATACAAATAAATAAATAACAATAATACGTGTTACGTTTTGTTTGGTAAGTATTTTATATAAAAATGATAATTATTTACATTTTATACTTGTAAATTTAGAACTACGGTACGTTACTACATTAATTTGTTCTCTTTTGCAGATAAAAATGGCATATCCGCAGCTAAGATGAGATGAGAACTTTTGGAGTTGAACTCCTGGCATCGCCAAGTTTCCTTGCTATGAACTTATCGCAGACCAAACAGCAGACGGACAGAAAGTGTGCTCTTTTCAATCGCAAAGGTAATTAAATTTCGATTATTGTTATATATGTACCTAGTTATAATAAGTTCTTTAAAATAACAAAATCAAATCTTCTATACTTGTTTACTATCACTTTTAATACAGTTATCTATGTACATGTAAGTAGCCATCCTTACAAATTATAAAACAAAGTCCTCTGCTGCGTCTGACTGTTGTTTGTAATGATTAATTTCTTATGTTATTTTTCAGTAAGTACTGGGACTACTGGGTACAAAAGAAGCAGCTATTGAAGAGGTGTGCCTCTTATGCAGCTTCCATAAGGAAAACTGGTGGGAGTTATGATGAGCAGATGCATTTGTCAGTGCTGGATCTATATAAACTATTAGATCAGAATCAGAAACTAATAATATTGTTATAAAAAAGGAATTTAATTTATCGTTTTCAACTGTAAATTAGATTGATAAATTATGCAATAACATTTACTGTTATTTACACAGTTACCGTGAGCAATGATTAGAAAATAATAATTGTAATAAAGTTATTGTAATGTAAACTTGACTGTAATTTGCCGAAACAATTATTGTTATTTATATGGATATCGTCAGCAATGATTAAATACATTTTTTTTTATATAAAACTATTTATTTTTAATTTGAACTTTTGACTGTGATTTGATAATTAAAAAAAGTATTTTAAAAATATAAAAAAAATCAATAAAAAAATGTATTAGTTTTTTTTTATTTACATTCTTACTCAGGCCCGCTCAATATTTACCTGTGGTGTGGGCTAACCATAGTTATAACTAAAAGGGACCTTTTTTAAATGCCTCCTTATCTCAGCAACTGACGAGCCAGCGGTAAGGGCCTGTTGAGCTTCAGCAGTAGAAACATTATTCATGTCAATCTCAGTAAACATCACTTTCATTTAAATGTAATGTAAACTCACCACATACATTTATAATTGTTGCCGCTTTATTTGGATGATAATGCAGCAAAATGGGATGATGATGGACTGGTAGAGAAAAATATGGTTTTATTCAATAACATTTATTTCACACCATTTTTATGACATTGTAAAACAAGAGGAATACCTAATGATGTATCAGTAGCTAATTATATCCTTCTATCACTTCTACAAAAACAAAACTAATCAATATACTTGAATTTATACTTAATGAAAAAGTAACTTATATGGTTGATCTGCCAATATTTCTATAGTCTTCAGGAGTTTTATAATCACAAGTTTGCATAATATTTTTATCTAATAAAATAGGTAGTGAAACAATTGTAATATTTTAAGACCTTTTGTAATATATTTTCTGTAAAAACCGCTTTGACTTGTCTTGACTTAACATTATATTCCTTGTTTCCCTATTTATAAAACATTCCTTCCTACACACAATAATATTATCTACCTGTACATTTATTAACAACTGCATTTTATCATGTTTACTCATTCGATAGATAACAATTTAATGCAACAACATTTCACATTTAGCACTTATCACCATATATGAAATATTAGGGCGCTGGTTTTCTACAGCGTGGCGTCTCGTCGCCGTATAAAGAAGTCGCTGTTTGCTTCTTCATTAGTTAGCTATGGCTCCTTCCGTTCGCTTTCCTCAGGGTTTCACATAAAGCATAGTCCCATCTTCATTTTCTATTTTTTATACTCCTATGGTGCGCTCTACGGTATTGTGAGCATAAAACAATAGGTTGGGAGTGCTAGGCACACTATTATGAATAATAGTTTTCGATAATTATGAAGAATTGTCTTGAAGCTTTACTTAAAAAGTTACTATTTAGCTATTGGAAAAATCTCCGCTATTGGCCAATATCAAACCAATAATTAGCTGTCAAAATAATGTCGAGGGTACCGAATTACCGATTATTGTACGTCGATGTTGTCTAGCTAGATGCCATTTAGTTCATATAATGACCACGCAATTTCATATCAATAGGCGCTAGTATAGCAACTGAAGAGTACGAAATGACAAATTGTCAATACCGATCACTGCGTATTGGTGTCAAGAGTAGCCTAGCTGACACTGACAATAAAAAATCTTCATAAATACCTACTTCTTCATTTTCTGTTTTGGCAACTACCATACTTAAATCTTCCGAGGAAAATTAAATAAAACATGTATAAAATATTAAGAAAAATATTTTTTAGTGTATTTTTGAGTTTTATCTTCTAAGAAATTAATAAATTAATGAATTAGCGTAGTTTTTATCGGAGTTTTTATATATATTAACATAATTGATGGGGCGTAAACTAGCATAGACACGTGGCCATCACTATTTGGGAGCTAACTTCAAGGTGGACATTGCCAATCCTTAGGCGATACTAATTTCCATCCAACATCTATCCAATGTGTTTCAAGGGTACGAAATAAAAATTGATATTTGCGATCATTGGAACGGTATTGAAATGGGTTTAAAATCGCTATTAACTCCAGGGTAGGGCCCCTGGGCAGTAGCCACTTATTGGCCTGGCGTGAAATAGCAATGCGTTTCGTTCAATGGGTGAGAAATCAGGAATCTTAACTCCTCGTCTTTTAGGGATTGGCAAGGACTCGGGGATTTCTCAGAAATTCTAAATGGAAGGATGGAAAATCGTCACTAATCTCAATAAATTCCCACAGAATAATTTTGCATTTCTATTATTACTTAAATCATATTTATTCACATGGAAATTACTTATCGTTTAAACTGCAAGTCTAGACTTGGTTAAATAACTGTACTTATGTGAAATGTCTAAGCGGCATAAATAGTTTCAAACACAACAAGTAGTTTGCATCCAAGTAGTTTTGGATGCCACCACAATAATCTATCTTTTCGACCTGTCGCCAACTTTTGCCTGTCCGTCTGGTAAGTTTCAAGAATGTTTTATACGTATAATAAAATTGAACTTCTTATCTTATACGTAGGTAACTACTATTTATACATACACTACCTAGCGTTCACAGGTTTTTGGAAAAGTGCGTGTTGCACTAAAATGGGATGCAGAATCCTAATCGTTATTTCCAGGTTATCGTAAGTCTGAGATTAATTTGCAGTCCTGAGATGATTTTTTGACAATTTATCTAACGGAACTAACTGGAACTTAAAAGGAACCTGTGAAACTGGCCCTTGAACACAAAACTACTTTTATTACTAAGAAAAAAGATAATCCAAGGACTAACTAAAATCTGTTTAGTCTGTGTCAGTCTTGACGAGAATCAAAAAAACAAGTTTTAGTTCATTTTGTTCATACTTTTTGATTTTACAAGTTCTCTATTTAATTGGTATGCTATTTTTTTTCATATTTTTTTTAGTTTTACGATATTATTATTTCTTTCAAATACCTACAGTCCATTTAGTTCAAAAGTACATTTCATTTCATATCCAAACACTTTGGCTCGTATAATATGTTTATTAATAAAGGTCTGAATTCACTTTGATTAGTGCGATTCCAGGTGATTACGATGCAAAAGATTTAGGTAGTAGATTTTTTGGTATTGAGGGTGATTCGCCCTCAATTACTAATCAGTAATCACGTGCACTCGCACTAATCAAAGTGAACATAGATCTCAAGGGACAGTAGCACACGCAGCGCAGGCGCAACTCTATCTCATTAGGCTCACAAAACAGACAATGCACGGCAAAAAGTAAATATATAAAGGTGTCAACTGGATTGTACGATAGACAGTAATAAAGGTATATAATTAATTACAGAGACGGAGCGTGTCACACGTTCTCGTAACTACCTCTACACCACGCATGTAAAGAACAATCCACATGGTGAAATAAAAACGATACGAATATTGCAAAAAAACAAAACAAACTTTTCCTCCATTTCGTAACGGACAAATTGAATATAGAACCTGAATAATGGTCGAATGTTTTTCAGAAAATATTGACACTATGGGAATTCAGCTGTAGTGTTTATACAATATTCGTTAATTTCCAAAGATCCTATGTTTGCAACAACATGCTGTTCCTTTCAAAATTGCTGCTGCACTAAAACACTTTGATTTAAAAATACTTCTTTTTAGAGTTCCGTAGTAAACTGACAAGGAACCCGGCGCGGTCTAGCACCAAGACGCTTAATGCTCTACTAGTTACCGAGTAATAGCCGACGAACTTATAAAATATTTGTTCGATAAACATGAAGAAAAATAGGACTATTTACCCTTCTGCCACCATATGAAGTGACCTTTACGGTCATACCCTATTATATAGAATATTCTGTCCTGTAAAAATTAATATTACTTATTTTATAACACGAGCGTATAATTAATTAACTGAAATGTATTAAAAATATAAAATTGGAACACCTGATGGGGAATTTGGACAGTTATAAATAGCCATTTTGATCCAAATCTTATCTAATACAAAGTTTTTCATAAAAATTTATTAATTTTGCTACAATTTAATATCAGATGATACCATAATGTTTCTTTTGTGAATCAGTTTTTTTTTCCTTCTTCCTAGAGGGGTTCGCGTCCTAAAACCAAGGGATTTCCCCAAAATGTTGAAATAATTGATATCTATTAATAAGCTCATAAAGCATACGTTTTTTATTATTTCCATTAAATTACCACTGAAATAGCCATAGACCAAATAGACTTAGCTTACGCGCTCTATGGAAATATCTTACTTTTTCTATCATGAAAGTGATTCTTTTGTTTTCTGAACAAAACAGTTGTGGGCGGGCGAAAACAATCGACTACCACGCATACCACGTTTTTTTAAATGTCGGATAGGATCACAATATCATTTCAGTTTCAATAAATCGTTATAAGAAAGCCATTTAATTTTGCCAAGCAATAAGTGAAGAGGCAATATCGTGAAATTGCGTAGTAAAACGCCTTTCACTTCTCACATTTTAATGTTTATATAATCCTTTTTATTGATTATCGATACGACATACGATTTTTATGGATGATAAACGAAACTTCATATCCAAAGAGTGAACAAATGATAGTACCAGTGATTCTCATTTCGGTATTATGCCCTTTTTATACACTGACAAGCGATATTGCATTTTTGGGATAGGTACGTTCTTCCCCAACACATTATAGGACTGTTTGAACAAAACTTTACAGTTTACTGAAAAAATATGCCGTACGATAATTGCAGTCTGTTTTTACCTCACAACATATAAACTTACTTTTACAATCCCTAATAATAGTTTAAAATTAATCATCTCGTACGTTCAAGAAGGTTTTCGATGAATATGGGAAGAATTTTGCCTAGACATGTATTAGTACTTAGATATACATTTTCTAACTACCTATTCGTAGGTATTTAAAGTTCCATACCGCAACTTTGTTGGTGCACATAATGTAGTACACGGATTTGGTGGAACCATCCACGTGTACAGAATAGCGTACACTGGACTGCGAACATCAAAAAACAGTCAATTGAATAGTTTAATGAAAAACACAGACGGAAAGACATTCAGTGTCACACGATACAAGGACTAAAAGAATTAGTCAGATTATAGCTCCGTAATTTAACTAACAGAGTATTATTTTATTAACGGGCAGCCTAACGTAGGTACGTCCTATTTTCTGGATAATAAATCCAGTTTTTCTCCATTCCCGTCGAGCAATCGTAACTGAAGCGAAAACGCCCAAAGAGTACTCATTGCCGCGGAACACGCGAAATTTTTCATACAAAATGTATAATAAATTTTTGTGTGAAAATGTATAAAGCTGGAATAATGCTCACGCAAACGTCGCACCTCGATGGACGTGATTCGGAAACGCCCACAGGCAGGATAATCCTTTTGTGCTCCAACAAACGTTTTCATATTGTTTTTTGCTTTGCCTATATTCCCTATATTCGAATGTTTTAACTTCACATGACGTTGCGCACTGGCTATTTGGTGTATGTTGTTTTTGTCAAAATATGATGCTACAACTTCACATAGCGTTGCGTATTGGTTATTTGATGTTAGTTGTTTAGAGTTTTTTGACAGAATATTTGACGCTTACGCAAACGAATATATGACAAACATGTGTCTGGACATGACACGATGTAAAACACTGACAAGCGGATGGATACACGTATTTGTATCTTTGTTATGTTGACCAATAAGCACAAAATGAAAGTCCTTTGTTGTGTCACGCAAAACACAAATGCTTACCTCATAACGATACTAAAATTAATATCATTTACACCACCTATATTACTTTTCAAATTAATTAAAAGCTAAAAACAGAAAAGCACCTTGCCTTACGTTATCAGAGAAAGTAAAGAAAAGTAAGGTAACCTCACCTACGCTACGTGCCTACGCGTTCAATTAATTAATTGCAAAAAAAAAATAAGAATCCGTTGAAATCTCTTGTCTTGGAAGTTATATTCGTCCATCATATATTAATGCACTTGTAAAGAGAGTACAGTAGATGCATCATTTGATGATAGTATCATTTTGAATTCAAAATTGGACATGGACATGAACGTTGGCTCAGTTAGAAATAGGAGAAGATCGAAGGAACGAAAAGGATGGATGGAAAAAGAATGGTACGTGATGACGAATGATAGAGCCAAGCGGAGAAGGCATACAACCGATGCCATGTTAAGTGATAAGGGTAAGAAGAAGAAGAACATTTACTTAATGCGCATTGTTATCCCATGGTTATCCCGAATAACTCGACGTTGAACTAGTTATGAGATAGTGTGAATTGGAATAATTTATCCATTTACGTTGTCATCTAATAAAATCGGGCACATGAAGGCAATAAAGGGGTCGTGAGTTCATATCACTATGTGTTTGGCGCGAAATGGCCCAGAGAATGTTCTTTATGATCGCATTGGAACACGCACCTAATGGGAGTTATAAGCACGACGACGACCAACTAACTAACTTATAATGCCTGTATGATAAATTAAACATTCAACCAAACAGTCTTGAAGGTCGTCGACAGACTGACAAACCTTAAACTACATAATGGAGTTGTCTATTGAAACTCGCTCTACTATAGAAAGTCTAATCCCCCCGTACTATCAACCTCCCTCCAGTGGTGTTTCCGAACAACTAATGTTTTAGGGACCTTCAAGGAGAGAGGGTATGTACACTTTAAGGGTAGCCTTAAAGTATACATACCCTCTCTCCTTTCCGAGACTGTCCGGTGTGCTCCATGGGTAGCGGTAATTATTTATCATCAGACCCAAATGCTCGTTTGCCAACCTGTTACATAAAAAACCTAAATATATAACTAAAAAATACAACCCCTGCACTGCACAGGCTTAGAACCTTACTCTGTGACACTAGTGAGTCAAAGAGACGTTTTCTGAAAGCAATCTTTTCAATGTACTCGTATACTTTTGAAGAAGTTGCTTCCTAACATATATTATTATTATATTATTATTTTCCTTATCTTAGGCCGCGTTTATTTCTGCAATAATTTACTGCGAGAAATTGCCAACAGCTTTGTCCGGTAACAACTTGAAAATATAAACTACATGGCAGGTTATTCACGATAAACTGCACGACATGCGACATCTGCAAGTTCTCGCGCAAGCAATTAATCACATGTCTAAATCTAAACGTACCTATTTGCAATAACGCGACATTTCAATATTCAAATTCAAATTCTAAAATTTATTCAGAAAATTGGTTTTTACAAACACGTTCTCTTTTATTAGGTATAACGAATTAGTTCCAGTCTCGGCATAATTTGTACTTTTATTTGCATGAACTAAAATAAACTGTATTAATTGTGATAATTTTTGTGTCATCTTGCAACAATAAATTACAAGAATTTATGTGATGTGTAATGTGTAAACGATATTGCAATATCTTCTACAAGTTCTTGAGTGAGAGTTCTTCCGCGAGAAATTGCAAATGTGAATGCAGGCTTAACCTTACGGGTCGCGGGAGATCTGGTTCTTGATAAAATTAATACCAGGTAGGTAGTTGGCAAGGTGTCGAAGCTATTAAATAAGTTTCTCTTTTGAAGAAACGTCTTGTTAGTAGTTTGCAGTCAAAGTCAAAGTTAAAGTCAAAGCGGCAAAGTTGATGCTGCAAAGCCCCGACAAGTAATCAGTATAACTTTTCATTATATCCGTAGATATTTATAACTTATTTTATATATAATTAACCTCGCACGTTAAAGTGCAGTTTAATGACTTTGCATATTCTAAACTTCAATATACAATAGTTATTTGTTATGCAAGGCTGCAAAGTTGTTTTTTGGCGCGAGTACTTATATTGAAACCCGAGCTAGCGAAGGATTCTATATTTTTTCAAATATAGAATCCTGAGCGTAGCGAGGGTTTCAAAGGTACGAGACGCAGAATAACTTTGCTGCCGAGCGAAACACACAACTTTTCATCTCACTACAGCGAGGAAAATGCTTGGTGCAAGAAAAACGCAAATAATATATTAAACTAGAGAAACCCGCGCAACTTCGTTTGCGTTTATCCCGCTTTCCCGTAGGAATTCCAAAAAATGCTTTATTATTCCACCCACCCATGTTTCAGGTCTCTACGGTCAAGACAAAACATTTTCATGTGATTATTTTTCTATTTTTAAACTTCTCATTACAATCTTTGGAGTGAGCGTTTATGAAATAGGCTAGCCCGATCGGTGATGTGCCACCCTTTTACAGAATATTGACGTGAAGCAGCAATGCGTTTCGTTCGCTGAGTGAAATATCCGAAATTCTAACTCCTTACTTATACTATTTCTCGCTATACATATCCTGTTTTTTCCTGTTATAGGTCGGCAACGGGTCTGGGACCCTAGAATCTATGTGCTCCATACATAGTCGACTTGACGGTAATTACCTAACATCAAATGATCCATATTCCTGAGCTTGTTTTCCAACCGCTTCCGTAAAAAAAAATGTATATATTGGTATTTCATTATCTACAACCATCCCTACAACAACACTACGAAAAAATAGAGTGAGTCGACGTAATGAGATTTCCTATAAGTGAGAAAGAGACAATAACAATATGCCTTTCAACCATTGACCAATTTAACTTGAACCCTGTCAAATATCATACAATTAAATATTTAATTATTTAATGTTATTATCGATGAATATGATTCTGTCCGCTCTATAGTTAGAATTTTAGCTGTTTTTCCGAGATCACGAACAGAATAAATAACGACGACATTATGAAATCATTTTGTTTGAATATTCGGAGTATTCACAATTTATAAAAATATTACATGACAGATGACACACTTCACTTCACGGATGTGTCAAAATGAAATGTTATTGAAATCAAAATCACTAAGGAGTATGAGTATTGATATCAACTCCAAGAAAATTACCCACAAAATACATTTTTTTCAAGAATTTCGATAAAATAAGAATCACGTCTTCCATCAATTCTCTTAAACAATTTTTATGCAAAATTTGAAGTAGATTGGGCCAAGGAATCAAGTTGTCCCATAGTAACTTTGCCCCCCTTTTTTACCCCTTTAGAGTTAGAATTTCGAAAAATCCTTTCTTATCGGACGCCTACGTCATACAATAGGTCTATCTGCCAAGTTTCAGATTTTTACGATGAGCGGATTAGGCTGTGCGTTGATTCTCAGTCAGTCAGTCAGTCAGGACAAAGCATTTTATATATATAGACTAGAGAAACCTGCGCAACTTCGTGTGCGTTTATCCTTTCCCGTGGGAATTTCAAAAAATAATTTCATATTGGTTGGTCACACCCAAAAAATTGTCATATGTATAGTTTTTTTTTCTATTTTTATACTTCTCATTACAATCTTTGGAGTGCGTTTATGAAATAGGCTAGCCCGACCAGTGAAGAGCCACCCTTTTACAGAATATTAACGTGAAGCAGCAATGCGTTTCGTTCGGGGAGTGAAATATCCGAAATTCTTGTTTGTCACCTTTGTGGTATAGAAAAAATCTAATATACTATTTCTCGCTATATTCTGTTTTTTCCTGTTATAGGTCGGCAACGGGTCAGGGACCCTAGAATCGATGTGCTCCATAGTCGACGGTAATCACCTAATATCAAATGATCCACATTCCTGAGCTTGTTTTCCAACCACTTCCGTAAAAAAATGTATAAGTATATCGGTAATTCAATACCTACAACCTCAGCCTACAACAACACTACGAAATAATAGAGCGAGTCGACGTAATGAGATTTCCTATAAGTGAGAAAGAGACAATATCAAAATGTATGCCATTTAACCATTGACCAATTTAACTTGAACCCTGTCAAATATTATAAAATTTAATATTTAATTACTTACTATTTATTATTGATGAATATGATTCAGTCCGCTTTATACATAGTTAGAATTTTAGCTGTTTTTCCGATATCACAAACAGAATAAATAAACGACATTATGATTGAATATTCGCAATTTATAATTACATGACAGATGACACACTTCACTTCACGGATGTGTCAAAATGAAATGTAATTGAATCAAAAGCACTAAGGAGTATGAGTATTGATATCAAATCGAAGAAAATTACCCACAAAATACATATTTTTCAAGAATTTCAATAAAATAAGAATCACGTCTTCCATCAACTCTCTTAAACAATTTTTATGCAAAATTTGAAGTAGATTGGACCAAGGAATCAAGTTCTCCCATAGTAACTTTACCCCCCTTTTTCACCCCCTTAGAGTTCGAATTTCGAAAAATCCTTTCTTATCGGACGCCTACGTCATATAATAGGTCCACCTGCCAAGTTTCAGATTTTTACGATGAGCGGTTTAGGCTGTGCGTTGATTCTCAGTCAGTCAGTCAGTCAGTCAGTCAGTCAGTCAGTCAGGACAAAGCATTTTATATATATAGATAAGTGTTTATTTTTTTTATGCGGTGTCGTGCTGGCCAGTTCGATTATTTTCAAGATAAGGTTGACACACTGGCATGAAATAAGTATTAATGCATTTTCAGAGGATTGGCGTTATAAAAAAATATATACTACATTTACACTCTCGCCTGGTAGGTACCTCGTCTCGTGCTTCGTCTCGAGCCTCGCGTGATCGATGGTTTTTGCGCCGTTTTGAGCCGCGAGTGCGCGTTTACATTCGCGTCTATAGAATAGAAAGGTTCGAATTTTAAAAATTCTTTCCACGCTAGGGCACAAAATGCACTTTTGCGCTCAGATTTCGAATGACAAACAGATTCTTTCCGAGCTTGTGAGGTGAAATAGTTATTTGTTATGCAAGGCTGCAAAGTTGCTTTTTGGCGCGAGTACTTATGTTGAAACCTGAGCTAGCGAAGGATTCTAGGATTCAAATATAGAATCTTGAGCGTAGCGAGGGTTTCAAAGGTACGAGACGCAGAATAACTTTGCTGCCGAGCGAAACACAAAATTTTTCACCTCACTACAGCGAGGAAAATGCTAGGTGCAAGAAAAACGCAATTATTAATATTAAATAAGTGTTTATTTTTTTACATGCGGTGTCGTGCTGGCCAGTTCGATTATTCTAAAAATAAGGTTGGCGCACTGGCATGAAATAAGTATTAATGCATTTTTAGAGAACTGGGGGCGTAAAAAATTATAGAATAGACAGGTTCGAATTTTAAAAATTCTTTCCACGCTAGCGCACAAAATGCACTTTTGCGCTCAGATTTCGAATGACAAACAGATTCTTTCCGAGCTTGTGAGGTGAAAATAATATTTCGACTTTATTAATACTAACTTCCACGTAAAACTTCGTTTGTGTATGGTGATGTCATATATAGCCTTCCTAGATAATGGCCTATCCAACACTACAATAAGCTCAAATCTGTAGTTTCTGTTCAACCAAACAAACACTTTCGTTATATAATATTGGGATAGATTAAATATCGATATCAGTACATAATGATAGTTGGTCTTTGTTATAAAGTTATAAATGCCGGTTATTCCTGACAATTTCAAAGGTATTAAAATAAAGATCAGTGGAATGGTGAAGTGAAGGCACGGAGTGAAGATCATTATCAGCACACTTTGAGAAAAGAAAACATCCTCAATCACCATACATTGTACAAACTACATGATATAAAATCTCTGGGATGCAAATGCAGAAATCAACAGGAATGAACGATATCATTCTAAATAAATACAGAGATTAAAACATAAAACAAAAAAATCTCCTCTTTTTATATTACGAGTAGAATAGTCTTGTTCTTCAACAGCATGTTGAAGAACAAGACTATTCATTAACAGCAACCGCCCACCGTTAGGCACATGTCTCTCCATGTTTTGTTTGGTTTATATACCGAAATATCTATTATCCTTTTTTACAAAATGAATACAAATATTTGTATCCACTTTTATTTCGTATTATTTGTTCGGATCGGATAGGATAGGAATCAATATTTGTTTGAGACAGATATTAAGTAGGCGCTCAACTTTATCAATATGTCCAATTTTCTTTACTGCAGGGCCTTAGAAGTTCGGGAAGGGATTTTGAGTCTAAGATCTTCATCCATAATTTTTTCTTAGCCGATATTTCATTAAATAATAAACTATACTTAAAAACTTGTGGAAACACAAAGTTAAACCGGTAAAGTTGCAAAAATTTCATCTGAAAAAGATGGTGTTGATAATGTTAAGTACAAAAACTAATTAGCGACTAATAATAATGGCCGAAACGCGTACATAACCACATTTTTAGAGTGATAGAGCATTTTTAAAATGGGCTAACTCAGCCCTCTCACAGAATATGAGCGCAATGCTTTTCGTTTGTTTAGCGAGTGTTTGGGAAGCGCAACTCCTTGACCTTCTCCTGTCCTTATCACTGATTACCTTCACAGACGGCGAAACCACTTTCCATCAGGTGACTTTACTTGTTTGCCTACGGTATGACAAAAAATATATATTCACTACAATAAACATTATAATTACATTAACTAAGCAAGCCAGTCAAGTCAAATTTTAGCGATCGGATCCCAATATCCGTGAAAGTGATTTGTTTCCCGTCATTGCCCTTATGAATAAGGAAAAAGATAATTTTTGTTTGTTCTTCCGTCGTATCATAACTCGAAAACTATTCCACCCGGGACGGTGTGTAGTTTTGCTATATTCAATCTTTTGTTACTTTGGTAACAAATTAATCGGCGCTTTTCCTCTATCTTTTCCAATTATCTCTTCATTTCTATTTGACCTACATTAGTAAGATATATGTTATCTAAATGAGATTTATTCGCGAAAACCTAGCAATTTATGCTTCTTATATTTTGGTGTCAATAACAATATACCTATTTAGGTCCCAGAAGGAGACACGCCTATTTTCACTGTCGATCGCCAGTCCTCCTAATCTCCACAAAAGGCAGCCAAGGCGTCCGACCATTACTTGGCTTTCTTAGACAATTTTCAACAATAACCTAGACCATAGCTGAATTTCGTATCAAAGTAAATACTTGTTTGATCTTTTTTTCTTCTATGTCTTAAACATGCTTGTATAAACTGGATGTCGATTTCTTTATCATCAAAGACTTTGTATTTAATCTGACTGTAGTAAAAGTCAATGAACTTTCAATATTTGCACAAATACAAAATGTTACCGCGGTTTTGTTTGTGAAGTCTTTCTGATAAAACGAATTTACGATACAGTACAATTTGTTGTATTTTTTTAACAAAAATGTTTAAAATGAAATTGCATTAACAAATTGCAATTCGCATTTGCAAGGTATTTATTTACCTTGCAGTGTTATTTGTGAACTAATGTTAATGCTAGCTCTACACTCTCGCGAAGTTAGACACGAAGGTAAAAGACAAAAAAGCGAAGAGGGAGGAGAGTAAAATAACTGGGCGTTTCGCCCCCCATAAAAGTAATCATTTGAGAAGTTAAATTGTTAAAGCACAAACTATTTACATAGTATGGATTGAAAAAAAAAGAATCAGAGGGAGATTAGGTAACCTGAATGAATATTTTCAGAGCTGCAATATTCCCGGCTGATTGGATGAGAATGGCCCTCGTACTGTTTGCTCGTCCACAAATAAAGGTTTGTGTATACAAAACACAATTCTCTCTGAATTCATATTCTACCTATTGCCGTCTTTATTTAGTTGTCGCCATTGTGTCCATGTCCCTAAGCTGGGGATTTTATGGCATTGGGTACGTTTCATGTGTTTTTTTTATGTTGTAGAATGCAAACGAGTAAACGTAGAGTTTCTCAAACATGTATTTTATTATCCCCACGTATGATTATTAAAATATTAATTGAATGACAAAAAAGGCCGTGGCTGGATTTCTTTCGACATTTCTCTTCCCTGTTGTCATTTTACTTTGTTTTCAAAATTATGGTAGTTTTTAGAGTAGCGTATTTGATAATATAGTAATATGAATTATAAATGTACAACATGACTAGAGAAAGTGCTGTGAAAGCCTATTCTCTAAATAATTCCTTTTCATTTTCATCTATAGGCGAATAAAAGTTAAAAAATAATACTTATTGCAAGTAAACAAATCTGTTTGAACATCCTCTGTTATTTTCCACTAAAAATAAAGTGAAACGGTTATTTTTCAATGTACAATACCCCGTTATGTTTACAGAAGCTGAAACGAATATTCATGAATCAATCTTTTCACATCATTAATGCTGTATGATGTATGTACACAATAAAATTCAGAGTTTCATGATTTCACCGTTTCAGAACTATCAGCCTGTATTTTTAACCCTCAACGCAAAAATCGGGTAAGTATTGCAAATGTACACAAGCTCCGGCGACTGCTTGCCATCAGGGAGCCGCCACTTGCATGACATGGTTTAAAAAACCTTCAAGTCAGTGAAAAGATCGTAGCCAAATAGCATTGGTCTCGGCCGTATTGTGTTCCTACGGCGAGTAAGGTCTCCACTTCTCCAGAGCTCCAGTGAGTAATAGCCCCGGTATTGCAAGCGTCTATAGGCTACGCTACGGTATGGCTACGGTGATGCTTACCATCAGGCGTATGCTAAAAATAAAAGACAGAATTTCGCGTGCGGCGGAGTGAATTTAGGCTAAGTTCGGCTGGCTAGGTTTGTAGGATATATTTTCTGGAGTAAAAACATCATGTTTATATTTTTTTTCTGTGTAAATAAAAATGTGTTAACAGACTTAACATCTAACAATCATATTGCATTAGTGGATAGATAAATAATAAATGAACCGTGTAACGGGCATTGCCCGGTAAAAAATATGAGGCGACTAGATGGCTTTTATCTAAGGCAGTGATGGATTTCGTTCCATTTATGTAATGCCATGCTCCGCTTCACCCATGAACAGCAAAATAAAATGGCCTGAATGCTTTAGACCAAAATGGAACACTGTTTCTCTTAAGTGCTCAGACGTATTCTCTGATTCATCGTAGATTATGGCTACTTTGTTAGCTGGCGGGGTCGCGGTTGTATCCCAGTTTCCCGTGGCCCCGCCACACAGGGCAAGAGGCATCCCGTCAGTTTTTTAGTGGTAAGTTCCACAGTCCCCACCGCGTGCTCCCCGGGCGGTGGGGCTGCCACAAAGCATTTTTCTGACGTAAAAGAAAAAAAAAAAAAAGGTGTAGAAGATCCATTAGCATTAAATTATGTAACTTTGGTGCAATAAATAAATTAAGTATTGAGTCTTGAAACGTATGTTAATTCAACAACAGTCGTGTTTTTGAATGGCGAAACTCGTTAGAGAAACTCGTATGATTTGTTTACACAGGCTCGCGGCCCAGGAGAGCTTAAGTAGCGAGAATTGTATTCGAGAGGCAAAACTCGGAGCATTTGTTTACACTAGGCGACCATATTATTGCCAGGAAGAAATCGCCGCTCGCGTGCGAGAAACTCTCCTTGTGTAAAAGACGCTTAAGATTCATTTTCTCATTTTTTTTCACAATTAAATTTCACCAATGTCGAATTGGAAGTGGAAGGCCTATGTCCAGCAGTAGAGTTCTTGTAGCTGAGATGATGATGATGAGTGGAAGTTTCAAACTATCTCTTTTTTAGGGTTCCGTAGTAAACTACAAGGAACCCTTATAGTTTCGCCATGTCCGTCTATCTGTCTGTCTGTCGGCGGTCTAGCGCCTAGACGCTTTATGCTAGAAAGTTGTAATTTGGTACAATGTTAATAAAGTGCTAGAAGAAAATTTGGAAAAAAAAATTTTTTTTGGGGTGCCTCTACATGTAAATTGGAAATGAATTTTTTTTCGCGCCAACCCCATGTTGTGGTGTATCGTTACATAGGTCTCTTCAAAATATTGAGGGTGTGGAAAGATCATTTTTCAATACAATGATCCGTTTCGGAATTATTTCCATTTATCGTGTCAATTTTCGTTTTGCATGGGGGGCCCCCCCCCCCCCCCTCTATCTCCGAAAGTCTTATGTTTAGACATTTGAAAAAATCATGGTAGTAGTCCATATGCTGAACCTTCAATGAAAACTATAACGGAAATGCAGTGCGCAATTCGATAATAATGGTGTAAAATTTTATCATCTAATTAAAAAGTGTGTTTGATAAAAGTACGCGTTTAATTTGCGAAGGGACAGGGACTACCTCATAGCAAAATTTGGTCTACTAGTTACCGAGTAATAGCCGACGAACTTATAAAACAAAATTTCTTTGATGAAAACTTACAAATGTGATGGAATTTGATATTGGACTCAACTGAAGGCAAGCAAAGCGCTGCAAATACGGAACCCTACCCTATAATGTGCGTGGCCCGACACGTACTTGCCCGATTTTTTCTTCTTTAGCTTGACAGTGACAGCTAATAGTTTTAATGTGTAACTTTAAAAATGCGTTTCAGAAACTGGTAGGTAAATCCGTTTTCACCAACCAACCCTGTGTAGAGTTATTTTTTGCTAGAGTTGGGAAAACCAATGGCTGGTTGGTGAAAACGAGCATTGATGACCTCCGTGGCGTTATAGTTACCACGCCAGACTGCCACCCAGGAGGTCCGGGTTCGATCCCCGGTCGGGTCATGATGAAAAACGAACTTTTTCTGATTGGCCTCGGGTCTTGGATGTTTATAATATCGTTGAGTTAGTATCCCATAACACAAGTTTCGAACTTACTTTGGGGCTAGCTCAATCTGTATGAATTGTCCCTATAAAAAAAGTTATATTATTTATATGTAAGATCATGACAAACAAGCTAGCTGGTGATCCGCTACCCATATTCTATATCCCAAAAATGGACGATAAAAGATTTATATGCCCCATCCGCAAAATAAATTCGAAATAGATAATAAAATAAAATGTTACTCCTCTATTTATATCAGGCATCTTAAATATATTCAAGCGTCGTATCCGATAGAACAAGACACATGAATATAAATTATTGCCAATCGTTTCTTCATACAACAGTCGACAGCTAGTAAGGAAATATAGAGCTCTTATCGTTAAATGTTATATTTCGTATGTTTTAAAAATATACTTACTGTGTTCATATTCTCCGCTATATATATACTTAACGTATAAACAGTTTTTTTATTTTATTTTCCAATAAGTTGGTAAGTAGTACTTGTTTACCGCAGAATATAGCAACATACCTATGTAGCAATGTATTCCATCTTGATTTACTGATAAAATTTTCAAAACCACTTTGTTTTTCAAACCGAAGGTAGGTACTATCGATCGATCTCAGTAATATTTTATCTTTTTCTTGTCAATGCTTTTTTTTTTTTTTTAAGAAACGTAACAAAATAAAAATTATGTCCCAAAAAGAACTGGCTACTTATACTCGAAAGAACAAATGAATGTTTTAGATTCCATATTACACACATCCAAACTGTGTGACCTACTTGAGGGACGCCTGAGGTATTTGCCTCGCGACTCAGCCACGGAATCACTTCGGTTAATCGTTTGATGCCCTAACTTCAGCTCCCCTAACTAAACTTTGATCATTAAGCTTTCAAGACACAGCGGGGGCAATAAAAGGGCTGGAAATATTTTTTGCAGCGATATTATCTGTATGTAATGTTTGTGGATTCAATTTGCCTTTTGAAAACACGTTTTCACTTCTGTAATTAACTATTGTACGTATTACATTTATCCGTCGATCTATATGTAGCATTTATCGTATAAATGTATGTTTATCGGGAATACAATTACCCTCTTTCTGAGCTTATGCAGAAAAGTAATATAAGTATGTTGTTCCCCAAGCACAAGAGCTACTTTTACAAATGTAAGTATTTTAATTCTGCTTTAAGTTTCAAGGTATCTCTTTTCTTTAGTTTGACAGTGACAGCAAAATTTTAATGCCTTCGTCAACTAAAAAAATGCATTTCAGAAACTGACGGTGGAGTCATATCACAAAATGAAGGACAACATTGATGTTATGACATAAAATGTCATAACTAGTCACCATGTCCATTTTCAATCAAGTGATTCAGGTAGCCCGCTTGCTTGTTTGTCAGCTGTATGGCTTAAAAAATAAGTAATAAGTAAAAATATATTTCTGCAGACCGCATATAATTTTAAGGGTAACACGAATAATTTTTTAAAACGCGCCGCGCGTTTTAACTTTACTGACTTAATTTCCTTCAAAATAAATGGGTTTTTGAGACAAACCGTTAATTATAAGGACCCGCAACTCTGATGGATCAACGCTACGTTTATTAAAGCTACGTTATATCACGGAGTATTCATTTATCAAAAGATAATAAATGAAACAGAGCAAAGGATTTTTACTAAATATTTTGTATAAAAATTGGAGCACTCATTCCTCTTACAAATTATCTTGAATTAGGTACGGTTTAATGATTTCATTGCTGCTAGAAAACAGAAATGGAAGACTTAATTTGTGAACCATTTATTATTATGAGAGTATAAATTATTATAACTATTCAGTAGATTTTGCCACATTATGCCCTCGGCTTCGCTTGCAGTAAATTTGGATTAATTTGGGAAAACCAAAACATTGTGCGATTTGTGCGAAGAAATGGCGAAAGTAAATCCAATAGTGGTTATAACAGTATAACATAAAGCTCATTGCAGTACGACAGTACGACTGCCGTGTCACGCACGAGTATGTTAACTTAAAATAGACGAGTTACGCCTAACCACTGCGAAATAGTCTTAAAAAGTATGGTCTATATGGCACTACAGACAGTTTCTAAAAAATATTTGTATTTGACCCAAAAACTTGTATGACAAATTCGTTTAACTTCACTTTTTAGCGGCTCTGTCATGCCTAACTCATTCAACTTAAGTTAAAACGACGTCCAGTCATTTCGGCTACTCAATTATATCTGTTAACTTTAAGTTAGAATAGATACGCGTGGCCACTGGATAGTGCGCGACAGAGCTCGGCACCGTGCAGAGAAACGGAAGAAGAGTAACAGCATGTCAAAAAGTCTAGAGAGTCTGGAAACTGAGAAAACCAACAAAACTAAAGGAAAACGAAAGAAAAGTGACAGTTTTACAAAAAGTCGAGAGAGTCTGGATTCTGAAAAGCCTAAAGAGAAACGGGAGAAGAGTAACAGCATGTCAAAAAGTCTAGAGAGTCTGGAAACTGAGAAAACCAACAAAGCTAAAGGAAAACGAAAGAAAAGTGACAGTTTTACAAAAAGTCGAGATAGTCTGGATTTTGAAAAGCCTAAAGAGAAACAGTAACAGCATGTCAAAAAGTCTAGAGAGTCTGGAAACTGAGAAAACCAACAAAGCTAAAGGAAAACGAAAGAAAAGTGACAGTTTTACAAAAAGTCGAGATAGTTTGGAATCAGAAAACACTAATAAGCCTAACAAGAAACGTAAGAAGAGCAACAGCATGTCAAAAAGTCTAGAAAGTCTGGAAGAGAAAAGCAACAAATCTAAAGGGAAACAAAAAAAGAGTGATAGTTTGTCGAAAAGTCGAGAAGGTCTGGAATCCGAAAAGCCTAACGAGAAACGGAAGAAGAGTAACAGCTTGTCAAATAGGCAAGAAAATTTAGAAACTGGCAATAATAGCAAACAATTGACAAATGAAGAACAGGCTCAGTCGTTGACGGATATATCTAATGCTTCAGATATGAATAAATCTGTCAATCCTAACAAGAAAAAAAGAGAAAGGAATGCTAAAAAACGGCTAGAAGCAGAAAAAGAAAAGTATACAATGAAACCAAGCTGTGGACAGGCGTGTAGAAAAAAATGTTGGGAAAAGTTCTCAGAAGAAAATAGACATCAAATTTGGTCGGATTTTAGGAATTTGGCAAAACAAAACCAAAGAAATTTCATTACCAGAAATGTTTTAAGATATCGCAAAAAATTTGTAACCGCTGAAAATTCATCGCGACACAATACTCTGACATGGACTTTACGCAATCATAGAGTATGTAAACCCTTTTTTTTAAATACTTTGGGGTTCTCCAATGCACAAACGGTTATGACAGTACTAAAAGCTAATTATAAAATGGGAATAACAGATGTATACACTCAAGAGGCAGCACCAGAACAACGAGGGACTAAAAAGCCTTGGAACAGTTTCCCAGAAGGGTATAAGCAAGGAGTAAAAGAATTTATAGAAAATGTGAAACCTACAGTATCGCACTACAATCTCAAACATGCACCGAACAGACGATATTTGCCTTGTGGAGTATCTTTCCGTGATTTATTTAAAGCTTATATTTCACATTGTGACGAAACCAATAACAATCAATGCAGTTGGGCATATTTTCACAATATAGTCAAAGAAATGAATTTGTCCACCGCAAATCCAAGGCAAGACTTATGTACAACGTGCCAAAAACATAAAGACAAACATGACAATGAGAACCATAGATGCTCTGATTGCGATTGTGAAGCATGCACAGTATTTCCTACTCATAAGCTGAATTACACTGAATCCCGAAAATGTCTTGATGATGATTTAGAAAATGCCGGTTTATCTAAAAAAATTTTTACAGTCGACATGCAAAAGGCAATTTGCATGCCTAAATTAACTATTAAAGACTATTTTTTCTCCAGAAAGTTGGTGCTGTTCAATGAAACTTTTGTTTCTCCAGGGAAAAATGAACAGGCGTGCTGCATCGTCTGGCACGAAGGAGAAAGTGGTCGTAAAGCACACAACATTGCATCAGCATATACTTATTTTATAGTAAATAATGCACGTGACTATAAAGAAATAGTTTTCTACTGCTCTGCACAGAACAAAAACAAAATCCTTTTCACCGCTATGATAAGATTAGTTAATTCACAGGCGTTAGTGTGCACAGAAAAAATTAGATTTGTGTACTTTGAACCAGGCCATACCTTTATGGCCGCCGATACAGTGCACGCAAGCATAGCCAACAAATTTAATAAAATGAAAGAGATGTATGATCTATCGGACTTTACGGAAAAAATGAAGAAATCTCGAAAAAATATGACAGTCCAAAGAATTACGCATAGAGACATGATTTTGTTTCAAGATCAATTGTTAAAGAAATTTCCAAAAGACTACAATATCATGGCGTTAAAAATTGTAGAATTTCGTCGAGGTTCAACAAGTATATTTGCTAAAAATTCATATGTCACTGAACATTTTAAAGAAATAAACGTAATGAGTAAAAAATACTTAAAATTAGATGATAATAATACTATACTTGATTTTATCAGTGACATTCCAAAAGAAGTAAACTGTCGGGGTATAACTAAAATTAAAAAAAAGGAATTGATGGAATTGTGCAAATCAATGCCACTGACAAGGCAAGCCTTTTTTAAAGACCTTGTGGTTAATGATAATGTATTGGATTTGGATACCGTGCATGACAATAATTAATATTTTTTGCAGTTTAACCACTTTGTTTTAGAATTTATCCTCTTTGTTCATTGAAAAGTTTAATAATACAATTTTAACATTTTGAATTTTCTTTTATTTCTTCCAATATCGGTCGCACGAGATAAAGCAGGCATAACTCACATTAGTCAAACACATCTAATACAACTTTATGTTAACATAGATAGGTTTTCCAGTGCTTCGGGTGTTTGTGACTACACCCAACTCTTCTAACTTAAGTTATTCCACGACGCGTAACCACATTTGTATGGGACGGTTGTTATGATTACCCCTCTTATATCTCGATTTAGAACTTTAGTATTTCAGATATAAAAAAAATATTTATGACAATATGTTCTAGAAACATTTTAGAAACTTTAACATACAATTTAAAGTCTATTGTCTGCTCAACTAACATGATACCAAGAAATGTTTATTCTAAACTTCTACGCCGTTTTTCTCAAAACTATGTATTTTGAGATAGCAGATATGTGCGTGACACGGCAGACGAGTATAATGGTACTCACAGCGGTAGGAGTAAATGCTGAAGTTAGTCCCCAGGTACGTGAAACCAACTATATAACAGTTTAATTCAAACTTTCATACAAGTCAAACCTCATCCCAATCCTCTCAACTGGGCTACAGTTCAAGGCCTGTTTTCGAGGAACGGGATTAACTTTGATACGGCTCCTGTTGTTGTTTTATTACAAGTTCCCTAATGTATTTCGCTGACCGAACTAACTTGGAAACTAGCGTTCCCCGAATCACTGGCAGCAATAAATATACTAGTGATCCCGGGGCAACAGGAAACCCGACATCTTGTAGACTACACGTAGGAAATAGAAACGAAATGTCTCTATTTAATAGTGGCAATAAATATAGAATTTGCATTATATTCCGTCCATTCGTTATACTTGTCACAAAAGCTAGAAATATAAATCGATATGGTATTAAAAATGAATCAATCGCAAATCACTTTCTTGTTATACCACGCATACATTACCACAATAAGCTTTGACCAAATAGTGCACACATCATTAATGAATCACTAGAAATCTTGTGCCTAATATAGTGGAAAGAAATATATTATAAGTAAACGAAAACTATAACATTTTCAACATAAGTAATTTTAAAGTTTCCGTAGTAGAAAGTAATAAAAAGGGAGCCGTATTACCATGTCAGAGTTTCAATCATGACGCACATAATGAAAAATGATTTATTTACCAAATAACTCTATCTCGGGTGCGTTCCCAACCGTTATAATAAAAAACAAATTTCCTTTTCATTGTGGAGTTATAATGCTGCTATACTTAATGACTTCTTTATTAACATTAAGTCAGTCCCATCGTAATTGGAACGGATTAAACTTTAATTTCTACCTTCTACTTCTTACTAATTTAGGCACCTAATCGGCCGTCAAAAGGCAAACTTTACAATGAACTCGTAAAGCATTTAGGAGTTTCGTAAAAGTTATTTCACAGCCTTGAATTTATAATCCAATAACTTCCACGCACTCAAAATTGCTACCTACCTAAGTAATACAAAGAAATATTATGTACGAATATGTACTTACTTATTTAACGTTACTCGTAACTTTATAAATAACTTTGGATATGTAAGGTTAATAACAGAAGTTTAGTGAGTACGATGTCTTTTTTTTAAACCACTAAGGTGGCAACTGGCAAACAAACGGTGAGCGGTCACCACCGTAGCGTATGGATGGACGCTTGCATGCAACACACCGGGAGTATCACTCGCGCGTTGTCATTTATTTATTTAGACATTATTGACCACAATAAAAAGGGTACAAAAGGCAGGCAGGTTAAAAGAATTGTCTACCAGTCATTCTAACCGTTTATTCAGAAAGTAGGCCTTCACAGACACGTTTTGTTCTTAATCATATTTTACATACTTTCAATGCAACAATATTGCGATATCTGGCAACTGACAGCATCCCCTAGAATGTCGAATTGCGATCAAAATAGACAGGGCCAGGGCCAGCATCGCGCTGGCACGTCGTCATTATCGCATCAGCTTGGCTTAAAACCACAGATTAAAAGTTAATTCATTCATAAAAGCCATTTAAAAAACGTATTTTGTTTTGAATTTGTACAAAAGTTTTGTTTTGAGTTTTGGTCTAAAGTTTAATAAATAAATAAAGTACATAGATAAACATGTCAGCGGACACAGTAACGTTGGAGCAGCAAGAGGCTCTTATAGAGTTCGTGGAGCGTCATAAAGAACTGTCCCTGAGCAGATTCAGCCGGACCAAAGAAGGGCGCAGTTTGTCGAAACTGCTATGGGTGGAATGCGCTAATATATTAAACAGTGTTTTGGCAAACTGTCCCACAAAAGGGGCTGAAGCCTGGCGCAATGTAAGTTGTTATTATCTATAATTTACATTGGTGAAAAAACAAAATATGCTTATTGTACATAGGTAATTATTTAAATTGATATATACTTTTATCTTTATTTTAGTACTATGCTGATTATAAATCAAAATTGTTTTTAAAAAAATCCGTGTCCAACATTACAACGATATTCCGCCTCAGTAAAGCTTGCGCTCGACGACGTTGGAGCCTCTCTTCCCGACGCCGTTCCTCCCTGCGTCCATTCCAAATATCTCCACCTTAAAATGGGATGAGGCATTGTCGTTTTTGTCATTTTCGAAAAATGCTAATACGATCGATGAAGGAGAATGTGAGAGAAAACGTATGGCTGCACAATTGCTTCTCGATGGCCAATTTTGACAGATGTCGACGATGCCAACGCCATCGGCGCAAACGGGAAATAAGAGGAGAATACATATTTAGGTTGCCGTGCTGACGCTATTGTGACGCCATTGGTTAATAGAATTCCTAAATGTATCAATAGCGGCTGGGTAGCCGCTATTCAGCTTTCATAACAGGAGCAGAATACCAAAAGTGTCATTTTATGCTATTGCTATGCTGACGACGTGCAATTGAACTACATTACATTTAGCAGAATTGAGGCCCTGACAGATGACTCTACAATGTAAACTATGAATGAAAGCAATGTAGGCTGTATTGCTCAAAGATCGAATAAAAATGCATCTCTATCATACCAACAAACATTGTAATATGTAGTATGTAACATTTATATTCTATTTCACTATCATCATCATCATCTAAAGCACAAGAAGTCCACTTCTGGACATAGGCCCCAAACGCGTCCAGCGCGATACCTATTCCAATATAGGTACATACTTACATCGATATTTACGAATGTCTACATTTAGTCTGGACTTCTTAATGTTCAATGAAATATTTTTAATTGACTCCTCGAAATCGCGAGAAAATTTAGTCACATCACATGTAATTTTAGTTGAGTTTAGTATTGTACTTATAGCTAACAAAATAATGTTAGGTAAGTACTTACTATTTTTTCTATTAGTAACAGATTCTAAGTTTTAGCTTATTGAAAATGCATAATGTTATAAAAAAAAAACAATTTCCGCTATTTATAGTGGGTGTAGAACATTATCAATTAATTTCGCTGAGAAAATCTTCTTTGTGCCAAGTATATAACGGAATATACGTAATCAAAGGCTCGTAGTCGTAACATCATTAGAGTGTAGATCAGATACCTATCTCAACCGTTAGCTACCTATTAAACATGACATCATTAACATTAACAGTCACTACGTTTTTCCTAATAAAGGTTTACGACCCTCCAAGTCCTTCGTAAGCGGGAAAGCTAGTAACAATAAAATTGGGTAGCTTTGGAACCATCATCCCGAAAAATGGTCAGCAAAGGGATAGATCCTCCCGTCGACGGACGTTTAATAAAATATTATTATATCATTGTTCACGTTCAATATTTTTTGCTTAGAAAAGAGAAACAGCTTTATTTTCACAGGCTACGTATTATCTTTTTGTTAGTTTTATGAATATAATTTCTGCATGCAGCATGTTTATGTCTTGTTTATAACTAACATTCGACCTCCGTGGCGTAATGGTTACCACGCCAGACCGCCACCCAGGAGGTCCCGGGTTCGACTCCGGTCGGGTCATGATAAAAAACGAACTTTTTCTGATTGGCCTCGGGTCTTGGATAGATAAACATCTATTTATTTATCTATGTATTTGTTATAAAATATAGCATCGTTGAGTTAGTGTGTACCATAACACAAGTTTCGAACTTACTTTGGGGCTAGCTCAATCTGTGTCATTTGTCCTTAAATAATATTCATCCAACTGCTGAACTTTAATTATTAAAAAGTAGAACCATTATGTTCGTGTTTGAAAATGAAACGGTAGAAAAGTGTTAATTTTTTGTTGCCGACCGATGGTATTTTGTTTTTTTAGACTACCAATTTGCAAGCATTATTTTAAAACCCAACCCATTATAAAACTGCACCAATAATGACATGAAAATAAAATCCGTATAATTTTATATTTTCCATGCGGTACCATATTTAAGTTTATCATTGTCCTGACAAATATATTTTGTACTTATAAAAATAATAGGTGTATTTTCTCGTCAAATCAATTACATTTACATCATCGGTGGATATGGACAGCGTTTTTTTAATGGACATCAGACCGCTGCGATCTTGTGCTATTACACCGGGCAACAGTTGGCGGATAGCACTTGTCAATAAAATAGTCAATAGTAGTGAATGTTGCCATGTTAAATATTAATTAATGTTGCAATGAAATAAAACATTTTATTTATTTAAGAATTTATTTTTCTTAAAATACGTAACATTTACAAATCACATTTTCTTAAAATTATATTAGCTTTACAGCCAGTTTCTGAAACGCATTTTTAAAATTAATGCCACATTAAATTATAACTGACATGTCAAAGTAGAGAAGAAAAAAGAGATAACTTATTTATTAACTTAATGTGGAATTAAAATTAAAATGCGTTTCAGGAACGGCTGTTATATTGTTAAATTAACTTAAATTCTATTGTTCACTAAAATCTCCATTCCACCAGAAAATCAGTCTATTTTCAGCTTTATGTGAATAATTCTTATCAATTAAATCTGTTTCTATTTCTTTTGTTATATCCATTTCACAGCTTTCATCGAGAGTACTATTTTGACTAGTATCTCTAAAAATATCTTCATCCGATATTTTTAAATCTGATGCGTGGTATTGTCCAGAACCTGTCGCTAGTATCGGCCTGCAGGGATGTATAGACACGCTGTTGCAACAATCATTGTGCAATGGAAACTGAAAAAAAAAAACTATTATAAATATTAACCTGATAATTCATTGTACGGCTAACTCTTTCCGGCTAATTCGTTACCTTAAGGTTGCCTTGAAAAGATTGCTTTTTAGCAATAAGGCCGCTTTGTTATATTTACACTAGTTTGTATGATTGGTTTTTTTTTGTACTTTTTCCTGAGTGTAATACAAATAAAGAGTATTCTATCTATCTTTCCCTGAATAACATAGTGACTGAACACAACGTGCAACAGTATAGCTAGTTGACGCCGTCGCTCAGACAACTCATTAAATTGCAACAGTTAGGGTAGGTATTTTGCTATCATTGTGTTCCGTTTGATTTGTAACCATACCAAGTGATGCTTGACTTGATCTACCAGTTATGGGATAAAATGCTACATTTAAAACATCATTCAATTCATCATTACGACTGTTTAATAATCATCATCATCATACTTAATATTATAAATGAGGAGTTTGTTTGGTTGTTATTCCTTCACGGCTTGACGAAGCAGCCGATCATTAAAAATTTGTATACATATAAGTAGATGTATTTGTACCTTAAAGCAGTATTTCTTTACATACATAATATTGTCAGGGGTACAGAGCCCAACATAGGCTACTTTTTAACCCATGAAAGCATGTCATTCCAATGGAAAATATTTTTTTCTTTTATAGGTGGCGCTGCAATTGCGATGTCAGCCAACAAATGGCGCCACAAGTCGCGCTATGGGTTGTTTTGTTGTCAAACGAGATCTATGTCATAAATTAACTGCGAGCGAAGCCGCGGGGGAAAGCTAGTACTGAATATTCTTCAAGATACCGTACCATATGCGTAGCTCTATCTCCATCATCAGCCGTATTCAAACTCTCTTTCCAATTGACATGATCCATATCCCAAACCTTTAGTACACCATCAGTAGTCCCAGTCACCAAGTATTTCCCACAAGGCGATATATCGAAATATATCCTCTGGTTTGTATTCACTGATCGTGTTAGTATGTTGAGAGGACGTCTATAGTATCTTATGTCCCATATTAATAAACGATGGTCTTTACGAGCACCTGACACAAGCTTCAAACCATCTGGTGCAAATTTCATATGTGTAACACCACCTAGAAATAAAAATAATTTTTTTACTAATTATAATAGTTAACTAAAATTTTCAATTCTTAATTTTATCTCCTTCTCTGAATGTGATAATATGGATAGTAGGATACTGCAAATAAATGCTTGCTCATGCATGAGATTTTTTCTTTTCTTTTTTTTGTTATTTATTTTTATTACATTTCTATTTTCTGCCCATTACCACCATTACTTAATGACCATTACCAAGCAAAATTGTAACTTAAATATATATTTTTTTTGTTTAGAACCTTAACCCTGTAATAAATAAGGTTCAATTTATGGTTGATCACTATTTTCCCTTCTTCTACTTCTTTATGCCTCATAAAAACTCAAATATCAATGACCAAGACAGTCATATAATAAAACTGGGTTTTACCTGAATGGCCATGTAATTTTCCTAAACTTTTATAAGTCCCCATCTCAGAAATGTTATATAAACTAATAGTGGTATTCCATGAGCCGACAGCCAGCAAATTTCTGTCTACAGCAAAACATGATGCGGGACTTGAGATTCTGTGCTCAGCAAAATCTCTACCTGGCCTGAAAGTATAGAAAAAATGTTTATGAGTATGCTTTACAGAACTCTATAACGTAGATAGTATCTATGGGCAAAT
Source organism: Endotricha flammealis (assembly GCA_905163395.2). NCBI lineage: Eukaryota > Metazoa > Arthropoda > Insecta > Lepidoptera > Pyralidae > Endotricha > Endotricha flammealis. The sequence continues at coordinate 5,686,938 of LR990866.1, forward strand.
TCAATTCAAATTCTAATTTTTTTAATTCAAATAGGCCTAATATAAGCTCTTTCGAATGGCAAAAGTAAATAAGTAAGTACTTATTTTGCAATGTACAAAATGAACATGAATTTAAGTCCACACAATGATTGTCGTTAAATTTAGTGCGTAATGTAGTAGTATATAACTTTCTCAGTAATTTGATATGTATTTTTTTTAATTTGATGTTACATGTCTTTTATAGGTTGGCTAATTGTCAAGTTTCAAAAACTAAAATGTCATCATCATCATACCTCTCCACATCAAATGTTCTAAGTACCTTCTTGTAACCGGCAATAATTTTATATCCATCTAAAGAGAATGTGACTGATATAGCTGGCTCCATTTCATCAACAGAGTTGAATCCCCTATATGAGCACCGCAACGAACCATCAAATGCATCCCACATTTGTACGGGGGCATGCTGCTTTGTTGTAAGCCAACTGTAATATGAAAAGCCAGATTATAGCTATGAAATACTTTAGTGAATTAGATGTGTATTTTCACCCTTTTCAATAGTTTTCAACATCATCATCATCATCATCTCAGCCACAAGAAAGTCAACTGCTGGACATAGGCCTCCCCCAAACACCTCCAATGCGACCTGCTGGCAGCTGCCTGCATTCACCCTTTTACATCTAACAAAATAGGAGCATGAATTCGTGCACTCATTTAGTTTGATGGACTGTGATATTTTTGACAATTTTTTAATGAACATGCTAGAAAATTATTACCCCACAGAATGGATGGAAGGACGAGTTGGATTTATATCCAACTCGTCGTCGTTTTAGGTTTATACCTAAAAGATTGGTAAGGCCTTAGAAAGAGAATAGTAAGGTGCGTGCGCGTGCGCGTGCGCGTGCGCGTGTGCGTGTGCGTGTGTGTGTATGTTTGTAATGAATAAACTCAAAAACTACTGGACCTTTTTGAATTTTTAGATTTGACCAATTTCAAAAATTCTTTAACCGTTGGGAAGCTACGCTATCCCCAAGTGTATATAAGCTATATTTTATTTTCATAAGAATTTGGAATCCCTATTAAAACCCATGCGAAGCCGGGGCGGAGCGCTAGTGGAATATAAATAAAGTGTAAACCTACCAACAAGATTCAGGTACTTGACTGTTCATACCAGGATACCAACAAAAATCATAAACCAAACCACTTTCTTTCACATGAATGGTTGAATCCAACACATCTATCGGCCTATATGATCCGACAGAACCTTTATATAAATCTGCAGGCAGCTCAGTTACATGTACTCCATCGTTATTCACCACAGACAAGCAACATGTACCATCAGGAGACCATTTACAGCCACGCAGGTAAGGCTGAACATCCTCTTTAGCTTGTGAAGTTCTTGACCAAGAAGAATTTCCAAGTTCCAGTAACGTTTTACTTGTGAATAAAGTTGGATACTGGTAGTCATTTTGCTCTTCGTATACAGATGTTACGGTCTCCGGGAGTTGATCGATGGTATCAGGAGGTAAATCTTGATTTTTTATATCTATATCAATTGATGATTCTAATTCCAACATTATAATTTTAGCTAGAAATATTTTATTTACAAATAAATAAGCCGGTTAACGAGCAGCAAGCAATGAAGTATTTTTTTTACATTGACTCTGACAGTTGATGACAGCCAACAAAAACAAGACAATTGACATCTGTCATCAATAAATTTGCCACAGATTAAACATAATCCCCACTGGTAAGAATAAAATTTATTTAAAAAAAAAATTACAAAAAGGATTTTCGTGGGATTTTCTCTCCATCATAATTTTAATTACCTAAAATTCAAGATTCTTACTCAGTTCATAAAATCCCACTGCATGCCCACTGCAAAGGTCTCAGTGCCCACACTGCCCACTTTCTGTATGCAATGCTCTTTTCATTGAAATAAAAATCGTACTGTTATGTTGGTAATCATGGCTGAATGTCAATGTTGTTAACGATCAGCTGTCATTCAATTTATTTTACTCAATGACGATTATGTACTCGAGCAAAACGGAATTATCAAATTTTACGAAACATTAACTCACAAGTACCGATTTATACCGTGATGTGTGTATTTTAAGAAAATTAAACAATGATATAACAATAACGAGCCGTACCTATATTATTTTGTAAATATATTTTTTCATTAGTGTTGTGGTAGTTAGTGTCCAAGCATGTACTAAATTAGCGTTTTTAATTTGTGTTATTGGTGGTATTACGTTTATTTATTATTGCAGATGAGGTTTAAGTTGATTAGTCGTGGTCTGAAGTACGTTAGGGGGAAATTTCCGAAGATGCCATTTACTGAGACTCCTGCTAAAGCGTCATTATGTTGCGAGGAGTCGGCAGAGGGTGCCCCGCCGACGTACGCCATGTACGAAGCCCTAAAAGACTCGTGCCAGAACAACGCTACATACTTCCAGCCAGACGACAGTGAGAATGGACAAAGACTGTACCAGGGCTTCATGACTTTGATAGATCATATTGACACTGTTTGGCCTTTGGTGGACCATGTGAGGAAGGTATGTTATTAATCTTGTTATATTGTTATTACTTTACCAGCAGGCTTTTAATATTTGAGATTACTACTACTTCTATATTTATTAAACTTTAAAAAGACCAATGGATATTATATTTACTTGGGGTTGTAACTCCTAACTTGTAAAGGATCATATGTGCTAATAAGTATAATAATAATATAAAAATTCACAACATTTATTGTATTCAGGTAGTAAAACCACCCGTATCAAGACATAATCTGGCATAAGTAATACTTTAGTAACAGCATATATTTTTTTTTCTTACAATACATTGAAGATGGTGATTGTAAAATAAGGTTTCTAAAAATGCAGTTAAAGAGTTGTGCAATAACAATTTTTATTGAACATATCTAAGGAGATGAGAGGCCTTTGCCCAGTGGTGGGCTATGACTTAAATAGCTAAAAAAAAACATACATAAAATATGATGAATTAGATTAGACTGTGAAAAATATCATAAGTCTTAGCAGGTCTCAATTAACTAACCGTTAAACATAAAAAATAGTTTGAAGAATTTTTTACTTCATCCTTTTGTTTCTTTTTTATTAGTCAGTCTTTTGTCTTGAATGATTATGCATATTATGTATTCAATACATCCTTTAGAAATTAAATTGGTTTTTATAAAAAAAAACGAATTGTACTCATGTTATTATAAATTTATGCTAATTGCATTAACTACAAGACAATAATTCGTTGTATTGTTAAAAACATATTATTATCTTCAAAAATTTGTCTTTTCAATAATGTGTTTTCGTAAAAACCAGAAGGAAAATATTTATGGTTGTTATACTGTAGGGTTTCTTTACTTTCTTTGTTCGATGTGCTAATCTCAGCTAAAAAGCCCTTTTTGCATCTGATTACTAAGGAAGGTTGTGTGTTAAGCAACATATTTACGTTGGGATCGGAAATTAGATAAAGTTAGAAATATGACAATTAGACTTAATTGAGAAAATACATATTAAAAAAGATTAACAATGACTTAATTATCAATAAATTAATGTGCAAAACATGCCCAGATGTATGTTGAACTTTGTTCCTTTATTATCATTTTGAACTCAGATTTTGAAATAAAACACATGTGTTTATTGGGTTCATTAAAAAATAGGTATTATCAGGTTATTAAGATTAGACCTCATTAGACATCATTATTTTATTATTCGGTACTAACTCTTACCTGTGGCTTCGCCTACATTGTCTACAGGAAGTGCCAATGAGTTGTATATCTTTTTCCCATGGGATAAAAAATTGCCTGTCTCATTTTCATTAAAAAAACAAGTCAATCCAATACATTGATTTCTTTATGTTAAAGAAAAACAAACACACATTTTACATACAACATTAGTATGGAAATGTCCAATGATTTTTTTGTAAGTGATCCAAGAATCAAAATTAAAAAAGGACATACTATAACTAGCTAACCTCAAGTTCAAGTCTCTTTTTGTCTTATTAGAATATTTTGACTACTTCCATATATCATTTGTGTGCTTTTAACTTACTTCCCACTAATCACTACATAGTATAAAACAACGTCGCTTTCTCTGTCCCTATGTCCCTATGTCCCTTTGTCCCTTTGTCCCTTTGTATGCTTAAATCTTTAAAACTACGCAACGGATTTTGATGCGGTTTTTTTTAATTGATAGAATGATTCAAGGGGAAGGTTTTAAAGTATCATACATTCCAAAATTCCCACGGGAAAGCGGGATACACGCAAACGAAGTTGCGCGGGTTTCGCTAGTAATATTATAAAGGCGAATGTTTGTGAATATGGATGTTTGTTCCTTTTTCACGCAAAAACTACTGAACGGATTTTGTTTGAAATTTAGTACACGGGTAGACTATAACCTGGAATAACACATAGGGTACTTTTTATCCCGAAATTCCCACGGGAACGGGAATAATAAGACCCTGTGTATAAATAAATTTACGCAAACGAAGTTGCGCGGGTTTCACTAGTGTGTGCATAATTATATCGATTATGCGTTTCGAATGTTATGTAGATGACTAATCTACTCTGACGTGACTCTGACCCATGTCTACACCTTATTCCTTATTGTGTAACAAGTCTTGATGACCAGACAAAAATAAAAATGATCACAAAATGACTAAATACTTTTAATAGATTCGAGTTATATTATCATCATTTTACTGCACACACTTAAACTTTGACCTACTTGATTTCGACATAATTGTCTGTGAAGTTCTTGATAATTAAGTTATTCTAAAGATAATAGACGGAACTAAAAGACAAAAAATACACTTAATTTTTGTCAAATTATTTCTTCAAAAGTGCCAGTTTTCAATTGTCTCCTTTTAAAAAAATAAACATATATATATATCTCGGTAACAACGCAACCAATAGCTACGTTACAGCTGTAAATATAAAGTTCCATTCTTCGACCAATGATTAAGATCAGTAGATTTATCGCATCTTCTCTTACTAACAAATTGAAGGGGGAAAAAATACTTTGTGTTGTTGTTGCGAAAATTAAAAATCGTCCCACTCCTCTGTTTCGCAGGCGCCGCCGTGCGATGCGAGTGGTGGGTAGGTAGGTAACTACAAGCCGCGGCTCCCGCCACTCGCACACTCTCATGTTTCTTGGTTGTTGAAATATCGTCAAGTCAGTGTTACAATTGACCCGTGTAACTTTTGTCCCCGGTCTAGTCTACAATTAAGATTTTCCTTTATTATTATTATTTTTTTGACAATTCACACAGATTGAGCTAGCCCCAAAGTAAGTTCGAAACTTGTGTTATGGAATACTAACTCAACGATATTATATTTTTATAATAAATACATATATGTATAGATAAACATCCAAGACCCGAGGCCAATCAGAAAAGTTCGTTTTTCATCATGACCCGACCGGGATTCGTACCCGGGTCCTCCTGGTTGGCGGTCCGGTGTGGGATCGCCATTCATTTTGAATTGAAATTAAAATCGCGATTTTATTGAAGGGTGCTGTTATCTGATTCATGTTTCATTTCTAGGTGGCACCTCTTTATGACTTTGATGCCCAATCACCTGGCAATGGATACCGCAGCTTTGTATCAGTGGTGGACTCCTGTGTGCTACATGGACTGAAGTTGAGCAGACAAGTCTGTACTGGGAGAGATGCCTTGCTCTTCCGTAAAAGTTATTTCGTGAAGTACGTCTTAATTTTATTTTCGTGGCATTAAATTTAGCTTGTTTTATTTATTATTCTAACAGAACTTAACATATACGTCTTGTGACATCTAGTATATTATTTTTTAGTTCCAATTTTTTTGTTAGTGAGAAAACATTAAAATAAAATTTGCATGTTGTAAAAAAATACAAAACCTGTATACTATAAATATTTATCAATAAGATCTATGTTTTATGAAAATAAAATATTTGATTTAATTTGAATAATATATTATAGTTAATATTTAAGGCTATCAGGCTTGTCCAACTCATTTCAAGCCCGTTTTAACTGACAGGTTGGTTACAATCTTCGTTTTAACATCGATTTATTTGATAGGGAAATAGAATCCTGTGGTCAACTCCTAGCGTCTCTGGGCACGTGTCTCCATCACCTCCACACGCTGTTATCCTGGGCTCCGTCAGGGGATCTGTTCCCCTCTGAACCACATTCACCAGAGGAACTTTTCGCTCAAGCAGACACAATTAATCAGTATTGTTTCTATGGAAGGTGTCTGGGATTTCAGGTGGGTTATTTTAAGTTTGTTCTAAGTGTAGAACTCACTGCCTGTCTCTGTACCCATTACACACTGAGCCTGAAATTGAAAAAATATAAGTTCACATAAATGTTACCTGACATGATCCCGAGAGGGTGCTTCAGGCATTTTCATACATAGTTTCGGGACTTTAATCGTGACGACAGTTTGAGACCCATATAGGTTGATGGATATAGAGTATTATAGAGTACTTTTCACTCTTGGAACGGAATAAACGCAGAGCACGGGTCAAACAAGAATTATGCAATTAATATATAGGAATTGATAAAGAAATATCACAGAGTTGTAATAAGTAAGATATTATGAGTCATAATACAAACAAAGAACAGTAAAATTACACTTGCTACTAGGTCCATGTGTCAATGTAGTGTATTATGATGGACTTTATTAATTAATTTTAATATTCGCAATTACATTGGTTAATGTAAACATGACACTTTGTATGTTTATAATCAACATTAAGAAAATCATCCTTGAGCCGGTCCGAAAGAGATTATCGCTCATGTAATAACTGTTTCTTTACTGCTCCTGTCATCTGCGTATACGCACGTCGGCATATATTATATGGGCATGATTTTTTTTTTTTTATACTACACAGGTGGCAAACAAGCATACGGTCGGCCTGATGGTAAGCCGTCATCGTAGCCTATAGACGTAAGCAATACCGGGGGTATCACTCACGCGTTGCCAACCCTCCCAACCCCCCCCAAGTGGAGCTCTGGAGACCTTACTCACCGTAGGAACACAACATGGCCGAGACCAATGCTATTTGGCTACGATCTTCTGTAAAGTGGAGGTCCTTCCCCAGACGGGCTGCTCCGATTTGAGCGGATTATCCGCTGTGCCCTACCTCTCTTAATGAATGGACTATACATATTAGTATATTTTTTCTTTTATCTATGGTAGTCCATAGATAAAAGCAACTAATAGATGTGCAATGTGTCCGTGATATCTGATCTGGATAACATAGACGAATCTGTACAAATATGAGTTTCGTTTGAAAACTGTTTGACTTTGCGAATCCGTGTTTATATTTAATATTTAAATACACTGCCAATTTTTTTTTTTTTTTTTATACCACTAAGGTGGCAAACAAGCATACGGCCGCCTGATGGTAAGCAGTCACCGCAGCCTATGGACGTTTGCAATACCAGGAGCATTACTAACGCGTTGCCGACCCTGTAAGAACCTCTTCACACCCTTTTTGAAGTACCCCATGCTGTAATCGACAGGGAAAGCATGGACAGGGAGTTCATTCCACAACCTAAGGGTTCGGTGAAGAAAATCCCTCTGGAATCGCGTAGTACGGGACCGGTTTGGTTCCAGCGTGTGAGGATGGATTCCCTGTCGATGGCGAGCGGTGCGATGATAGAAAGATGAGCCAATCAAAGGATTCGGGTCTTTTGAGGGCGTATCTGTGATCTTTAACTTACAGGCATGCTCTGCATACAATTTGTAGCAAACTGCATTTCTACAGGGAAGTAAAACTCCCAGTTCTGTGTATGCCACTTACTCTTAGGGTTAAAATATTTCGTTACATTTGTCTAATCTGAAGCCTTAAAATGTGAACACTGTGTCCCGTATCGGATGCTAGTCGCTAGCGAATGTTTTATTTGAATACCATCAATATGGATATCACGTGAAAGCAACTTGACACAATTAGTGTCTACAACATATGGTATGCTTGATTTCATATTAATTGTATGAAAGTGAAAATATCACTCACGCTCTGTCACTTACAATCTGTAAAAGTAGTAGAATACGTGATTTTATACAACTACGTATTATTTTTGTATCAATATTTATTTTATTTCTACTGCTGTTGGCCACGACTTCGCCCTCGTGGTCAAAGGAAAGTGGCAATGAGCAGTGTATTTTTTTTTCTTGTAGAACTTTTTATCCCATGGGATTTAAAGTAACCTATGTTACTCTCCACACCATAAACTACCGCTATAAAACGTCAATCCATTGTCTCATTTCAACGCGAAAGAAGGACAAACACATTGTCACAATTCAAAATTGCAAAAATTATACCTATTTATAAAAAGAAATCAAAATCAGACCCAAAAAATTATAGACCTATTTCTTTGCTCCCAGTACTGTCAAAGATCTTCGAAAAGTTGTTAAAAATAAGGCTTTTAGCTCATTTGAAATTAAATAAAATTATCAACCCGAGACAGTTCGGGTACCAACATGGAGTAGGCACACTTAGCGCTATAGAGGCATTAATACACGACGTTAATGAGAGATTAAATAGTAGAAAGAAAGTTGCGGGACTGTTTTTAGATCTAAGCTCAGCCTTTGATACTATAGACCACAACATACTGCTTGACAAATTGGAACACTACGGTGTTAGAAACAAAGAATTTATGATGTTTAAATCATATTTGAGTAACAGAAAGCAGTATGTTGAGATAAAAAATACAAACTTTGAAGACTCAACCGTAAATGTAGTTAAATCGAAACTTAAACGGGTAAATAGAGGTGTACCGCAAGGATCAATATTAGGCCCAATTCTTTTCATAATTTTTATGAATGACATAATTAGCCATCTATATAAGCAGATTCCATACATTAGTTTAGTATTATATGCAGACGACACAAACGCTGTAATATCAGGATGCAATTTGGATGAATTAGAAGCAATTGCAAATAATACTATATCGGTTCTTCATAATTCATAGCTAATTGCGCAGCAAGCTTAACCAAACCACTTAAAATTATTCTAAATCATTCATTAAGAACTGGAGTTTTTCCGTCAAATTGGAAGATGGCGAAAGTTGTACCCGTTTTTAAGAATGGGGATAATAGTATAGTTAGTAACTACAGAGGAATATCTATACTGTCAACTATTCCGAAAGTGTTTGAATCGTTATTGTGTCCCTATATTACACATTATTTTAGCAGATACCTGAACGCACACCAGCATGGTTTTATAAAATTAAGATCAACTAATACAAATTTAATCACATTTATTGAAAATTTATCAAAGTCTATAGATTCTAATAAACAAATTGATGCCATATACACCGATTTTAGTAGGGCTTTCGATGTAGTGTCTCATGAAATTTTAATATATAAATTATCTTTATATGGCATTGCTGATCCCTTGCTTAGCTGGATGAGATCATATTTGTCTAGTCGCAGTTTTTACGTAGTAGTTAATGGATATAAATCAGAAATTAAACACATCTCCAGTGGTGTTCCACAGGGATCACACTTAGGTCCTATTTTGTTCAACATTTTTATTAATGATATTGTTGACTGTTTTCATAACTCTATTCCTTTTTTATACGCCGACGATTTAAAGTTTACTCGCGTCATTGAAACGACTGATGATACGAAATTGCTCCAGAGCGATCTCGATAGGCTGCAGGTTTGGTGCGATAATAATTGTATCCAGGTTAAGGCCAACAAATGTATGCATATAAAATTTACAAGAAAATTAAATAAAATTGCTTCCTCATACCATATTGGCAGGACAACTCTAACAGAAGTTACTACGGTACGTGATTTGGGAATCTTAATAGATCAAAAACTAACATTCATACCTCACATAGATAACGTAGTTAAAAAATGTCTTAAAATGCTGGGTTTTGTAATAAGAAATGTTAAGGGGTTTCGAAAGGCAAAAACTAAAATTACTGTTTATTATTCGCTCGTTCGTAGTATTTTGGAGTACTGTATGGCGTCCACACTATTCATCGCATATGCTTCGCATTGAGCGAGTTCAGAAACGTTTCTTGTGGCATTTGGCTTTTGGGGCAGGAGTTGCTAAGCAAATAAAATCCTATGAGAATAGACTATCCCATTTCCACCTACTCAGTTTAGAAAAGAGAAGAGATATGATAGACATCTTATTTCTGCATAAACTTTTCAATGGAAAAGTGGACTGCGCAGAATTAGTGTCGTCTTTTAAATTTAGAGTACCATATAAAATACCGCGGAAGTCAATCACTCCACTTGTCGCGCCATTGAGATCTACCGCGAATTCCCCGATCCCGAGGCTTTGTAAGATATATAATAATCACAGTGACAAGATAGATATCAATAATATCACTGAACCCAACCTTCGCAGGTTGTTTTTATCTGAGTAGAGTAAAAATATTTAAAATTTATATAGTTACTAGTAATAGTTACTTATTTTCCTCATTTTTCCCCATTTCGCATCAGTTTTGATTTGTTTACTTTTTTGTTTGTAATTGCGAATTATTTCATTGCTTGTCAGGTTTGCCTATAATTAGTTAAACGTCTAAGTTTTATATATTGTATTTAAATAATAAGTTAGCATAAGATGTATTAACTGTTGGTAAACTTAATAAATAAAATAAAAAATAAAAAAAATAATTGGTTTGTCATTAATAATTTAGAGTTAAATGCATCAAAAAGTAACGCCCTTCTTTTTAGAACTACAGCAAGGAATAAAGAAAAGTTGTCTGTCAAATTACAAAATAATATAATTCAGTGTGTTACTAACGTAAAGTTTCTAGGTGTCATTATTGATGCAGACTTAAATTGGAAGCTAGAACTTGAAGCGATAATAAATGCAATAAGTTCTTCATGCTATGCACTTCACAGCCTAAGAGATGAACTAACGAAAGAACAATTAAAAACCGTTTACCATGCTTTAATCGAGTCAAAATTGCGTTACAGTATCGAGTTTTGGGGCAATAGTTATAAATATAATGTCTATAAGGCTTTTGTAGCCCAGAAAAGGGCCATCCGGACAATCGTGCGTATTCCACCCTGGGAATCTTGTGCACCCCACTTCAAAAGTCTAGGAATACTTACAGTACCTAGTTTGTACATACTTGTTCTTCTGAATAACTTTCACAAGCAAAGATACCTTTATGAGTCAGAAACTGATATGATAGAGAGAGAGAAAACCAGAAGGAAAAATCTTAAGGCTGCTGTACTACCCAAGCTCAGGGTGACCAAACAATGCCGACGTCATCAAACTGTGATTTTATTTAACAGGTTGCCTGTGGAACTTAAGAGTATACGATGTTCTGCAACTTTTAACAATAAATTAAAGAATCTGTTATTAGACAAATGTTGTTATTCGTTGGAAGATTTCTAGGTTTCTTCTTAGATCTTTGTAAATCATCATTAGCAATGTAGATATTATTTAGTTTAATTTAGGTTATGTAATTAATAAGTATTTATAATTTTCTTGTAACCATTTATAATATGTAATATTCAAATACAAAAATTGTTTGTTTATGAATAAATAAATACAATACAATACAATATAATTTTAAATATTCATTTTGTCTATAGACAGAAATAAACTATTTATGTCTATTCCAGTTCATACCATCAATGCGTGGTATACTAAAAGGTATATCTATATGCATGGCCGGGTTCTCAGAGGCGTACTATAGCCATGGGAATCTAATAAGCTCAGTGTGGACTGGAGGCCAATACCTCATAGACCCAGAGATGAGGGCGCGAAGGATCGTCAACATTTCACAGTCTGCTAGTGTTGAGTTCTGCAAGGCATTTTGGTTTCTTGCTGAGAGTGGTATGTATATGATAATTATGATGTGAATATAAATTTAATTAAAGCTTTTATTCAGAGGTCTTCAAAATTCGAAAAATATGACGATTCCAAAGCGCTAATATGCCAGATAATATGTAAATAAATAAATATATAGGGACAATTCATACAGATTGAGCTAGCCCCAAAGTAAGTTCGAAACTTGTGTTATGGGATACTAACTCAACGATATTATATTTTATAACAAATACATACATAGATAAAAATCCAAGACCCGAGGCCAATCAGAAAAAGTTCGTTTTGAAATGTAATACCTATGCCTATTTGAATAAAAATATTTGACTAAGTTTTTGGACTGCTACGTCGCCGCTTTTCTAAACAATGATAAAATTATTAATATTTCAGAAATAATGAAACGTGTACCCAGTTTGATGTCATCAACGGTTGCTATAAACAAACTAATCACCATACCGCCTGAACCTATAACGGTGACCACTACTGATGGTAGAGAGACAACTGTCCTACCACCTACAGTACATATAGGGCTCCAAGGGCTGAATGTACGACTTATAAGTGTCAACAAGAGAATGGGCATGGTAAGTGAAAAGTATTACATTATATATTTATCTATATAAATCGTATATTTGTATTTCCAATGCACACAGAATGACAAAAATAAATAGTTAATTTTCACGAGAAGGTAGCAGTAGGAATGTGTGTCGCAGTGATACAAAGAGGCAGCAGCTCAGTGCATTAAGGCCCATTTAGGCCATGCCAGTTTGTTGCCTGTGGCATACAATAATGTCAAAGGAATAATTGACATGCATCGTCTGAACGACAGTTGCTTACAATTTTTGAAGGTAAAATTATTGCTGCCACTAGATTGCTTGCAATTATTGCTGTTAAATGTGCAAGAAACTGGCGTCGTCTAAATGAGGCCCTATATTTATTCGGGGAGTAAATCACTGATTTTCTGCCATCACTTTTAGTAAATCCAGTTGACGAGTTTACTTTGTATTATACATAAACAATAGACAGAAATACAATGAGATGCACAAAAAACATTTTAAAAATAATTAAATTGCACGCATAAGTGCTTGCTAATTTGCCAATGAAACTAAAATAAACAATATTCTCTTACATTTTAGGCTGGTGAAGGCTCCTCGACATTACCACCAGCCGAAGGCATAATATTCCACTGTCATGGTGGTGGCTTCGTGGCTCAGAGCTCCAAGTCCCATGAGACATACCTACGGGAATGGGCGACCAAGTTGAATGTCCCAATATTATCTGTTGACTACAGTCTAGCGCCTCAAGCGCCTTTCCCAAGAGCATTAGAAGAAGTGTACTATGCTTATTGCTGGATGATTAATAATTTTAAGGAGATTGGTACAACAGGTACTCTAGACTTGATTGTAAAGCATTTATTTTATTTAAACAGGGTTACCCGTAAATTCATGTTAGATGTAGCTAACAGACGCATATAGGCACCAGAAAGCAATGGTAACATTCTGATTATATTTAAAAAAACTAAAATCAATAAAAAATAAAAAAATATCTTTCAGACATAATGTATGTATTTTTGTTAGTATTGAACTATTATCTCAGATTTTAAATAACGTTTTTGGATTTCCTAACCCAATTGTTGAAGAGTGATTTTTTAATTTTACATCACGCTATATTAGAAACTTAAATAATGACGAGCTAAGTCAAGGGCAAGTATTTAAAAATTTACAATTTAACTGAATATGAATCACGGTATAAAAATTATAAAAAATTTCAAATTTAACTTAATATTATGTATCAAAAAAAAACAATTTAACTCCTTAAGGGCCGCTTGCATATCGTCGTTAAATATTGTTTAAAATCAATGTAAACGTATTTAGTCTGTTAAATAAAATTAGCGTCTTGCACTACAAAAATTTAGGCGCTAATCACGTTTAACGAACTGTCAAAGTTAAATACCCAAAGATGGCTATTTAACGTCGCTAATTATGTTCAGTGCTTTGCGTCGCTGTCATAATTTGAGGTTAAAGAAATAATTGAAATTTTTGAAGATGGATTTGTGGGAATTGTATTCTGACGACGATGAGGAGATTTACTACTAGACCGAGGGAATCGTTTGAGAGAACTGATATAATTAAAAATATTCTGACGACAGATTCTTCAGAAGATTTAGAGCTGGTTCAGACACGGCGGATCTTATTTACATTAGCGCCTATCATTCGTTCATACATGTCCGCGCGGCTACCGGTGGAAAATGAATCCGCGCGGTCGCCGCTCGGATCTATATACTTGACGTACCTATGTACCTAGAGCGCGTTCATTTGCTCCGCTGAAACCGCGCGTATCGGACGGTGACAATGGATCGCTTCGACACCGAACTATTCATCGATGAGGTGGAAAAAAGACCTACATTGTGGAACATCCAATGTCCAGACTATTCTAATAAAATTATTAATCGACCATCTCAAATAATGGAAGAATTTTGGTTCAAAACTTCTTAGTTTTGGATATAAGTCTGAAACTGACCATGGGTGAGACGATCACGATTCCTCGACTTCCATGATTAGACTGTCACTCTACAGTCCGCAAATACCACTCGCGCCTGTCTGAACACTTGCATTTGGAACCGCGCGGATGCAAACCGCGCGGAATCCGCCGTGTCTGAACCAGCTCTTAGTCTCACGAAAGAATAAACGAAAAAATATGCCATTGACTGACTGACACTGACAGACAGCTATAGTCCGGCAATCTCGTGCGCGACCGTCCCGCGGGGTGACAGACGGTGGCGGGGACGAGGTAGCGTAGCCGAGACTGCCGTATTTGACGCGCGATGCACGCGTTTCCCTTCCCCGCTACACCACCCGCTACCCGCTGACATCTTAGGTACCTCGTCCCCGCCACCGTCTGTCACCCCGCGGGACGGTCGCGCACGAGATTGCCGGATTATAGGCGGCGGTTGCGTTTTTTCTTTTTTCTAACGCTTACCCCATTTCACGCATAATTTTTTCAAGAAATGTAACTATTCTGTCTAAAATCAAGTGTAGAGCGCACGAAGATTTAAAAAGGAACGCAAGGAACTGTTTTACCGACTCCTTAACTACGATTAGCTAATTATCACGCCAACGGACATGAGCAAGACATCTTTAATTCTATTTAGGCTAAACACATTTAGCAAGATAAACGTATTTAACTAAATTCTATTTAGAACCAAATGTTACGCAAGCCGCCCTTAGTATCACGGTATAAACGTGATTAAAATTTTCAATATCCTGGCCTTGAATATGATTTAAAAAAACAATTTAACTCAATATGTATCATGGTAGAAAATGAACATGATAATATGTTTCAGGAAAACGAATAGTATTTGCTGGAGATTCGGCCGGTGCGAACCTTATTGCGGGCTGTACGCTTAAGATTCTTTCGTCGGGATTGCGTACGCCTGAAGGACTTTTTATGGCGTACGCACCGCTACTTGTCAGCTTTATACCAAGTCCAGCGAGACTATTGTGTTTGATGGACCCATTGCTACCTTTCGGATTTATGATGAGGTGTCTGAAAGGTACGTATTGAGGATTATTTTAGTCGAAGATGCGTATATAAAAATATTTGCAATGATTTTTTTGAACAACGACCTGTACGGTTCGAAACTGTCGCTAGATGTCGCTATTCAAAAAAGAACATAATTGCATTTTTTTTATTAAACTATTCTCTCAATTTCTCTCTAACAAGATTAGATCGCGTTCATAAATTATTTTATGTCGTAAATTGATTGTTTTATTAATTATTCATATTTTTTGGGGGTATCGGAATCTATAATATATAAGAAGGTCGTGTTAGTTACACTATTTATAACTCAAGAACGGCTGAAGCGATTTGGCTGAAAATTCTTGTTTGGTCGAGAGGTAGCTTAGAATCAGGAGAAGGACATAGGGTAGTGCCTCTGGCGCAACAAACGCCGGGACAGCTATTTATATTTGAATTTATTAATTAAGTATTAAATTATTGTAATGTTGTAGAATTTTATTGTTATTAAATTGTATAATGTAAGTTTTTGCACGTCTGCGCGCAGACTGGATACGTGAACTGTAATTTTAATTTAAAAGACCTTGTGTAACAAAAGTAGCAAATAAAATATTTGACTTGAAAAAAATATTTAGTTCAAATAGATTTTCCGCTAACGAGCTGTTCGTTAGCGGAAAATCTAATTTCGTTCTCAATATTTGTTATTTATTTACAGCTTATGCTAGTCCAAACACCGGTGGGAAAAGAGATGAGAAAAAGGAGGCGAATGCTATTTCTAACGTCACCACACCAGTTGATAGCAACGGTTTTTTGAAAGTCAGTCCATCACAAGGTTAATACATAAATATACAGTTTTAATTATTTATATTTACAGCCGGATTCACTACTCTCTAGAAGCTTATTTGCCCGTTTCTTTCTTTCTTTAATACGTTACCCTAAGGTTGCCTTGAAAAGATTGCTTGTAGCAATAAGGCCGGCTTGTTGCTAATACACTAGTATGTAAGATTTTAATGTAATATTTCTTTGTGCTGTTGGATGTGTATTGAAAATAAAGTATATTCTATCTATCTTATTCGTCAAATAAACGGATAGTTTATTGACAGTTCCGCTATGGATTTGACATTTCTTAATTGACAGATAGCCTATTTCGGACTTTATTAAACAAGTGGTGTAACGCTTAATTTAATATAGAGCACGGCATCCGTAGAACACCAGCTTCATGGTGCTGAAACCTTTTTATTATCGAAAGTAAAATTTAATTTAAAAAAAAACATTACACTGTGAATTTTTTACAATATTTCAAATATGTTACAGAAGATAATATTGTTAACGGGGTTTGAACGCGCACATAAACTTACTTGTTATTACATCCGACGTTTCGACAGAGTCGCATCAGCCGTGGTCACGTGGTTATAATGTAAAATATACAATGTTACAGAGGGTGTAAGCGAAGGCCCTTCATCTTTCGAAGAGGTTTCGCCATCAGACTTAGCTGAACTACAAGCACATAAGTCGGGCAGCGAACGTAGAAAGTCCTCAGACACTACTATAAGCGCGGCGTCATTGCAGAGCGAGCATACTGCCACAGGTTTGTTATTTCATATCATCCTGTTCAAATGAACGAGGTCTTGCGTTAGATGATACATTTAACAATTTGTATGTTAGACCTTACGGTTTTTGCGGAAATATCACCAGTTCCCGCGACCCCGCCACTGTGAAGGCGGAGAAGGTGGCAGACAGGTTTTTAGTCGGTATCCCTCATTGGCTAGAGAGGCAAGCCCGACAGACTCCCGTCGCTTCCCCAAGACATGCATTTGTCTGACTAAAAACAAAAAAGACCTTATTTTAGAAAACAATCCCAATCGATCCACATTCAATTGTTACTTTTTAACGGGCAGTGCAGACGGCAGACTATTCGTGACACACATTTTAATCTGTTAGAATAGAATCTATGCAGTAACGTACACGATGCGCAAAATGTCCAGCACAACATAATCTATGTATGTAGATGTGCGTCGTGCGTGCCCTTACTAATTTGTAAAAGTTACCGTTGCGTCAAGGTTGGTGAAAACAAGCATCAGACTACATTTATATCAGAATTTCGAAGATAATTAAAAACATAATTTTATGCATGTGTCTATTATTCGGTTATAATTATTACAGGTGTGACTCCACCAGAAGATAAGTCTCAGAAATACGTATCAGATTTCCTCGAACGGTACGTGCTGGACAGCGACACGGACTCTGAAGGCAGGCGGATGCCGGTTATCAAACCGAATAACAGACGCGACGAATCTCATAGGTAAGCTTGCGTATTAGCAAATACTATAGAAGACTAATACCCACAGCTTCGGAAGAATTCGGGCAAGACGCGACACTAGCGCCCCTACGGCATGAGGGCGGCATGAGGTGAACGATTTCAAAACTTTTGTATGCAAAATGTTATAGCGCCCCTAGCGGCATGAGGTGAACGGAGGTTGCCAAGTCATTGTATGAGAAACGTCAAGAGCTGTGGGTATTAGTCTTCTATAGTATTTGGTATTAGTGATGTTGTGTGATTTAAAAAAATTACTACCACGTGAAGTGAAGCAAACTTGGTTTATAAGAAAGTAAAAGCAAGATAGCTTCTAATAGATAAGGAATATTGTCCGCGTTACTGTCTGTATTAATCTTGTTACTGAAAGACTACATTGAGAACTTTGTTCGTAATTGTACACTATAAGAAGTGCATTGCAACGGGAAAGAGACGGCAAGCTAATTTTAAACGGCCCCAAACGCGAAAACAATACCGCCTGATAACACCGGAGCTGGTGCTTGGCCTAAATTGGGGGTGTAGAAATAAAACTACACCTTGATCTAATGAGCTGAGGACTGTATAATAAACTGAACTGATGAACTGAACATTGTGAACTAAAAAAATATTGTAATAGAAGAATTGACATTTCAAAAAGACTGACATAACAAAAAAATAGACAAAAATTATAAAGAAAGTGAAAACTATATCAAAAAGGATGTATTGATATTGCGTCTTGAACACCGCCCCTAAAAATTTTTCGAATGACAAGAACGAACTTCATGCCGCCTTTAAATTTTGCGAGTACTGAACAAGTACTGTATTAGATCTACATATAAGTATATACTTATACATGGCGCTTTCTCAGTTGTATTGCAACGATTTTTTTATGGATAAATAAATATGGAGAATATCACAATGGACGTCAATTAATCTTTCTTAATTATACAGCTTAATTAACATTATGTTGTTTTTTTTAATCTCTGGTTTTAGTTTTGTATCCGATAAACCCCAGAGAAAGCTGGGTCGGATTTTCTAACATCTTTTATTCCGCAGGGAGGCCGAATCGGAAAACTCTAGTACACTAGTCGGCGAACCGCCTCTAATTGACGAAAATAACCACAAAGATAACAAAAAGAGGATAAAAACTCGGTAATTAACCTTATTACTAATATTTTGTTATAATTTCTTGTCTGGCAGTAACGACACACGCTATTTCGCTAATAATTTTACAAATAAATTTATTATCGAACGTACTCTTTGATGAGAGTGTCTGTAATGTTCTAAATAAACGTTATGAATTTTTGTATATTACATTTTGTGTGACTTTCGTAGCGTGTGACGTTGAAACCAGATTTTAATGTTTTTTTGTTGTTTAATAATTTATTTAATCCGATAATTACATCCATTTTATCAGTAACAATTCTCACAGACTAAAATTTTTCAATGCGAAGGGTATGTCACCAGTGATTTGTTTTCTGAACAACCCTATAAAATAAAATAACCTTTATTGCTGTTTGTTACAGTATTACAGGTAATGTATGCCTTAAAACTACAATTTTATAACTTAAAAACAAAATATTTTACATAAATCGGCAAACGGTCGTTAATTAAGTACCTACAGCTTCTTCCGACATAGACCTCCTCTAAATTTCCATTTTTTCTTCTTTTTAGGGATGCGAGTCCACAATGGACCTGCTATTTTACGAATGTCATCCCATCTCTTCTGTCTACCTCTGTTTCACAACCCTTTAATAATACGTATATGAAATAATATTTCAGAATAAGCGAAGCTGCTACCGGCATTATGGGCGCAATGTCTTCGCGGCTGGCGTACATCACTGGTTCAAATACGATTACAAGGCCCACACAAGAAGAGTAAGCATAAAATCATGTATAATCTCAAAATTTTAGGTTCATGGTCGTGTCATTCATAATTTACGAAGTAATTTACTATTTCTTTAAGTCAGAGAGGGAATGTCAGTGTGACATTTATAGTATTTATTCGTCGATAAAAAATAGTATTTAAAAGTTGCATAGTCCGGATATAACTTTGAATGTATGATAATATTGATACGAGCGTGGGGTTCAGGATTTGGATTAAACACCGTTGACTTGTTAGAAGGATTTATTGAGCGATGAACAGGTCACAGATACACTCAACGTAGCCAAATCACACGAAGAATCGAAGTCCGTAGCGCGCTGAAGTCGTTGGTCCAATCACAGTAATCTTCCAAGTCGCAGAGTCGTCCGTAGTCCGTTGGTATCGCAAAGGTCGCAGGTTAACTCACTCTTGATTAGTCTTCGCAGTTATCGCACCGAAAGCTCAGAATGAACTGACTGTGTCTTTTTTTTTTTTTTTTTTTTTTTTTTTTTTTTTTTTTTTTTTTTTTTTTTTTTTTTTTTTTTTTTTTTTGTATGGACTAATCAGTTCGGGTGTACTGACACCCTTTACTGAGACACCGGACTGTTGCGGGAGCGTAGGGCTCTCACCGCCAAAAATATACAGTGTCTGCCTAGGGGCGCCCCAGAGGGGGGCTCGAACCTCGGCCTATGGCGACACTGGGGGAAGGCGAACGGATTGGAGAGAAGCGGCCGGGCACGTGCCGGTACCGCGAAAACCGAGTCCCTACAGGGTGGCGCGACGCGCGGCCCCGCCGGCGGGGCCGATATGACGGACGTGTGTGTCTACTTTGTGTCGCGGAATCTAATTGTTTGTACGCCTCGATGGCGACTGTAATGGCGTCGTCCGGGTCGTTGAGGACGTGCCGCGGACGACGTTTGGACCTAATGGTGTCAGCCGGAGCGGGATAATCCCCTGCGGCTTTCACCAATGGATTGGGGTGATAGTCGAGAGAGTCGAAAAATCTGACTGAGCATTGCTTTAGGTGGTGCGAGATGGTCGGCACACCTAAGTCAATGTGGAGGTTTTTGTTCCGAATGAACCAAAGCCCACCGATGGCTTTGCGCAAAAACCTATTCTGGATGGTTTGCAGCCTGTGGATATGAGAGGGCGCGGCGTGGGCGAAAACTGGACTCGCGTAAGTCATTATCGGCCTAATGCACGTTGTGTAAATTCTCACCTTATTTCTAAGAGAGAGTTTACTACGCCCATTGAGCAGATAATATAGTCGGCCTAGCGCGAAAGCGGCGCGGTTAATATGATCGCGGAAGGTGAGTCCCCTATCGAGTGTGACGCCTAGGTAGCGGACTTTCCTTTCCCAAGGGATCGGTTGTCCGAACATTTCGACTCTGGAGGAGGGATTTGGGGTGCTACCTCTAGCGAAGAGGATAGCGGCGCTTTTTTGAGGATTGACTTCGATGCGCCATTTCCTAAACCAGTCGCCAAGAGTATTGGCGGCAGTTTGGAGTGAGTCTATAATTGGGGGAATACTACGGGCTGAACAGTAGATGGCAGTATCATCTGCGAAGAGAGCGGTATGGGTCGCTAGTGGACTGGGTCTGAATTCGGGGAAGTCGCTTGTGTAAAGCGTGTAAAGGAGAGGCGAGAGCACGGACCCTTGTGGTACTCCGGCTCTAATGGTGTGAGGGGGGGATAGTGCCCCATCCACCCTATAGCGGAAAGAGCGGTTCGACAAGTAGTCTTGAATGATGAATGACTGACTGTGTCGGCCACCGTCGCGGTATTTATATGCCTCAATATACGCCTCGAATGTTCCCATTTTTTATGGCCCTTTTTTTTGTGACTTGTTTTGATCACAACAACTTCAAGGTTAACACAACTTCTAATGTGTAAGCCATTTTGTACCATACAGTACAAGCAATAAAGATTAATGTCGCCTGTACCTCTGATTTTACCTGACTTGCCTGTCACGCCGGTTTTGAATGATCACTTTTTCTCGATCCACGAATAGTTGTAAACAAGTGATTCCAGTGGCGACGCGAGACGTCGAGAACATTCGAGCACGTTCGCGACAATATGTAAATACCTATAAAATCATTTATTTTGTTTTGACAACGAAATAAATCATCAGCCATCACTTTTTTTTAAAGTGCAACAGATTAAAAAAGGTACTATAGCTAAAAATAAAATATAGTTATTGCCAATATAAATATTTCTCTAATTTAGTGACTGATCAATTTCCTAGTCTCATACCTTAACAAAGTTTTTTTTTTAAATTGTTTTTGAACTTTATCTATGCAGCATAAGGTTCAATTTATGGTGTCAACTATTTGGATACCACGCATTAATGAGTTAACTGTGTTATTGTCAACAGTTTAGCAGTAAGGTCAAATCTGGATGCGCTTATAGCGCGAAGTCCCTCCGACGAGTTCATATTCTCAGTGCCACGTGATCCACTTCTGTCTCCATACTGGGCTGATGAACATCTGCTGAACAAATTCCCACCAGTCAGGATATTGGTGAGTTTAAAAAAATAAAATAGATTCCGATCCAGGGTTTATCAAGCTCACCCTCAAACCGTGTCCAGAAAGGACGAATTTTCCGCGTGTTTTTGTCGCGTCACACTATACATCGCGGAGTTGCAACCATTTCATCGTGAGGTCTAACATACAAAGAGCTCAATGTAGCACGAAATGTGACGTCAATGCGCGTACATGTATCCAGGATCGTAAATAAAATTTCAATAAAACAACTGCCCGCTGATCGAGAGACTAATATGAAGATCATACAATGAAATTACTAAACATATTGCCAGTAGTATTTGAGATATGAATTTAGTCTTTTACACAAAAAGAAGTTTCATACACTTCTTTTAATTACGGGCAGTAATAGATTTTCATAAATTATTTCCTCCCGCATATTCTAGGGAAGGAATCGCGTACTTTCTCGCTAGTTTTCATTTGAAAGAAGAAAGACTATACTTTCTTAGGAGGCATAGTATTAAATAATACTTGTTAAATATTTTAATAAGTTTCTTATCTTATAGACTGTTCACTTGGACCCCTGCCTCGACGATTGTGTGATGTTTGCGAAGAAGCTGAAGAGACTGGGCAATGTGGTCGGCATCGACGTACTGGAGGGTCTTCCACATGGCTTCCTTAACTTCTCACTTGTAAGACAATATTTATGTTACACATGCCCAGCAAAAGTCGTGTCAATGACACATTAAACTATGGATGTCATTGTCGAAAAGAAAGAAGTAATAGCTTGAGGCAGTCCGTTCGCCCACGACGCAATTCACAAGCGACTCGAGTAGCATACGCGTGTAATACTTTAATTCCTCGTGAGTAGCTTTGATACAAATCGGTCGACTCGACATAATTATCGTGTCACAGTTCAAGGAAAATTAACGAAATTATCGTATGTATATAGCGCCGTTTGCGAACACAGGCAAATGAAAGTCACATACCAGACTTGGTGGCGTAGTCGAGTCGCTTCATTTAGGTAGCGTCGTCGTGGGAGAATGGTCTTTGTGAAAATTTTCTACAACTATTATTCATTTATTATCAGAAAACAGGTTCCATAGATTAATTACATCACAATTATTCATAAGATTAATATTTAAAATAATAAAATAAAATTTCCATCAACTATCTGTTTCTGAAATAAAATGTTTTTTTATCGACAGATGGCAAAGGAAGCGAACGAAGGCTCGAAACTATGCGTGGAGCGTATAAAACAACTTTTAGACCTGGACAACGGAGTGCCAGCTGAGAACAACCACTTATGAACGTTGTGCGGTTTCTGCTGCAATTCTTAGACGTAAGGCTTTAACTTTTTGTGCCTAGCTGACAGAAATGTCTGTGTATGTAGCTCTTGCAGAGATATGTAATTCTGTATCAGTCATTGAATGTATATTTTAAACTATCGCGTCTTGAACACATTGTAACACTTTATCAACGCGGACCACGGCAGGACAATCTCCCCGTTACCACGACAGATACAACTCTGACCAAAAGTCAGGTGTAAAAACAAAGTAAAACCCTTTATAAGTATAGTCCACGCTTCCTTAGAGTAGAATCTATTATGTATATATGTATTCCAAATAAACTATTTTGATTTTGATTTTGAATCTCATCAACGAAGGGCTACTAGCTTGAGTAGTTGGTATTAACGATCAGGTAGATGGCGCCACTGCAACTTGCACATTATGGAATGAAAAATTTCACCACAATTACTAACCTTCCCGGTGGTAATAGCGCTCGGCCGGATATCGAGAGGACATGGGTTCGAATCCCGCCTAGGGTGAAATTTTTCTAACATAAAAAACAAGTAAAATAAAATCATTTATTTTGCAAGTAGATTTTCAAGAAATACTTTTGCAAGTAAGTTTATGTGCGTGTGTAAGCCCCGTTAATAAAGTGTTATGATTTATGAATGTGATGATGATAAAATCCAATCAATTGGAGAAGAAAACCAAGAAACCCACTCCGGGTTTACTCTAAAGTGTAAGTGATTTCGAGGTAATGACGTTACGCAGGTCTCATTTCGATTTGACGTCACAATGCATGGAAGTTAGTCATGAAAACACGGTCTAGCGTGAGTTATCCTTTAGAACCGACATAGACGGACTGCTCGAGCAGTTAGCTATTGATACACGGACCGCTCTTGCAGTCATAGTCAACAGCTTGAAGCTTTGACCGCACGACCGTTCAAAGCAGTCGAGCTGTCAGTGTATGTAGAAGACTGTAGTTCATCGTGCAGTCGCAGCTTGATGCTGATTTATGTTTAGTAATAACCTCCGTGACGTTTGACGACCTCCGTGGCGTAATGGTTACCACGCCAGACCGCCACCCAGGAGGTCCCGGATTCGATCCCCGGTCGGGTCATGATGAAAATCGAACTTTTTCTGATTGGCCCCGGGTCTTGGATGTTTATCTATATATGTATTTGTTATAAAACATAATATCGTTGAGTTAGTATCCCATAACACAAGTTTCGAACTTACTTTGGGGCTGTCTCAATCTGTATGAATTGTCCCTATATATTTATTTACTTTATAAGTGGGTACCCGATGTATCAGTGCTGCCACTTAGTAGTCATTTCCCGAATCTCTGATTGAATAATTGTAACGCGAAGGAAATTAAATTTCAAAATGGGAGACTTGCCCCTGTGGTCTCATTCTACAGCAGCGGCTACTCAATGATAGGTCTGTACTTCTTCTTGTAGTGTTGATATGACATAAGTAATTGGATTCTCTCCATAAATAAATTCGTCGATCCAACAAATGTACAAACTCTGCAGTCGTAACTAATGAGAACAAAAATTCTCACTCTAATTAGAGAGAGATGTTATGACGACGCGAAACGGACGCGCAAGTTTTCGAGTCGTCTAAATGCGTC
This sequence comes from Endotricha flammealis, assembly GCA_905163395.2. Taxonomy (NCBI): domain Eukaryota; kingdom Metazoa; phylum Arthropoda; class Insecta; order Lepidoptera; family Pyralidae; genus Endotricha; species Endotricha flammealis. Next base: position 5,711,792 of record LR990866.1, read on the forward strand.
CTCGCTCTCGTCCTTTATGAAATCTCGAAATTGAGGCGTATAATCTACATCTTAAGTTTTATAGTCAACTGTATCTACCTAATTGTTATTTTTTTATATATTTTTTAACACCATACATAATTAGGATTATAACGCGTGTTAAATTATTGGAATTGATTTCATGTTCCTTATAAAGTAACTTTAAATTAATATTGTTTTTGTATGAACTGATTTGACATTAACCTGAGTTACATTTTATATTTCTAATCGTAACAATGACTGCTTAAAAAAACTGTAAATTATAAAATCATTGGAGATAAACTAAAAGAACATAGATCGTATTAAAAAATGATCTTTAGAACAATTTTAAACGTAAAAGTAATTTATGGTGAGTTGCACAAAAACATTTTAAAGTTAATGATACGTCAAACTCAAGAGAAAGGAATAGCTTGAGACTTAATGTAGAATTAAGATTAAAATGCTTTTCTGCAACTGGCCATTAGATCAATTCATGTTTTAATATATTACGCAACATTTGTATAAAATAATTTATTAATGTTAATAATATAAAGATTTTAAATCAATCGGTGAGTGAGATAACAAACGATTTTGTAAATTTGTCAAATAAAAAGTGTTTTAAAAATGAAGTATTAAATTGCCAAAGTTTATTAATCATCAGATATGGGTTGTTGTGGATTCGTCACGGAGTAAACACCTGTTAAAAACTGTGACGAATTTACATTATGACGAATCTACAACAAGCCCGTACTACTTATGGTCATGACATGCCACACCAAAGGCGTACGTAAAATTAATTAGCATGTAAAATAATCATTGTAGTTTCAGCAAATACTATAGACGAGTAATACCCACAGCTTCGGAAGAATTCGGGCAAGACGCGACACTAGCGCCCCTACGGCATGAGGGCGGCATGAGGTGAACGATTTCAAAACTTTTGTATGCCAAATGTTATAGCGCCCCTAGCGGCATGAGGTGAACGGAGGTTGCCAAGTCATTGTATGAGAAACGTCAAGAGCTGTGCGTATTACTCGTCTATAGTATTTGGTTTCAGTATGTAAGAGGCAAAAATTAAAAAAAAAAAACATAACGAGAAACTATCTTATTTACATCACTGGTGGGACTAATATTAAATACATAGGTAAAGAAAATTGTTTTTTTTTTGTTGGTTGTGTTTTAAACGGTGAAAGGGATTGTTATTGCATTTTATTTTTATTTATTTAATCTTCTAATATATTAGTGAGAGGATATTGATCTGATAAGCGTGATATTTACTGGTAAACACATCACATAATTGTTATTATTATTAGCCTTATTCTTGGTTATGAAGACTATAAGAGTACACGCCGTAAATTAAATGCGCAGAAGACGCGCGTTTTCAGCGCCATAGATGCCGATTTTTGCGTTTATATCAGATATGAAGCGCGTAGGGGCGGAGGAGGGGCGCTTACTCACGCCACCGCAAAGCAAAAGACGCAGTACAGCGGTCGTCACGTAAAAAGAACGCTAGAAGAAAGTGGATGGGGTGTGTTTGCGCATGGGTACGCGCACGAATGAAAATAACGTAGACGAAGCGCGGGAAGTAAAGGTCGACTGAGGGAACCAATAGCGAAAGGGAAGGAAATTCAAACCACCAAAGAGACCGAAAAATCGCTTCTGCGCAGCTTGACCACCAGCGTTCTATTTACTTGACGCGATCTGTAGATGCGCGTTCACGTTCAAATCTCGTTTGAAGCGCGCATAAGCGCGTTGTCTGCGCGTTTATAACACGCCGTGTGCTATCGCAACTGCTCAATCCTATATAGAATTCTATGTAGAACAGCGCCTCTATCGGCCACGCTGAGAACTTTTTTTTTACCACAGATATCAGAACCTATTTGGCAAGCTTGGTATCCCCCTATTATGCTCATATTACCTCGTTACAAGTTTTTATGATTTTAATCTTATACTATTTTAAGTCTTTCAGTACGCGGCTAATAGTGAGCGGGTATGTGACATGCGGTTTAAACTCATGTTTTATTCCATTTCACAAGAGCATTCGGCTATGAATGTTGTAACGTTCACATACACAATATGTATGTGACCTTACAACAGCCGAACGCTCTGCATGAAATAGAATATCTGTATTAAGATTATTTTTCCCGTAATTGATTATTTTCTATGGTTTTTACGTAGTTCAGAACTTTATTTCAAGATGCGTTGTAATCGCGGAATCCGTAATACGAAGTCACACTTAGCGTACGACTATACGTACTAACTACTACTAATAACATAGGTACTCATACCTTAAAGTTGAGTAAGTTTTAAAAAAATATGCTTGCATTTGCATTGGAATGTTTTAATCAAATAGATGTGCTAGATTTAAAATAATTTTACTGTAAAAACTGTACTAACAGTGAGTTGCGCGAAAATATTTAAACATGACTTACATGACAGTATTATGTTTAATGTATCGTTAACTTTAAAATATTTTAGTGCAATTCATAGAAAAATCTCAATTATTTGACTACTTAGAGACCTACGTAGATACCAGTTTAGAGGAATGTTGATATTAAACATAGTGCACTATGTAAAAAAAAATGTTAAGTCTTTCGTTGTAGCTCTAATTTATTATTTAAATGTTCCAAGTATAAAATGCATTTGTAGATAATATGACAAGACATTATTTTATTTATTTACGGTGTTGTTTTAAAGGGAAAGTGCACACAAAATACAAATCACTAAAATTAAATTAAATAACGCTATTGCTACGTCGCACGCGCCATAAATCATAATGTTTGGATCTTCACATCGCATGTCATATACATGAATATTCCATTCATAGGTACCTACTTGGCACAAGTTTTCTGGTGTAATTCAACGATTGTTTTTGAATCAGTATGTGATAACATAGGTAATGTGTGTTTATAACACAATAAAGTGATTTGTGATCGATTCATGTTTATTTAATATCGATATATAATTTAAATTAGACGATTGTTTGGATCTTTCGTAGTATAAAATATACCTAGTAGAATGGAATATATGCATAGAGAAACCTATAATTTTATTGTGTGCACTAAGTATGAATACAGTTTATTAGCGCTTTAACTTAGGCCATACAGGCCGCTTTCTGACTCGTCAATCGGCGCACTAATCTTTTGATACCGGGCCGCTACTCAAAGAGCTAACGAACTGTAAATTAGATCTGTTAATATTTTGTTTTTTATTTCATGCAATATTGTGAAACAATGTCTGTGATAGTGAAAAGCTTTGTAAAAGCATTACAGTATTCTAAAATGCACGAATATAAAGAAAATGTTGTAAAATACTTTATTGTTGTTATTATATCCGTTTGTGTAATGTAAAAATGTAATTTACAATATTTTTATAGAATAATCTCCAAATGAAATTAATCGTGAATGATTTTAAATTATTATTTATCAGGCCTTAATAATTAAATGAATTTAAAACGTATAGATGTTTAATCACAATTTGATAGTACTTACGACCAAAGAAGTGTCCATAGTGAAAAATAGGTCATATCGACAATATTGTACAATGTCTTACGTTATTTAAATAAATTATTGCTGAATGATATCCTTCTTTAATTTACTTAATTTGATCCGTACTTAAAAACGGGCCAGGGGGCGTCCACAGTGCGTCGCCATCCTGAACGATCTTGAGCTTCGCGCTTTATTTAGCTCCAAGTTTTCCTATCGACTTCGCTTCTGCAGCGACAGTCCGCCGCCAAGTCTCTTTTGGGCGACCACGTTTGCTTTTTTCTCGGGGATTTCAGTCGAAGGCTTGCTTCGGTATGTGGTCCTGGTACCTTCAGAGTGGCCGTTTTTCAGAATTTGTTCCATAAGTTTAGTATTTTATGTGTTTTGGAGTGGTATAGCATTTATGAAATGGGTTAGCACGAGCGAGATAGTACCGTCTCAGGAATAGCGGCGTAACACAGCAATGTGTTTTGTACAGTGAGGGAGATCTGGAAGCCCAACTTTATCCCTCCTCTCCTTATTATTACAGCAGGCAGCGCAACTTCATCAGGCTTGTTGGTGGCGTCTCTGTTGCTACCGGTGCTGGGTGCATGGGCGGCAGTAAGCATTTTTCATCAGGTGGCCCGCTTACTCGTTTGCCCTGGGGTATGACATAATTTAAACTGAAGACATGTTAACAATGGTTTCGTTTTTTTTTTCTTTATAGGTACTAAAGTGATATTTTAGCCGCCTGACGTATTAAATAAAACATTGAATATTGTTAATGATGTTTATTTATGCTAATGCTAAATTTTCAGTGACCATGATGTAACAAAGTATCAGTTCAGATAGACCGCGGACAATTGACTTTTTGGTAACAACTTACATACAGTGATTACTGATAATTTTATTAAAAATCTCGACCACTCTAGGAATCATGTAAAATTACCTTTTAATATACAAAAAAATTTTATACAAAATCAACAAATCATAAAATTATTGAACATCAAAATATACTGCCACAGTGCAAGAAGTAAGCAAAATAATTTTGTTAAAACTAATTGCAGCGGGAACACAAAACCTTATCAACATAGCTGGAATAAAAACGATACACTTTCCTTGTTAGGCGATGCCAATTGTTGCGAGGCGATTAGCGCAGGCCAGGCCAGGAACTACGGGTTTATATTTTTTTCATACAATTTTTGTACCCTAGTATTGTGAGTCTCTTTCTAAAATAGTATACAAAATGTTAATAATTTAACTATAAATTTTGATTTATACAGAATAATACTAACCACAAACTAGAGAGCTAAACTACATTACATTACAACTTGAATGAAATGATTTATTAAAAACTTATATATTTCGCTAGAAACCGTCGCCCACTCGTCCGTCCTGGTCGTTTGTATGAGCCTGTTCCTGTTATGGCCTTCGCTTTACAGCCTAGTATGAATTCAAGAACATTAAAATTTGCAAAATCTTTACACCTACATCAGTAAATACAAGTACTGTAAAAAACTGGACACAGAATTTTTTATGCCATCCAATATAGTTAAAAGAATGCCTAGAGCTAGCACTTTGTTATCATTACACATATTCAAAAGATAAAAAGAGTTCATTTACAATTCACAGCTATTAGAAGAACTTAGTCACATCCTGTACAAGAATACTAATAATACACACTCAGAAATGCATACAAAACATTCCCACCAACATGCAAGCATTTCCTATGAGAGTAACTGTACAATGAGAAATAGATTGGAAATTGTCAGTCGATTCAATTATGGCCTCGTACTTCCACAACTATGACTTATTGTTTACCCATACATTAGGAGCCATCCATAGATTAAGTCACGCTTCAAAATCATTTTAAAAGGTTACGTTTGACAATATATGACAAGAACATGTAATTCTTGGTTCTTGGGACATAATATATGGATTGCCCCTTATTCGTAGTCTAATTGATCCTGTATGTTAATTCAAGTGACTTAAATCTTAAAAATTAGTTGTATCACTTGCTTGTTGCACTATAACAACCGAGTTGAGGCTTTGTTTGAGTACATTTAGGGGTTTTTATACAGTTCGCTCAATCATGGCCGTTTGTTTTTGCATGTGGCACTGTTCCATTCACTAATGGTGCTTCAGGAGGCTGTCTGATCGTCTTCTGTAGTACGTGAGCATCTGCGGGTTCTATCCTCTTGTAATAGAATTCTTTTGTTTCCACAATTTCAAATCCAAACTTTTTATAAAAATCAATCGCCCCATCATTATTTACTTGCACATGTCTGAAAGTGAATAATATTTAAAGATTTAAAAATTACATACTTAACAATGAAACTACAATATTTTCTAATTTGTAATTACTGTAAAACATATCCAATATCAAAGCTATTAATCCAAGATAAAAACATTTTTTATCCTGGAAATCGGCATGTCAAATTTTACCCTTATTACCCATTTTTGTATGATGAGTAAAAGATTTGGGACAAAGTTGAGTGAGGTGTTGATGTGGGTGATACTCATTTGGAACATGATTGTTTGTTGTGTTGTGTTATGTTTCTCACATAGTTATTAAGGAAGTTCTTTCAATAATTCGTCATTTACAGTAATTTACATTTTGATACAAATAATCAATGCAATATAATTTACGGGATAGGGTGCACCATTTCCTATACACTGACCCCAAGGTTAACACATTCTAATTAACAATATACTAATTATAGAGGCTTACTATACAATTTCACAATCATACAAAATGTGGGTTGTTATAAATAGATCTAACTACTACATACTTCAATGTTATCTGTAATCACAGACAAACTAAATAGATACTAAAAATTTATGCCATATGAAAGAAAACACAATTATTTTAACATTACATTATAAAAAGATGTATGAATCTAAAAAACACATTAAATCCATTTTGTAATATTATTTTCTAACCTTGAAATTGTTGCCTTCATACACAACAAAGATACCTAACCTTCAAGTAACATGCCAAAGCTTTAATCATATATTAAACCAAATTAATTTAATTAGGTATTATGTAGGCAAAACGTGTGAAACGTGATTGACGTTCTACTCACAAGAAAATGCTGTCGAAATTTCCATCCTGCTCTACATATTTTAGCACATGCTCCACCATGAGACTGCCAATACCCAGTCTCCTGTAAGGGTAGAGGCAGCCCAGCGTCATGATGTACAGCCTCCGAGAGTTCTCCGACGTGTCTATCCTACAGCACACTGCTCCAACAACGATATCATTATAATACGCTAACTTCGCCAGCTCCCCTGCCTCAAGCACGTCTTTGTAAAATTTATCATTATACGACACTGGAAATACAGCTGTATTTAACTTCTTTAGTTGTTTTATATTATGCGGCGTCACGTCTCCGAGTTCTATTTTAGCTCTGAAAGATAAGTGTTCATATAAAACACAATTTCCAAAATTACAAATGCACACTAATATGACTTTGCAATCTTCATCCCATGTGTTATTTTTTTGGTACACGCTCACAAAACGTAACAATTACGGTAGCTTACCTAGTCATTTTAATAACTATTTTATAATAATATACACTACAATTTAAAAACTAATCTAACCATCTAACACAGTTATATCACACGAGATCACTCCCGCCATCTGCCACTAGTGGTCGCTCTTCTCGCCATTTCCAAATCCAATTCAATGACAGCTTTCAAAAGTATTGTCAGTGAAAAATTGTTCATTCTACTAACATGTGCTTAATTTCAAATGTTTCTCTATAAAATTATATTATGTAATAATTATCATTACAAGTTTTTAATTTACATTTTCTCATTGCCCTAAACAGATGTTTTAAATTTGGAAAACTAAAATGAACTCCTTTTCCAAAGTAACCCAAAGTCAATAAATTTCTACCATGTAATATTTTTCTGTAAGTTGGTAACTCATTTTTCGTTCAGAAATGTAAAATCAGTGTCTACTTGACTTGGTCGTTTAGAAATTATATTGAACGACGCAGAGATTAAAATCTCTTGGTAAAGAAAAAAAAGCCCAAGCACCATGGTCAACTCATAAAAAATATTAGTAAATTTCCGTATTCTATAACATGACTCAATTTTTATTCTCAGATTATTTTAAGTTGTGTTGACTGTTGACTGACATAATCAAGAAATTTACTAATGTAAAGTAACTTTATAATGATCGCGCGTTTTTTAACTGGCGGGAAAATTAAAAATTAAAGTATCGTACTTCCATTGTTTTTTCTTCATGACATTATCCAAAAGTCAAAACTCCATTTACAATAATAATTTTCAAAAGCAGTCATTGAAAATGTTCCTAAATCACTTGCGTGTTATAAAACCCGGAAGTTTAAATGTTTTTGCACAAAACATGGGAAGAAGTTTTAGTTATGGGAAAGCGCGCAAACAAATTGAAAAACCGGACGAGATTCAAAGAGAGATAGATTCTGCGGATACGACATCAAATAACGAGAGACAATTTAGTGAAATTTATGCAACAAACAAAGTGGTCCCTATATTATTAACAAAACAACCCGTGGTGTTGTCTTTCGACGCCGTGCCGGGGCCTAAATCTTTGAAATATTTGTCCAATATCCGTCATTATTTATCTCAAATCGGTACCCAGATCACTGCTACTGTACTGACAATCGGTCTGAATATCGGTATGATTGTTTTTGTATCGTAGTTGACTTAGAAATATTTTAATTTAATATAGGAAAAATAAAAACTTTGTTTTTTCGTACCAGGAGCATATTTATCTGAAAGGAAACCAATAAAAAATCTGTCAATATTATTCGACGAATATGGTCCTGTTGTCCGATTTGTGAGTCCAGTTGGCGGAGATATCGTGCTGATAAACCATCCAGATTATATACAGAAGGTTTATACAACAGAAGGAGATTGTCCCGTAAGATCGACATTGGAATCCTTGGAAAAATATAGAACTGATCATAGGAGTCATATCTATGGAGGACTCTATTCAGTGTTAGTAACAACATCAGTATGCTATTACGGTCACTAAGTAGGTAGTTGGGTATATATTTGTGAACTTTTACAACTTTCATGTTAGGTAGATTAACTGTAACCGTCGATGATTTGAACCATTTTAGTAAGTATATGTAGGTGCTTCAGTTCGGTTCAAAACATTATTTGTATAAACGTGAAAGCAGGTACTTAACTCTGTCTTTACCTCTTTTCAATGGTGTTGCAGTGGGAACACCATTTGTAGGCGGTAAACGCGAGCATCCATCATCTTTTGAAATATTTTTTTGGTCTTAACTTTGTCTTTACTTCTTTTCAATGGTGTTGCAGTGGGAACACCGTTTGTATGGGTATAAACGCGAGCGTCCAGCTTTTGAATTATTTTTTTCTATTTCACAGTCACGGTGAAGAGTGGTCACGCCAGAGGTCTGTTGTGTATACCCCATTAAATCACTCCTGCACTCAGCATATTCAAGGCATAGACGATATTTGCGAAAATTTCATACAAAAAGTATACGCTATGAGAACGCATCAGGATGAAGTGCCAAAAGATTTGTATATGGAGGTACACAAATGGGCATTCGATTGTATGGGTAAGTCGTGACGGGCTTTATAGGTACTGAAGCCCTCTTACAGTCTAAAGGCGTGTACGTACGACCAAACACGAACATGGTGAACATGGAACACGAACACGGAACATGTGGTGCGAACATGAACACCTACAAACGTAGTTCTACTTGTGTTCGCGCGCAACCACTCACGACCGAACAAGAACATGGTGTCGAACAAAAGAGGCTACCAAGCCTTACTCTTTTGGTTCGATGTTCGTGTTAACAATGTTCTTGTTCGGTCGTGCTGAGAACATCGTCCACACAAAACAACCAAATTGGATCGACACGAACACTTTTGACGAACAAACATTGTTTGATGTGCGTTAGTGGTACGCACGTGCGAACAAAGTGTTCGTGTTCGATGTTCACCATGTTCGTGTTCGGTCGTGCGTACACGCCTCTACACGTACAACTCAGTGGCCAACTGTATTGGCAGCTGTGCGACATTTTTCAAATCAAAATTTGGTCTAGCGAGCCACTTATGGGCTCATGCAAGAAACCACTAATAAATATATTTATACTGAAACAAGTTGTACGTTGAGCTAACTTATCGACAATCACAGAACGACCTCGTAGACGCACTTACTCGCAAGTTAGCGTAAGTACTAGCAGAAGTAGTTCGAGAAGAATACATGAGCTGTCTATTCTGATTTTATTGGAGCTGAAAATATAAAAAGAAAAAATGGCGTGATGTTAGGGTGTCCATAGGCTACGGTGATCACGTGAGCCGAGGTCATGATATTTGAAGATTTTTTTGAGTTATTAAAAAAAAGATCTCGTGTGACGGTTTTCCAATGTTACGTTTGTACTTACCAAAATAAAATTTTCAGGATTGATTGTTTTCTCGAAGAAATTCACAATGTTAGACACTGAGCAGGTCTACAGCCAGTGCGACATGTCTTGGCTTTACCATAGCCTACTGAAGGCCACTGAGGCTATCGCCAAGTGCGAATCTGGGTTACATTTGTGGAAATTCTTCCGGACACCCGCCTGGAACTCGCTTGTTAAATATTGTGACAGTCTTGATAAGTAAGCCCTTCTTTTTCTAATCATACCGAAGAGTTTGGCTCCAGCCTGGAGCTACGATCAGTTAGATTTCAACAAATTCATTGCATTTGATAGGGAATATTTTGAAACAATAATTTCACGTCCCCGCACCACGTGGAATTCGAACCCACGTATTCTTGGTCTTCCGCGATTCTACACTTCTATTTTTTTTCTTGGATCCAAACAATGTTCATTACTCTGTAGCATGTAGTCATCCATCAGCTTGCATTATCCCACTAATATTATAAAGGCGAAAGTTTGGGTGTATGTTTGTTACTTCTTCACGCTCAAATGACTGGGTCATTTTTAGGGTTCCGTAGTAAACAAGTACAAGGAACCCTTATAGTTTCGCCATGTCCGTCTGTCCGTCCGCGGTCTAGCGCCTAGACGCTTGATGCTAGAAAGCTGTAATTTGGTATGTATACTCATATTAACAATGTTAACAAAGTGGTAGAGCAAAATTTTGAAAAAGATTTTTTTTTAGGGTGCCTGTACAGGTAAAGTGGAAGTGAAAATTTTTTTTCGCACCGATTCCATGTTGTTACGTGTCGTTGGATAGGTCTCTTAAAAACATCGAGGGTGTGGGAAGATCATTTTCCGGTACAATAATCCGTTTGCGAATTATTTACATTTAACGTGTCAATTTTCGTTTTGCACGGTGGTCCCCCTCTATCTCCGAAAGTCTTGTGTTTAGAAATTTGAAAAAATTCATTTTCTTTGACGAAAACGTACAAATGTCATAGAATATGGCATTGTACTCATCTGCAAGTAAGAAATGCGTAGCCAATACGGAACCCTACATTGTGCGTGGCCCGACACGTACTTGCCCGGTTTTTTTATAATATTTAGTACGTAGTAGGTAGCTGATACCTTGGATTAACACATAATGATACTTTTTATCCCAAAACGTACGCTGTTCTTGTAGAATTTGGTCAAGTCTGATATCGATGGCATTGCTGTGCATAAATTTAAACGCAGGTAACACCGCAGGCAGCAGCTAGTACTTAATATGAATAAAACTTTTTTCAGTCTTATTGGGAAGCATGTTATAGAAGCAGAACAAGCAATTTCTTTTAAATCTAAGGAATCAATTCATGATGACGACATGAGTAAATATAAAACTATTTGTTTACCATAATGAAATCCATTTAATAAAAAATAAAAAGTAGTATTTCGAATGCCGTATCCCGAACGGAAGTCATAATAAATAAATTCCATCATCATCACGGTGATGGAAAAAACATCGATCATAAAATGACGACATTTTTTAACCCCCTGACGCTAAAAGAAGAATGTTATTATAAGTTTGTGCTAGAGGTTGGCAAATGAGCATGTTAGTCACCTGATGGTAAGCGATCTCAGCCCATGGAGCACAGAAACCGGTCATCCCTGAAGCGTTGCCGACATTTAACAAGAATAAATAAAGGGAAAATCACCAAGTGGAAAAATTTATAGTTGGCTTATGGATCTCTAGGGAAACGAATTGCTGCTTTATTGCTGTGTATATGTCTGCCTGTCCCTCGTAGCCTATAAACGGACGATCCTATTTGTTTACTACAAATCTACGTTGGCTGAGGGGCACGCGGGACGGACGCAAGAACGGGCCGCGTCGACTCAAGCGCCGCGATCCGGCTCGAAGGACCAATAGCTTCACTAACTAACTATATTTATGACACGGAAAATTTAGGATTTTTTCGATTTAAGAAAACCTGTTGAGCCGTTTGAAGAACATCATCAGCCCTTTTCTACTTGATAACAGTTTTTTTTTTATTTTAATTACTTGTTGGTACAGCCTGTGATTCCTTGATCAATTCAATGTTGCTAAGCAATTACAAACTAACTGCCGAAGATGTAGCTACAATCATTATGGATATGCTTCTCATAGGAGTTAATACAGTAAGTTCATTTATTATCCATGTTCCTTGATAAACACATAGGTTACGTTTAATTTCATGGTGTCATTGTAGAAGAAAAAACGATAGCACGAGATAATGTGTTTTTTTTTTTCTTTGCGACTTTTTGTACAGCTCCCATGTTTGTTTTAGGTAACGTCTTCAACGTCATTCTTAATGTATTACTTGGCGAAATACCAAAGATCTCAGAATTTACTGTACCAAGAAATAGAGGGCATCAAAGATATTCAATTGGATAATATTGAGGAGATGAAAGAGAACACACCATATCTCCAAGCCTGTATAAAGGAGACTTTAAGGTATTATTGAAGTTTAAAAGTAAATCAACTTTTTTCTGTTTACATTATTATACCTAGTCAGTCGGTGGCTTACTTGGAATCTAGTAGGGACCCTACCTTCAGACCTCCAGTAGTAGAGGGCGCGACATTTGATCCCGCATAGAGCATACGTTTGTGTGAAGGGCAGTCTTATGGTGTGTTACTGAATAAATAGTTAATACCACCTCTCATCGAAAACCTCGATTTTCACAAAAGGCTGTTACAAAAAGTTTGAGGGTAGATAAAAATTTTTGAATGTTTTCTGATTGATATCAATAAATTAAAATTAAATGTCTAATTAAATACTATTCTTATCACCAGGCTGGTGCCACCGATTCCAGTTCTGACTAGGATTTTGTCAAAGAATATTACATTGGATAAATACAAGTAAGTTATGTCAGTAATATTCTCTTTTTAATTATAACTCTCTATTATATAGCTACATTCTTTATGATGCGAGACGCGATTTTATACATCAGAGGGTCACATATCCCACTAATATTATAAAGGCGAGTGTGTATGTTTGTTACTTCTTCACGCTCAAATGGCCGGGCCAATTTTTATGATATTTGATATGTAGGTAGCTGATACCTTGGGATTAACACATAGGATACTTTTTATCCGGAAAAGTACACTATTTCCGTAGGATTTGGTCAAGTATGATATTGATGGCGCTGCATTGCCTAAAATTAAACGCGAGTAACACTGCGGGCAACAGCTAGTTACTGATAAATTCCAAGTTTTCTATCCTGTCAGAAAAATTATGTAGAATAATCATACAAAAATTAACAATTTGTCTGACATAGTTATAAGCCAATTGGAACGGGCAGAATAACATTGTTTCTAGCTTCATACATTGTACTCTTCAAATGTCTTCAATGTTTCATGGTTTATATTTCAGCATACCGCGAGGCACTCTCATAATAATGTCCACTCAAGATGCCGCGTTAAGAGAAAGCAATTATGACGACGCTTCAAAGTTCTACCCAGAGAGGTGGCTGAGAGACGAAGCGAAGGACTACCATAGTTTTGCTTCAATACCGTTCGGTTTCGGTGCCAGACGGTGCCTTGGACAGAACATAGCAGAGATGATGATGTCACTACTAACTATCAGGGTAAACTTCATAGTTCATAATAATATTGTCATATTTTTTCATAGCTATTTTTTTTTATTTTTATAAATAAATAAATAAATATATAGGGACAATTCATACAGATTGAGCTAGCCCCAAAGTAAGTTCGAAACTTGTATTATGGGATACTAACTCAACGATATTATATTTTATAACAAATACTATATATAGATAAACATCCAAGACCCAAGGACAATCAGAAAAAGTTCGTTTTACATCATAACCCGACTGGGGATCGAACCCGGGACCTCCTGGGTGGCGGTCTGGCGTGGTAACCATTACGTTACGGAGGACGAGCATTGGCCAGCAAAAAAACTTGCATAAATACAATTTCTAAAACTAGTCATTTTGATCCTAAACAACTAAGCACAATTTCAAACTTGTGTATAGTCTATAAGCTCTTTGAACAATACTAACAGTCAAAATTAATCTATCGTTGAATTCAATCTCGGATATTTACGTATAAAAAATGTCACTTAAGAAAAAAATATATTTAATTTTTAATCTTAGATAGCAAAAAGTCTATCGATCAATTATTAATTTTAGCTGTTAGTGTATCATGAGATGACTTGACTATATTGACTATATTGTACACAATTCAGACACCCCAAGAAATTTCCAAACAATGAATACTTTAAATAGCTTTATACTTAATGCATAGAACAAAACACCCAGATTCAAGCAAAACAAATACTGTTTCTCTTGTATGGGTATGTAATCCGCACTACATGCAGCCAGGATTAAGGTGGTTTGGTTCTGTCACTTTGTATGTTACCTTTTTAATTTTGCATTGAAATTTTCAGGTATTACAGAAATACAAACTTGAATATCATTACAAAGATATTCAACCAACAAGAAGTTTCATTGCCAGACCTAACAGACCATTGAAAATAAGGTTTATTGATAGGAATTAATTCAATTAAATATGTAGTGTAGTATTAATATGCTGTTTGTTTGTGTTTGAAGAAAACTAAGCATGTTGTTATATGTATAGATTTATATTTCAGTTCGAAAACTTATTTTATGTGAAACAATAAATTCTTGAAGTTTACAAAAATCTTATAATGAAAAGTATTTTGAGTTGAATGATAGGAATAATAATACATATTAGTGCAAATAGATAGTCAAGTGGAGTTGCATTAAATAAGATAGTCAAACTGCTTATTCTATAAAATACTAAACTACACCTTTAATGCTAGATAATAGCGGACCTGGAGTCAGAATAAATTCAAAACCTAACAGTCCTAAAACATTTATCACCATTTCTATACAAATTAACACTTTCCATGCCACAAATTTTATGAAATAACACAAAAAATCACTGTCATAAAAAAAAATCAATTGGGTAAATCAATATTTTAGGCTGTTGAATATTTTGACACCTGCATAAAACAAGACGGTAACTTCGAGGCCTATCCAAAGCAGTAACTGCCTTGTCCAATGTGTGTGTCAATGTTGAATAAAAATGTTAATTTATTTTAACTTATTTATTAATACCATACTTGTAATTTATCACTTAAAATTTAAATTATTACAACAGTAGCCAAAGATATTGTTGACAATAATAATAATTTGTAAACATGTTTGTGGTTCAATAAATTAATTTTTAAAAAGTATATCGGACAGTGGCAGCAAAAGCACGTAATTGATTTGTCACATCACACATTGTGGCGTTGAAAGTGTTAATAAAAAATCTTACTACTTTTGTCTTCTTGAAGTAAATATGTTAAGATATTTCCCTCTAGTCATTTCTTTTGCCTCTTCAAGGCCTAGTTGGTAAGCGAGATCATGCAGCTGTTTCACTTCCATTATTAGGCCGCTGGTTGAAAGGCTACTTAGTTCTGCAAGTAATTTAAAAATATATCATTGAGATTGCAAAGAAAATCAAAGTACCTAGGTATTTTCTCATTACACTGTGGTCATCCAAGCTTAAAAATGTTGTGTTGTAGGTCAGTATATAACGTTCATAGAGATAACATAATTTCAGTTGCTTCTGTCATTGAAGTTTCTTTACATTTCTTATTATGGGAAAAATGTAGATAGGTATAATATTAAAAAACTTACGTTGCATATAATGTACATCGTCTTTGGTGAGGCCTTTATTCCACGAGGGCGGCGATTGGTCTCCCGTCTGCAAGGGCGCAAACTCCGATACTCCTGGTACTGCGAAAGAGTCATGCGAGCCGCTAGAACCTTCGTCGCAAAATTCATTCCCATCCCCCATGGTTAATCAAGTTCAAAAACTAAACGTTTTATAACCGAAATGCCAAAAATCAAAAATGTAAATAAACATGATAGAGGGAGTAATGACAACATTAGAACATTTCGCGCGATTTTTGAAATTAATAATGATCTACACTGATTTTATATTCACCCAATTCGACAACGTAATGTTATTTTATCGACTAAACTCACTTTGCTCGGGCCATAAATCAGGAGACGCACGGTCAAGTTTCTCCAAGCTTAGCAAACTTTCCTCCAATGATGTCAAAGGAATATCATCAGATGTTGTTTGTCCTGAAACATTAACAACAAAATTTTGATTTCTGGAGCAATGAATTCGCTACTAACTCAGCACAATAGCTCAGCTCTTGCATAGAATAATATAAAACGAGTTAGAATTTACTTATTTATATCTGTATTCGTAGAATTTAAAATAAATTACCTTCTTGCGCCAAAGAACTATCTTTCGCGGCCATTTTCCAATTTTTGACAGTAATAAAACCATAAACATTTTTTATTTTTTTTTGTTTCTTTACCCAAATTTTTTATCAGGGCAGGCAAAGAGGCTTTAAGCCCATACAGCCAAGTTGTAAGTAATAAATAAATACAGGAAAAAAAGAATACGTAAAAGGCCAAGTCTTTGTAAGTATAGAATAAGATAAATTTCTTTTTAAATTCAATGGAAAGAATAAATAAATAAAAATAATTAAAAACAAAATAATAACATTTTATATACAAACAGAAAAGGTGGAAGAGACGAAATCAAATGGGTTTAAAGCAGGAAGGGTTTGAGAGAAGTTGCTGAAGAGAGCGCGGGATTTCTTCAGCACTATTTTATGTTTGCAAAAGATGATCAATAAAAACTAATCTTTGAACAGAGAATAAATAAATAAATAAATAAATATATAGGGACAATTCATACAGATTGAGCTAGCCCCAAAGTAAGTTCGAAACTTGTGTTATGGGATACTAACTCAACGATATTATATTTTATAACAAATACATATATAGATAAACATCCAAGACCCGAGGCCAATCAGAAAAAGTTCGTTTTTCATCATGACCCGACCGGGGATCGAACCCGGGACCTCCTGGGTGGCGGTCTGGCGTGGTAACCATTACGCCACGGAGGTCGTCAAAGAACAGAGAAGGAAGTACAAACAAAAAAAAGATGGTCCAAAGTTTGATCTGGGCTATTGCAGAACTGACAAACAGAAGATGAAACAATGTTAAAACGGTGTAGAAGAGAATTTGTACGACAATGACCCATGCGCAGACGACAGATTGTAGAATAAAATTTCCTAGGTAGGTACTACAAAAACTATTGAACTTTGAGAACCAAGGAGCGGAAATGTTAGGTTTGATTTCTGCAAACCATTTGCCTTTACATTTAATGATTTCATCCTTATTAGCCTTAAAGTTAGAAGACAAATCCAGTTTGTACTTATTTACAACGTCCGAGACGTAAAAAACAAG
The DNA here is from genome assembly GCA_905163395.2 of Endotricha flammealis. Lineage (NCBI taxonomy): Eukaryota > Metazoa > Arthropoda > Insecta > Lepidoptera > Pyralidae > Endotricha > Endotricha flammealis. The sequence goes on from LR990866.1 coordinate 5,728,956, forward strand.
GTTAAACCATAAACAAACATAAACAACCGTGTGAACAAAAGAGAAATATTTTTTTACTGGCAATGCACATTTACAATTTTGACATAAACAACCAAAGAGGAAAAGAATAAAATTGTCGAAAAAACTCGTATCCAAAGACGACAAACTTTCATAGTCCAAAAAAATTAAAGTTTTTTTTTCTTTCTCTTTTCCGGCTGCCAACTGAAGGCAAGGTGGGTGAACGCCACATGGTTTTTTGATTATTTTTGTGAAATAAGTGTTAATTACTGTGAATTTATAAACCTAGTGTCGTGGAAGGTGTATTTTCTTGTTCTAATTAATATATTCCATACTTGAGAAAGGACAAATATGTGGGATGTTGAAATGACATCAACATTTTCATTTTGCATAGCTTCCCTATTTTTTATGTGAATATTTCGTACATTCTCTTATTTTTAGCTAGATAATGTACTGATACGAATTTCTGTGCTATTATTAATTTTGTGACTTCTAAAATGAAAAACGACATGGCTTGCGAATTATAACCTCACTTGTTTCATGTCACTTGTTCTAATAATTTGTGTTTTTTTCTAAAATAATTATAGAGAGTGGCAGTAAATCCAATAACTAAAATTTTGTATAACACTGATATCAATAAACAATAAAGCCTAAATAATAGCTCGCCTTAAACATTTTTACCTTGTAGAAACATTGTGTGAAAACTCCTGTTAATCAATTTCAGATGTCCTCCGTCACGCTCAAGGATGTCGAACAAGACAAGGTCGTCAAGACCGTCGCTGCCCATTTGAAGAAGTAAGCATTGTTTATTTATTTTTTACTTGTCTGCTTTAAATTCCCTGTGGCTCGTTTGGTAGGAAGTGACCTACCAATACTACCAATGTTGAAGGAGACCGGATAGGGCTTGGTCAGAGGCACCATAGGGCATTATTTAGTCAAAGAGTCGCTTTAGGGGCTTCAACAGGGATATTTTTACATGTCTTGGGCATAGCATTATGAAGGCATTTAAAAAATAAAGTTTAATATTTAGAATATTTAAATGAAATGACATTACATACAACATTTCGTATTTACCATATATTGTGGAATCTAGGATTTTATTAGGAACATTGTTATTTTTTTAAAGAAGTTTGATATAACTTATGTGTATGTATTGGTGTGGTTCTATTATTATTAAAAAAAATTTTTGGTTCTCGAAGACCACAGATAATCTCACTGGCTGAACATTTTGTCAGTAGTGTGTGAGAATTTAATTTGCGTCATTGACACAAAATGAAGAATTTTTATTTTATTCAAACCTTACTCCCATCATCTTCATCATTAATTTATTATTCATATAATTCTTATTTCCAGGACTGGCAAAGTTAAGGTTCCAGATCACATGGACCTTGTAAAGACCGGCCGTTTCAAGGAGCTGGCTCCCTATGACCCCGATTGGTTCTATGTGCGTTGTGCTGCCGTCCTCCGTCACATCTACATCCGCTCCCCAGTTGGAGTTAAGACAGTGACCAAGATCTTCGGTGGCCGCAAACGCAATGGTGTCACACCCTCACATTTCTGCAGGTAATATAAATATATATTTTTTTTCAGTGGCTATGTTTGACTATGTCAGCTTTCTTCATAGGGAAGCTCATTCAACAAACTACTGAATGCAGTTCATTGCAAGGGATGTAAAGATGTGTAATTTTCTTTGCATCACCCAAAAGAGGGTTAGTTCAGAATCCTTCCTTCATCAATAGAAAGTTATTTAGAAGGAAGGTTTTAATGTATAATATAATATGATACTCTGAAATTCCCACGAGGAAGCGACATGCAAAGGAAGATTCACGGGGCTTAAAAAAATAACATAATTCCAACATGAATAATCTCTCCTTTTAATATAAAATAATATTTACTAAAAATTATAATCTTATCACAATTTCTTATTTTATTGAAGTCAAATTTAAACTCTCATTAGTAATTAATGTACCTAAAAATAGTAATATCAATAATATAATTATGTGAACATAATTTTACTTTTTGCTGGATGATCTAATTTTCAATAATAAATGATAAATATTTTTCAGATCATCAGGCAGTATCGCTCGCAAGGCTCTCCAGGCCTTGGAAGCCCTGAAGCTGGTTGAGAAGGTGCCAGACGGTGGACGTATCCTCACCACGCAAGGCAGGCGTGATCTCGACAGAATCGCAGCTCAGGTGCGCCTAAAGGCGAAGCAAGCTGCAAAGCAGAACGTTATTGTGCTGTAATTTTAAATAAAGTTTAAAGAAAATAATTTTCTTTTAATCAACACTACATAATTTAGTTAATAAAATAAATCTTTCATACATTTAATGTTGATGTCAAGGCTTTTATTGAAGAAAACCGGCATAGACTGCGTAAGCGTTCGATGAACGTATGTATACTCAACGCAGACGCCGCGAGTACGCAACGCACACGTCACGCACGTCTCGAAGTCTTAACGACGCTGTACATCGCGCAAAGTATCGAAACTTGTGTGACGTCGTCTACGCCTCGTTTGAAAACTACAGACAACGCTAGAGGTGCACCGCGTCGGAGCTGCGTAGACATACGTTCATCGAACGCCTACGCTGTGTGAAAGGGCTCTTAGTTTAGTCCTAGCTACAGTGGAAACCATTTTCCAGATAAAATAGAATCGCTCAATCAGCGAAAATTGCAGTGTTTATGCCGCTATGTTACGTACGATGAGAGAGCTGGAAGCCTAATACCCGACCAACTTCCGTTTTCGTCCTTTTCATAGGTGGACAATCTCAGATAAAGTTGGGCAACGCATCCAAGATTCTTCATAGTTGTAGATGTCCATGAGCAGCGGTGATTCAGTCGGCGGGATTTGGCATTGTGTATATACAGTCAAGTTCAGTCAACCAATGAAAGAAGTCAGCGGAGTAGAGAACTAGGAACAAGAATTTTTATGCTAATAATGTAGGTAAATATAGTTATAAAACTTGTAATTACATAGTAAATTTATTATGAGTAGGTAGCTTTTATAAATTAAAAATAGAGTTAATCTCTTCACGCAATATTTAAGGTCGAAACGCACTTGCCCTGCGCGGCGCGGCATAGGCTAACCGCAGTTGATTGAGCGGCATTGCATTGCATCGGAGCTGCGCGGCGCGGTCCAATGATCTCGAACCTACCAATTTTTCAGTATTGCTACCGATATGGGATCGCTTCTACCGAAGTGAATTTCCGTTTTTTAGGGTTGATAATAATAATTTTCAATTAGTTCGCCAACTGATGTTTAAATTTTATTTAGACCCTAATCGGCTGTTTAACCAAATTTTGCTGTTCACCGTGCACTTAACATTGATTAAGTTTCGTAATCGTCTGTTTAACTTAATTGACGGAATGGACATAGTTTAAACGTCGGTTAGGGTCCTGAAGTGAGGTGTATCACCGTAACATGTATACGTAAATAGTAATAAATCTACCTACATATAAATAAAAACTTTTTTCAATGTGTTTACTACCAGACACTCCCAACAAGATGCCGATCTCATTCTATTTATTGTTTTCCTTGTTTGGTTCATGTAATTTCAGAATCAGAATCAGTCAATTCAGAATATCCACTCACAAAATTAATTAATTTTTCTTCGTCCATCTTTTCTACTTAAAACAATCGTTCGCCAGAAAATAGAAACTGACGACAAGCAAAAACGCCGCGCCGCTGCAGTTGTCTATACCGCACTCAGAACACAGAAAGAAGAGAAATGTAATAAGACAGTTTTTGTACCGGAACCGATGTCGCCACTTACACACACAGTTACATTTTAACACATTCATAGAATAATCTCCGACAGTCACACTCACACAAATCGTAAGCCCGTGATTTGCAGTTCGATTACGAACACAGATGTAAGAAGTGTATTATAGTGACGGGCACCTAATGAAAAAGGGCGACAAGCATTATCGATAACTACCTCTCGATATTTTACAATAACAATTTATTACGGACTACAACTATGAACTATAATACCTATTTAATTTTAAATAATTAAAAAAGAAAAAAAAATTACCAAAGTTTTTAGTTTTTATTTATTTTATTTTTGGAAAATAGTAATTTTTATACAACCAATTAAAAGAAAGAACTTTATAAAAATTAGTACATAATAACAAGCGATTTTTTTTAAACTAATCAAATGAGTTTTTACGTGAGCTACTTTCCCCTTGAGTTTGATCCAATACTTATGGGACTAGGACACCCTGTACAAGGAATGCACTGTAGTAAAAGTTTCAAATTATTATACTTTCAAAAATTAGAAATACAAAATTATCGATACTAAAATATTCTACTTTTGGCAGCACTACATGGCTTGTGCGACGGCCATTATCACTTTGACAGATCGCGGAAGCTACAAGCGGCGGTACCACGATATTTTCACAACATTGTAATTATCGTTACGTTTGCATTCCATTGTACGTGCATACCGCAAAACATTGAAAAACGCGTATCCAAAACAAGCAATGGACAATATTTTTAACGGAAGTATCGACTATGCCGTATATTGTTTAATGATTTCTATGCCTCAAAAATATTTCGTTAATTTGTCATTTATATAGAAAAATATTAAATAAATGACTTACCTATTTATTTATTTATTTTAGGATCAACCAAACAGTGTACACGAAAACACAATAATAAACGTAGCTATAAATTGCACAAATATCGTGCCACCAACTCCGATGACCACAGATAATAATACAGAAAAGTATCGGTGTGGTGATAGAAAGAAAGAAAAAATGGAACTCCTTCCCGGAGTTAATATGTAGTTTAGTTTAATAGTATACTTTATTTATTAGGATAGTTTTAAATATTTAAAAATTTTTTTTATTTATTATTTTTCATTTATTAAAGTTAAAATTAAAAAAACCATAGCTAAATTTTTAGTACAAAAAGGCAACTCCGGGCAGAGGTTTAACAATAATATATATGTATGTATATAGGGTGTTCTGAAATTATATGTTGCATAATGAAGTGGGACATAGTATCCGTTTCATAGATTTTATTTATCCAGCAATTATCAATTTTTAAGCTCATACAATTTTCCATACACACAAAAATAATATTCGTGTTCTGCCTCTAAAGAACATAACTTTTAAGCGGCATTCACATTATGACCGGAGCACGCCGCGTCTTAGCCGTAATTCAAAAACCGCGCGAGAACCGTTGTACTGTTTAGCATTATTAGGCTCGCGTGGCTTTTGAATACAGACAAAAGTTCGCTTCGCTTGTAAATTTAACTTTAAGTGGTAGAAAACATGGCTGCAAGTACCAAATCTGGCATTAAAACGGGCTAAAAACGGGCGGATTTCCGCCGACAAACAGCGTCATATGTAGATGCATCTTTACGGCATAGCCACATCTATCTTTCTCTGTCACTCATTCGATCTCTGTTATCATTCAATAAAATGTAAAGTTATGAATGAAGCGGGGAAACGACTTACCTATCATATGCATTTACTTACCTTTACCTACTAATTACTATCAATCAAGCTAAATTTAACAAAAAATAAATCGAAATGTTCACAGCTGCTAGTATTAGTAGATAGATAAGTACCTACTAGATTTCAAATAACTATCGTACAGTAATTTGGCGTTTAAAAGTTCATTAGATACATTTACAAAATGGTACCTAGGCATAAAATGTCAAGGTTACTTACAAAAAAAGTATCTTCCTCCGTTGTTCTTCACCGAACACGCCGACATAACGTGCCAACAAGCACTCACTGCACTCACTATGACCACTGCTGTCAAGTCAAGAGCGCCCATCAGTCCATCGACTACACTCGTCACGCAAAGCCTTTATCACTCCATCCTCAGTGCTCGCATTCTCTCAAAGAAATCCAGCAAATCCTAAATCCAACTGTAGGTATTCGAAAGCGGGAGTTCTCCGCGTCTCCAGTGACCCAATGCCGCTCCAAGAATACTCTCTGTACACAACATTGACACTATGTTCAAACACTCACACTCATCATTCATTTGTTTACGTACGGCAAGATGATAAATGACCACAACACAACACAACACAACCGTTTACTCTGTCTGATGTAAGTAAGAACGAGAGAAAAAAGCAAAAAGAATGAAATAATATTTTTTGCGAAAAATCGTTGTCGCCGCGGTCAAAGGTGCCGCTCGTTTGAGTTGAGTTTGACCACGCCGCCACCGCCCTCGTCCCGCCCGCGACCCCGCATGCTGCCCGCGACGCCCGCGCAGCGCCGCCGTCCGGCAGCCGGCGGCCGCCCCACGTTGGAACGAAAACGGCCGCTAGTGGACATAGCGACAATCGAAAACCAACTTCGATTATACAAAAAAATTATGATGGATTTCGATTCTACTATCAAATATAAGACATTAATTACTTGTACACTTTTTTGATATAATCGATACTTTATTAGTTATGAATTATTTAAAAAAAATATGTATGGAGAAAAACACAAATTCCTTAAAAACTCCGAACTCTCAAGAGCTCTCAAAAAAATGATTTTAGGGTTGTATTAAACTATTTTTTTTACTATTTTTAAGGTACGTCTGTAACTGCGCTTCGCTGCGCTTTTGCGACAATATTTTTTTTTGTTTTTTTCTAACAAATTCCCTAAAAACTCCGAAATCTCAAGAGCTCTCAAAAAAATTATTTTAGGGTTGTATTATACTATTTTTTTTACTATTTTTAAGGTACGTCTGTAACTGCGCTTCGCTGCGCTTTTGCGACAATTTTTTTTTTGTTTTTTTCTAACAAATTCCCTGAAAACTCCGAAATCTCAAGAGCTCTCAAAAAAATTATTTTAGGGTTGTATTATACTATTTTTTTTACTATTTTTAAGGTACGTCTGTAACTGCGCTTCGCTGCGCTTTTGCGACAATATTTTTTTTTTGTTTTTTTCTAACAAATTCCCTAAAAACTCCGAAATCTCAAGAGCTCTCAAAAAAAATGATTTTAGGTTTGTATTATACTTTTTTTTTACTATTTTTAAGGTACGTCTGTAACTGCGCTTCGCTGCGCTTTGGCGACAATATTTTTTTTTGTTTTTTTCTAACAAATTCCTTAAAAACTCCGAAATCTCAAGAGCTCTCAAAAAAATGATTTTAGGTTTGTATTATACTTTTTTTTTTTACTATTTTTAAGGTACGTCTGTAACTGCGCTTCGCTGCGCTTTTGCGACAATATTGATGTTGCTTTACCGTCTATCATTGTTAGAAGCAATGAATGTGATATTTTTATTTCTCCTATTCTTGTTGGAGTTAAATCATTTATTTCTGACTCTATGGCATTCTTTTCCTGTAATATGGTATCTTTATTTTCTTTAATAAATTTAAAGAAGAGTGGACGACACCAATATGGCGAATTAGGTGACTCATTCTCCCAGACTACATGATCTCCAGAAATCATTTTAATTGGTACTAAACTTCCCATGAAAATACTCGAATCATCAAAGTGTTCCTCTTCAGTTAATAGCGTTTTCTGTTTATAGTTAGCTTGGTTAGAAGCACCATCAAACCCCCATTTACTAATCATTGTTAATTCCTTACATTCGTTGTCATATGCGATTGATTTTATTATTCTTTTTGCTGTTATGTCCAAAAGGGCCTGCAACTCTATTTTCGCTATTGTGTCCGTTACTGTAATATCTTCTTTTGGTGGATAGCAGTCTTGCTTTGCGGTTTGAATAGTGTAGTATGAAGGAAATAAATTATGACTTTTTTGTTCGACACTTTTTCGTAATGTATTATACTGCCATTTGGATAATTTTAATGATACCATTAAACTAAGAGCTTTATCCGGAGAAAATTGAGGTTTCTTATTTTCAAAAATGCAATTTTTTACCCGATTCACATCTTGTGGATTTTTAAGCAAGTGCTCAAGAATTTGTGCAATGTCGTTATTACCATCATTTTTTAATTTTGAAACGTAAGCAAAAGTAAGTTCGTCTGAAGACATAGTTGTGCTCATATTATGTTCTATACGCCTCTTTTTTTGTTTATTTGACAACTCTGCAAATATTTTTCTTGGACTCACCTCAGGCGATGTCCCTATTGTTTGTTTTTCTTGTACTGAACACTGAGTAGGTACTTGGTCTAGGTTGATCACATGTTTCCACTCCCGTAATAACCGTACTCGGTCCAGATTGGTTAGTCGAGGTCTCAAAAACTTTCGTAATAACTTCTGGCCACACTATATTTGCCTCTAACCACTGACTATTATTATTTTTAAATTGAATTTCTTTTCTGTTAGGTTAGCACTTATCCACCTCCTATGAAGATTAAAACAGTATTTATAGCAAAACTCTTTTAGATTTTTATCATCTTCAATATTTAAATTTACAGGTAGTCGAGATTTTAAAGTTTCGTATAAGAAATTATTATTTTTAATACCGCCACTTTTTTGTAATTTCACAAACATGTCAATATTTGTCACCAAATCTTTAAACATTTTGACGAAATTAAATATTTCCCGAAAATTTGATCGCAAAGTAGTCCGTATGTTATGTATCAACGTACTGGACGTTATTTTAAATGTTTTAAATTTATATAACATTGATATTTCAAACGCAACCGAATTTTTTCCTAATTGATTTGGATCAACCAATGACAATAAGACACGTCATGGCTATCTGCGCTCTGATTGGCCGACATAGAGAGGAGGGGGGAATGATAGAAAACATAAAACGTCATTAGCTAATGACGTCCTTTGTTTTTATCAGACAAACAAGGTCGTTAACAAATGACGTTGTTTTTTTGCTACTAATAACGACGTCATTAATAAATGACGTTGTTTTTTTTAAATAAAATCGACGGCATTAACTTATGACATTATACGTTTGTTACTAAAAACAATGTTATTAACAATTGACATTGTTTGTTTTGTCACTAAAAACATTTTTCTTCTAAACAAATAATGTATTTTTTTTATTCAAATTCAATAAAAAGAGCCTTGTTGGTGGTGTGGAATGTCATTTTAAGATTTTTATTGAATTTACACGGTACATACTAAAAATATCAGAAATAAAAATAAAAATCTCCATACAAACTTTAAAGTGTTATATTTCCAAAAATATCGAATATATCAAAAAATGTTATATGACATTAAATTATCGTATTAGTACATATAATTCAAAAATATGCATAAAAATCCCTATGTCCCAAATTTTCATTTTCGTTCCACCGTGCGCCCGTGCCGCGCCCTGCAACCCCCGCGCAGCCCCTTTCCCTTATTACTAAGTAAGTGTTACCTATTTAGACCAGTCAATCGCGTGATTCGGTTCGGTTAAAATACAAGTTAAATAAAAGCTTTTAATAATTCTATTTCGATACACAAATCAGTACCTGCACTACGAGGCAAGCAGTGTTTATGTCCAACTAGTTACATCAATGTAACTACATGGTAACTACAATGTAACTAGGTAAAATAGAGGTGAAGAACGGGCCTCTTTTTCTCTTTTAGTTAGACGTTGGGAGCCCTGTTTTAAGGTGCCATTATTACTTTAAAATGTGCGTGCATCTCACAATAAGAGATTGTTTTGATAATGTAATAGTGAAATTTGTAATACCTGTAATTGGTGTACACGTGAGAATAATACTGTACATTAATTTAATGTAGGTACGTAATTGTGATGTGTACGTACACTGTTTATTGGTATGTCTGAATGAATAAAATAAAAATCTATGCATTTCTTTGTCGAGTCTGATCAAAGAGTAATGCGACCCGACCGTGGTGACGGCATCAAATACAGGCTACGTACGTACGCATGGATATGGGTCTTCCTTCAATAGAATAAGAGCTTACTCTGCCACGCCCTTTCACTACGGATTGGCAGAGGTCAGTGACCGTGTTTGATATACGCCATCGCGGGTGCGCGGGCGCGGGCGGCGGTGCGGGGTATCAGGCGCGGGAACGCCGCCGCCGCCCGCCGCCGCCCGCCGGCCGCCCTCGACGCCGACACAGACAAGGACGGGGCGTATAGCTCGCGTAGTAACAGCTGTTATAATGAATGAACGCGGTGCCCCCACGCGGCACCCCGGGTTTGTTACAAAGGCAGAACATGAATATTATTTTTGTGTGTATGGAAAATTGTATGAGCTTAAAAATTGATAATTGCTGGATAAATAAAATCTATGAAACGGATACTATGTCCCACTTCATTATGCAACATATAATTTCAGAACACCCTATATATATATATATATAAATACATTTTTAAACTAAAAAAACAATATAAATATAAAGGTTTTGTGAGCAAACAGGTGCTATGTTTTGAGTTGAGCTATTATCGTTTTTTTGAAGGTGCCAATATGCGTAACAAGTATGTCAATTGAGTTAAATTTCTTATTATATGTGTCTACTAATCTATAAAGAGGCGAGCGTTTCCCAGCATTGGTACGACAAGTAGTGGTGGCAAATAATTGACAGACATTTCGACAATGTGTTCTAAAAGGAACCCTTGGATTTTGGCGCCAACTACAATAGCGTCCACTTGGGCTCGTGATTAGAAATTTAATTTTTGTGTGTTTCTGCGTTTGATTCATAGTATTGATAGTGTAATGTGAAGCAAACATTGGTTATAGTACATATTGATTGAAGTTTGTGATCAGGAACCTATTAAAAGTGCATTATCGTGTTGACTTCAAAATCCGTATTTTCTGAAGAAATTTTGCTATCATCTTTCTTCGGGGCGTCTTGACTCAGAGACTGTATACTGAGTCAAGCAAGAATGTCAGGATAGCATGAACTCGCTGCTTTGAATTACTTATAAATTTACTTATGACTTGGCTGTATGGGCTCAAAGCCCTTTGCCTGCCCTAGAGCGAAGAAAAAAAAAAAAAAAAAAAAAAGGAACCCTGTAGCATAATTTGTTATGGAGCGGGATACAGTCGTACCTATTATGACAAATATCATAGAGAAGCATTGTTTCGAGCTGCACTCTTCTAGATTCTAAAGTTAACATGTTGTATTTCTCCAGCAGGACCTCGTATGACAGTCGTTTGTGACAGCATTTGTAATGCATAGTGCGTAAAAATCGTTTTTGTACAATTTCCAGTGCATTTATATATTTGTTATATAAAGGATTCCACACAGGCACAGCGTACTCTAATTGTGAACGAATGAGGGATTTATACATGTGAAGAAAGGTTGATGGTCGGGTGAAGTTAGAACCAGATCTCATGACAAATCCATACATTTTGAAGGCTTTAGCGATTATATTATCTATGTGGACATCCAAATGTAGTTTTGTATCTAATATTACCCCGAGATCCTTGATAGACTCGACGGACTCGAGACGAATGCCACATAACTCATACGGATAACTACTTATATTATGTTTTTTAGTGAAAGTTATAGATTTACATTTACTAATGCTTAAGCGTAACTTATTTTTAACACAGTATTCTGAGAATCTATTTAAATCATCCTGGAATTTGTAGTATAACCTATGATAAGTAACACCACTATTACTTGAATTTACCGTATCACTGCGATTTTTGCACGTAATTAAAGCACAAGCCGGCATTTTTGTTAACATTCACGGACGTGTGTTCGCGGAAGCGTTGTTTTGTGAATGACTTAGAACAATCAAGTTCCTGCACATTTGTGCAGAAAATGGCGTCATGTACCCCGCCCACAAACCATATCTCTTGTATTGTGATATCTGTGATACCGCACTTGCGGCAAAATATTCTTCGGAGGCATGTTTTTTTTTTTTATTTTTTTTTATTTTTATTTTTTTTTTTTTTTTATTTTTTTTATTTTTTTATTAATTTAATTGAAAATTTCAGTTTGGGTGTACTAACACCCTCTTCTGAGACACCGGACTGTTGCGGGAGCGTAGGGCTCTCACCGCCAAATTCGGAGGCAAGTATGCCGCGCCGTGGTGCGTTCCGTTCCGTTCCGCTCACGTTCCGCTGTAGTGCAGTTAGGCTCATACAATTTCTACGAAAGAATATTTTGCCGCGCCGCGCCGCTCCGTGCAGCGCAGCGCAAGTGCGTTTCGACCTTTAGAAAACTTGAATCAAATTTGCTCTGACCATGGAAGTAATAAGTACTACGTATTACTTCCATGGCTCTGACCATCGAAATAATATTACTACGTATAGAAATGACACCGCGAACAAAATTTTTGTCCCCATACGTTGAGGCCAATAGACATCAACTCGTTTATGACTCGTTTAGAAACTTGCCGACGCTCATCGTGATTGGTCCTCTGATTTATGTTAAAAAAAATAATTAAAAAATGCCGTCATGTTCAATAAAATCTTGCAAAAACCGTTCAACAGTAAGAAAGAAAGATAGCGGCGTCACTTATCATCGGTAAGTATACAAAAAATTAAGTAAAACCAACCAAAACAATTTTTTTTCATTATTTTCTATTGCATCATGATTGCATCCGCCATTTCTATGTGAAAATCATAGATTATCAAAAAGTAATCGTACAGATGGGATACGTAGGTACTAAGCGTGAGTCAATTTTATAATTAAATTTAGGTACTTATTTTTGAAAAATTTTTTGCTTTTTTTTTAACCGACTTCAAAAAAGGAGGTTCTATGTTTCATTGTTTTTTTTTGGAGGTCCGCCGATTACTCCAATTGTGGACCGATTTTCAAAATTCTTTTTTTATTCATAAGTGCATACTCCCAAGTTGTCACCAATTCAGGATCTGATGATGGGAATTCCAGGAAAATCGAGGGCAACCCTCAAATTTCATGGGCACGTATAACGCGTTACTTTGTTGTCGTAATTATTATAATTAGATTTTTTCAACTATATTTACAAAATATTTTTATATAGTAGGTATAAAATATGTAAATGTGGATAAAGTTACTAACTAAGTAAAAAAAATAGTTTCTAGAAAATAAAAAGAAGGAAAACGAAACAGCATTTTAAATTTCGACCAACCGTTTTCGAACAAATAAAATTTCATTATAAAGTTAGTTTTGATTTAATCTCAGTTTATTTTTGACTAATATTTAGTTAAGAACAAAAATTTAATGTAGCTTCCTACCTATAAAGCTATTATTGTACCTATTTTCTATTAAGTTTATTCTATTAAGTAAAATAAAATATTGTAATAAAATAAAATAATCAATTAGATGTCCAATAGGCAGAATATAAACAAAGTGTCGCCCCTGCGTAGTAATGTCATATTCTATGACTCGGTTGGGGGCGGGGCCAGGGAGGGGCGCGCCCCTCACGGCCGAACGCGGCGCCAAAATTTGAAGGCGCTGTCATTTCTATACGTAGTAATATTATTTCGATGGCTCTGACATATTTGTCTGTTCACCTTTTCATTGGTTGACTACTGTGAAAAGGAAGACAAGTTTGGTAATGGTTTGATTGGGTTTGATCAAGGGTTTGATACACAACAAAGATAACAAACTAATAGATGTTAGTCTAAACTCTTTAAAAAAAAATTAAAAAAGGTTGTTTCGGAAAATCGAAATTGTTGTTATGTTGCCAGCATGAAAATAAGAAGAAAGAAACACAATGTCAATTTTTTTTTCTGATCACTAGTGATGTGACGTTAATCATTTTATGAATATATTTTATTCTAAAAAAACGACTATTCATCTGTGATTTAGAACTGACTATACTCGCTGTGATTTTGTTTTTTTCTTATTACTTTAAAGTTACATTATGAAGGTCACAATTTAAAGATAGATAACGAAAGTCACATTATGCGTTTCATACAAGCACGTTAATTGTATTATTCTCCGTGCTTCGGAGGGCATGTGGCATGTTGAGCCGTCGGTCCCGGCTGTTGTTGATGGATGACAGTCGTTAAGCCAAGTCGGTGGCCTTAGGGCGGCTTGAAAATACTGCGGCTTCTGCCAATCCGCATTGGAGCAGCGTGGCAGAGTACGTTCTAATCACGTTCGATTAAAGGGAGACCTATATCCCAGCAGTGGGATGATTATGGGTTGATATGGTAATGATGACGTTAATTTTATAACTAAATAGGATATTACGTATAGTATGTGCACTCCATATATATATTGTTTCCTCCATGGTCGATACGCGGTCAACTCTTCGGGTACCTACTTTTATATTAATTATTTTAATTAAAGAACAAAAATTTGCTAAAAAAAAGCGAAGCTAAAAAAGCAAGAAATACCTAGATATAATTTCCTTTTGAAAAATTTTATTATTTCAAATATTAGAAAAATATTTAAACATCGATATTAGTAACAGATATGATATCATTTGATACTACTAGAATTTTACATATTACATCACTAGGCTTAAAAAAAACATCCAACCAACCAAAATGAGGTTAAAAACTCAAAGCTCATCGTAGGTGGCGTCACTGTTGACTGTTCCAAGACCCGCCATATTGGTTCATTGTTTAAGTTTGATGTGAGAGTAATTGCTAAAAATCATAGAAATGTAAGCGACCTGGAGTGTAATTACGATTGAAGGAGGAACTGCGGAAACGGAAAGCCAAGACCACTAGCAAAAAAGCCTTAAAAATCGAAAGGTAAATAATTTACAGGCATTATTGTGAATTGTAGGTTTTGCTGTGTTCTTTTTATTTATTTCAATTTCTTTTTGTAGACTGGAGGCGTACGATGGAAATTACCTCATCGAAGTTGAAGACGAACTTGAGGATGATATTCCTGAAATTTCTACCATGGATAAGTTCAGAGATATTAATTCCAGCAATAATCTTCCACCACTCTATAAACTACACATTCAAGAGTTTGCAGACAGGTAACAAACCATACATTCATGATTTCCTTATTGTTCCTTGTTATTTTAATGTTTCAGATAGAATTCGACATTTAATGACATACATGTTGTTTCAGATTTCAAGCAACACTGAACGGGAGATACACTACTGTATGAAAGTAGAAGCTTAATAACCGTGAGAGTTGCCTTTGAGGAAAGTTATATTTATTTCCATGCGCAATGCAAAGCCCAAATGAAGAAGCTTCTTTAAATATAATTCTGTTAAAAATGGATAATAGTGGCATGATAGTGGAGTCACTGCGAATGTGCAACTGGAAAAGGAGTAGAAGCACACTGTAAGCATGTTTTTACAGTTCTCCATGGCATAGAAGATATAGTGCCTACTAAAACTATAATTTTGTACAAAATGTGCACAGAACAATTGATGACATTTAAAAAACCGAATAAAGTATTCTAAAATTCCTTGATGCAATCCCGTTTTACCAGGAAAATATAATGGACAATTATGAAGGATATGTCAAAATCCTAGCAGTTTCTCCTGTACTACTAGTAGTAAATTGGCTTATCTCCAAGTAATCAAACCTGCCAATCCATATGCTATTGAAATGGACCATGATTACTTGGAAATATTTTCTTGTACTTATGAGTATTATACAGCGCTGGTCAATTCTCATAATTAATTTCTTACTTACAGTATTATTCGTATTTACTCGGCTAATCACACGACTTGTTCAAAGATAATCGAAAAAACATCACTATTACATAGGCGCCACGTCACACCTACATCCCTACAAACGTCATTCTTTTTTTCGTGTGTATTCGGCAATACACGCAATAATATATTTTATTCAATTTTATTAGTTTTTTCTATTATTAAGACATTATTAAGTCTTTATATAGGTGGAAGAAGAGGAGATAAAAAGAAAATGTGTAAAAATCGAGTAATGGAGGAATTCGACGAAAACAAGACTCACGCGCCGTCGTCGCCGCTACGAGGATGGTTACCTTAGGTTGATATAAATCCAATATCTATATAATTTCAAAGCAAAATGGTGAGTTGTTTTAAAGTTGAACTCTCAAAAAGAGTAAAAATAATAAAATCTCTTAATAATTTAGATTTCCAAACAATTCGGCCGGCGACCTGGTAAGAAAAAAAAAAAAATGGCCGCTCCTTTTTGCAATTAATTTTTTTATAATTTGTCGTAATGTTCCTATAAATTTGTGATGAACAAATTTTTCTATGGGATTGTTGCCTTTAGAAAAAGTAAAGATCGTTATCCTTTTTCCAAGATGTGATGCATTGCAAATTCATTTGCATAATATTATTATAAATTTAATAATGTCAAATCAAGGCATTGTGTGTGGCTCAGTGGTACCGACCGTTCCATGCATTAAATGGAATACATTCATTTCAAATATCAGTGATCTTAGTATGTAAACCACATTCAGCTAAACAATTGTTTGATGTTTGACCAAAAACAATTTGGTCTAGCTAGATGAATAATAAGAATACATTAATAATATACTTCACAATTATTGTGTTAAGTACTAACACATTTGGAAGTTATTTTATTTAACCTTGGTAAATGGCCGTTGCTGGATCAACAAGAATACATATAAGTAACCAATATAGTTTGGAAGACCCTTTCCATATATATATATTTTAAATACAGAAAAACAAAGACTGGCCGCTCCTTTATGTAACACATGGGATTTCTTGCAGTGACTATCTTTACAGCTGCTTTACAGTTTACAAAATTTATAAGAGGTATTTGGCACAAATTTAAAGTTGGAAAAGAAGAAATTATTTATTAATTTGTGTACCTGCCATGAGGATTTTTTATTATGCCAACCATTATATTATTATCCGAGATTAAGGAACTGCGAATGATTTGCGGGATCATTTCTTTCCGAATTATATCCTAGATATAAAGGATGTGTCTAGTTTGTGGGACTAGTTCCGTTCTTATTTATCATGGATTTTGGGACATTAGCGTCTGACACATTGGGGTCAGATCATGTTTCCTGTTCATAAAAATCTTGGATTTAGGGATTGCGAATAGCACAATTGGGGCTATTTCTTCCCGGTTTTTTATCTGGATTTATTATCCAAAAATTGCAGCCATCCACAGACAGGAGGCACTTGGCTCCGTGTGGTTTTGTTTGTGCTGAATGCCTCTTTCCTGACACAAATATTATATTAGCATTTATTAACAATAATGTTTAGCGATGGTTGGTTATATTTTCTTTTCTCGGACCATTACCTTCGTGAAAATCCTTTTTCCAAGCAAGCAATGGAAAACAAAGTTGGCCTTGGTCATATGATTTTGTGAAGAATATAGTTTCAGAATTAATATAATTTATTTCAGAAAATAATGGATTGATTTCCAGAATACGAGTTGTCCTTATGAGACCATACATCATATATCAACCCATAATCATCCCACTGCAGGGATACGGGTTTCCCTTCAACCGAAGGAACCATTTCTTTCACAAAATTAAATTATTTTTCTAGCAATGCATTAATGACAATGGTGAACAATGTTTACCTGGTTATGTGAATGGTTTCTTAAAAGAACCAAAATTGTTAAAAACAATAATATTAATTTATTCCAGACCATAATGCATTAAACACAATGGCATATTATTATGTTAACCAAGGAAAGTGATGGTTATAGTTGGAGATTTATTTTAAAAATATACATAAAAATATATTATTATGTTTTTACATGCCTTTAGTGGAGGGTTTTTGAGACAGTTACCTACTGTTCTGTCTTTTATGCATTATTTATGAAAATTGTGCCTGAAATAATTTACTCTTACTGCTAAAACATAACGTTTTTTCTTTTTTCAGAATTATAAAATCATAAAACGATTATTCTTTTTCACAACGGGAAAAATGCCAACTAAAGCTCTCTTTGGCAATATCTAAAACTCCCGTCTTACGCATTATATACCTACAAGGTATTTTTCTTTTGCGAATTTCAGCTTGTTTGAACAAGACAAGACTTCGATCAGTCGATCGAGACGAGACTTCATATTTTTCAATGGCTTTTTAGCAATTTAATAATTTAGTACTGGCAATACTAAAGAATTTTTTATTTTATCTTTCATTGGACAACAGTATTAGTAAGCCAAAAACTGTATTGTATTCAGATAGTTGTTGCCAAAGAAGAAGAAGTCGAAACAAAACGTCACGAAATTGACAGTGACATTAGTGACAGTGAAAGATTTTAGTTTTTTGAATAAATAAAATAAAATTATTAATCCTTTCTTTCAGTGTAAACAAAGTTTATAGGAGCCATAATGTGTAAATACACAGTAAATATATCGCATTGTTGTGTAATTATGCAGAAAAAAGGGCTCAGTTTATAAAACAATGGAAAACCGATTGTCGTTGTGCACTGAGTACCTAATAAGTATGATGAGCGAGCTTCGAACTTCGTTTTCTTTTTTATGACTACGCGAGCCAGCTGTGTTGGCGACCAGTATACTTAATTGTTTTACATACGCTTCTTGCACTTAACGGTCTTAGCCTGAAAGACTACCTAGTACCTACGCCAAAAGCGTAACGTACGTTTGTACAGCACAACCAGAAAGTCGGCAATGAAATTACAATGAATCTGTCCTTTTTATTAGGTACTTAACCAAACCTGCAAGATACAGTTTCAAACAAGTTTGTATGAATTATTTCCTACTTGGTAGAAAAATACATTTAGTTATGACATCTTGTCATAAAGTGGTTTTTTTTCTGTAGAATAATTTACCTTTTATATTGTGTGAGAAAACACATACTATGCAAGTAATTCTGTTATGGAAGTGGCAATTGATTGTTGCCCTTGTTTAAGTAAAAAATATGACCTTTTTTATGAAAGATTTTACATATGTAAAATTCCTATAAGTAGTTACAATTACTATGAATCTTTTGTAACATAGGGTGACCTATGTGTACTTTGATCATTTTCTGATGATGAGCGTCAGTGTATATTCAAGACAGGTTGATGGATACGGGTGTTAAAACCTTTTGTGTAATAATTTACAAAGCATTTGCTGTGGTTTTATATATACACTTATTATAAACCTATTCTATTATGTAATATATATATTTATTATTGAAAAATGGTTGAATTTATACATAGTTGATACTAAAACTATCATATTCTCTATGTCAACATGGTTTATCCAGTAATTATGTAGGTACTGTGAATAAACAAAAATAGAATGTAATTAACATTAAAACTATAGTTAATAATAATAATAATATGATGTATTCATGATTGGAATTATCCTGACCAAAGTCTTAAGTCTATAAAACTTTTAATGATTGAACAATATTAAAATTGCTCAATTCTGATGTTTTCAGATTACATAATATTTATGTATGTACTTTGAATTTATGTTTCAGAACTAAGCTATCATGAGCTATGTACAGATCGCAAAACAAATGAAATTGAATTTCAATTTTCTTAAAACTACAAAAAATCGTTTATTCAAACGATAAATTATTTAACTTATGGTATTTAGTGGTTTAAGTAAACAAATGACTTTCCAGTATTTGACTCAATTATATTAACAGCAATACCTTAGTATGGTATGAGATCTTATCATGTATAAGCGTTGTCACCCAACAAAGCACTTCAACCCTTATGTTGCTGATGGTATGAGATAATGTCATTAAAGCTTGTTGCAAGTTTAACAGTTGGTTTTAAAAAAAAAAAAAAAAAAAATAATAATAATAATGGACAGTATAACAGAAAATAGTGCTTTTTTAAGTTTGTACTTTTATAATTCATGTTTTTTGATTCAATATTACAGTAAGAAATTACTGAACCTGTCCAGAAAAGGAAGGACAATGGTTATTGAAATTTCCATTTCATATAACTAAAACTAGACTTTCGAATCCTGCATTGAATTGCTTTAAACATTGGGGGGGGGGTGGAGTGTAGTGACATGTTATGCAGAATTGAAAATCATCCAGTTGCACTGATTGGTTTTTAAATTTAAAACAAATAGGTTAAAATAATATTTAAAGATAAATACCTAAGCAAGAGATTTTCTGTACCTACGGTAAAAATCTGTAGTACTTTGCGATAACTTGTCCTTTTACCTTAAATTCACTATTAACTCTCACATCTAGTGTGTTAATTCTTATCAAATCTTGTCCACTTTTCTAAGAGATAAGTTATGGGCATGACTTAAGTATAGCGATTAGATATATTTTACATTGTGTTTGCATGTTGTTTAATCGAGATCTATAATGTGTCTGTAATATCGGTAGGTCAACACTATAGATTTTACCTATCTAATCATCAATATTAGTATGGTTTAAGAAATTTATTTCTCATGAGAACTTAAATGACAATATGTTCACTTACTGAGAAACTAAATAATTCACTATTATCACCGAATCAATATTAGTCAAATGTTTTTTCTGAAACTGTGACCGAAATGGACATTTATTCAAAACTATTTGGAGTTTGTATTTTTATGACAACCCTTTCTGGGATAGGCAAAAATACAAAGATAATATTATATTTTCTGTTTACTACAGAATCATCTTCAGAACTGGTGTGCTGACCATATAGGTATTTGGTGTTCTGGTTATAATATTAAGGACAAAATGGGCAAAAATCCAGATGCTCTAAACATCTACTGTAAGTAAGAAATTAATTATGAGAATTGACCAGCGCTGTATAATTGATGATTAAACGAACTTACCTGTACGTGAAGTTCTATCATAATTATACTAGCTGGTCAATTCTCATAATTAGGTCCCTCCCAAGTACCCCTCCCGTAAGTGTATGGGATACACAAATCTGTATTTAGCCCACATTGTCCGAGTCGGGCGTAGACAGAATAGTATTCTCTGTCTACGGAGTCAGGAGTACTTTAAACAAAATGACGTTTGTAGGGATGTAGGTGTGACGTGGCGCCTATGTAATAGTGATGTTTTTTCGATTATCTTTGAACAAGTCGTGTGATTAGCCGAGTAAATACGAATAATACTGTAAGTAAGAAATTAATTATGAGAATTGACCAGCTAGTATAATTATGATAGAACTTCACGTACAGGTAAGTTCGTTTAATCATCAATTACCTTTGTAAAGTTTTTGTTAAACCTATTTTTAAACCACTAAGGGCGGATTCGACCAAACACAAAGTTACACGAGTGTTACTATTCCGGGAATAATTTTACTCCTTGAATTTACCCTTGGGTATCTTCGTTCACGTTTTTCCAATGTACTCGAGGAGTACGTTAAACTCGGTATTGTTATTCTGCGGAGTAAAAAGAATGATGAATGAATGTATAAACCGACAAAAAATCATTGTATTTGTTTCTTCTAGCTTGCCTTGGAATGACGCAACAATTAAATTTTGTAGGATAATACAGTGAAATTTCAAATGTTGACAGCTTATTTTCACAAGTGACACCTCTGCTCTGACAATTGTTATTCTCAGATTAAACCTTACTCCGCCAAAATTGCCCGTGTAAATATTTACTCGCGTATAGTTATCTTATTCTTTGGTTAGTAGTTGGTAGAATGCAAAATCTGCTTACTCTTAGATGAAGCAGTAGTTACACTCGAGTAAAGACTTACTCAAGTTTGGTCGAATCCGGCCTAATTTTAACAAATATCTGTATAAAAATTATGATTTTTGATTATGACAGTGTAATAAAACAAAATTAATACCTATTAAATAGTTTTATTTTCTTATACCTATGATTATTACATAATACACTCTAAAATTACAGCATATATGACACAAAACATGTTTTTGAAGTTATTTTGAGTTTGGGACCCGCTAGACCCAGGAGGATCAGTAAAAGAAGTTTCATTAGCATCACATTCATATTGAGTTTGGATCCGGTTAGGTCCTGGAATTGGATCACCACGAGACGTTTCAATACACCGTTTCATGCAACTTCTTTTTAGCAATCGATCTGAGCGTTCTTGTGCTAGTAGGTTAACAGATTTGATTTAATATAGAGGGACAGCACTTTTCTTTAATGTTCGGTATAAATTTTCATTGTCTGTTAATTACTTTTAATATTATAATCTTCAGATCTAAATTGGGCAGCACATAACCTCGACCATTTACTGGATTTCCAATTTTTCCTTCGAAGAGCCTTTTCCCACAGTTTTCTTCGTTTTATTTCTTTGGAAAATAAATAAATTGGAACATTTTTACAATCGATAGCTGCACAATGAGTTATATTTCGGAATTATTTATAAAACAAATATGATGTTTACAAAAATAGTATGGAAAATGACAGCTAGCTGTCAAATGTTTGGAACAGTCAACAAAGCGACATCTGAAGTGAGCAAAAGGCAGTTTTTAACCTCATTGTTTTGTGATTGTGATTATGATGACTGATGCAAATCGTTGCTAACTTCGTTCGTTCGTTTCGGAAAAATATCGCAGTTCGATTCGCATCGCATCGCGTCGCAGTATTGTTTAATTTACGTATTTGATTGGATGTGTTTGGACATGCAGTGATAACAAAATGTTCGTGCCATTTGGACGTCACACGGTGTTTATTGCATTAGTGTTTTTAATATCTTGCGTTGTTAGTTTGCGGCAATATGGTACGTCTGGTGGGTCTTTGTACGTGGCAGAAAATGGGTTACAAAAGGATCAAAAATACACAATAATTAATAGATTCGATGGCGAAGATAGTTCGAGATTAGAAAGGAGAAAACGTGATGCGGCTGCGCCCCCGACAACGACGCCGACACCCGCTGTCCACAAAAATATAAGTACATGGGTAACGATTCATTTCCTTATTAAATTCAATCGGTCCCCTTTGTTATTTTGATTTGTGCTACTGGCTACCCGTATTGCGACAGAGATTTTGTTCCCCGGTAATTATTGTGAATCATTTTTAGTTTTTTTTACACGAAGAATAAATATTTTGTATCTAACCAGAACTGGCCTCTAATTCGAAAATTGCATGCAATTTAAATGTGGAATGTTTTCATTAACATGACTAGGCACTTTTGTTTTGATTCTGTTCCAATTTTTTTCTGTTTTGCTGCACAGGTAATTGCGTCTTTTATTCTTATAACATGAAAAAACAATAATTCTTGAATGTATTATGGCTATTTATATAATGAGGAAAGATTTATTTGTTTGGCAATAGATTTCTGGACCAATTAATTATACTTTCTTTCACATGGAAGTTACACTATCCCTGGGTAACATAACATAGTCTATATTAAAACCCATTCAAAGCCGGGGCAACCTTTAATTGTTATTATAAAAGTTTTAAACAATACATTTTTTGATTATAAGTACCCAGAAATCTGACTGTAAATATTGTGCAACCTTTTGTTTGATACTTTTTTGTTATCAAAATTTTATTATTATTAATGTATGACATGCTAACATAAAATTGCTTTTTTATAATACTTTTACTGGTCATGATCTTTTGTGCCATATCTATCTACAATTTTTCAGTTTGCTATGAAAGGAATACATTTTTTCTAGTCAACCTGTAAATAATGTTAGAGAATAAAATGCCATTGTTAAAAGTCATGATTAACTATTTTCTTAAAGTAATAATCTGCTAGTTTTGTAGATCGCTGAATGTACTAATTTGACACTAAGGGTCTGTTTGCACTATCACTCTAAAGTCTCAGGTAACCTTTTTCTCAAATAAGAACTGTCCAAAAAGTGTCAGTTTAAATGACATAAATTCTGGAAGTGTTTATGTACTAAGATTAAATTAAAATGTAGCATTTTAGATTATATTAATATTCAATAGGTCATTGACTTTTATTAATATGATAGCGTAGTTCTCAGTAACAATGGTAAATCTATTATTGATACTACAATGAAAATTTTTATTACATGAAAATTATAGTAATTGCTACAATGGAAGGAGAACAAAGAGAGAAGAAAGGATACAATATATTATTATTTAATTTTGTTACCTTTTTCCACCACCACCAATTCAATCCATCAAAGAATCATAATAGATTGTTAGGAAAAGGTATTTGTTATACTATGGGTGCCTTGAAAAGATTGCTTTTAGCAATAAGGCTGCCTTGTTGCATAATTATACAATAATCTTTAAGATTGTGTTTATGATTTTTATTTCCTGTTTTTTTATTGCAAATAAATCATATTCTATTTATCTCATAATATGGTATTAAATTCTAAAAATATATAAAATGTGTTTATATCTGAACAATAAAAGAAAAGTTTTTTTTTTGTCTATCTGTTTGTATGCGCACATCTTCGTAGTAACTGAAAGGAATATAGGCTTTATTTAATTTAAATCGCATATCAGGAAAAAAGTTATCTTCATTTACATGGACAAAGTGGCCTGACGTAATGAAAATTCAGTTCCTCAAAACTTCACTAGATGTCACTGACTCCGATTTATCTGTCGATACTCCTTTAGCCACAAATCCAATTTCACGCGGGCGAAGCCGTCGTCACAGCTAGCTATAAATAAATAAGTACAAAGCTTGATCTTTTTTCCAGACAACCCATCTCAATGACAGTCACCAGCAGTTGATGGTCCACTGGGTTGGAGAAGGGTCCAATGTCATCATTTGCCTTGCAAGAGACTCGGTGCCACGGGGCAAGAGCGGCATCATACCATCAGCTCTTTTCATATCATATGACTATGGAAAAAACTTCACAAACAAAACTGAAAGTTTCAAATTGGGCGATACCCCAGAAAGTGGATATGCCCAACTGGACAAATTTTTCAATCATCCCAAGTATCCCGAATTTGTAAGTATAAATTTTTTTATAATATTAATAAATGTATTATTAATAAAAATAAAAAAATTATCAAGTTATTGATAATTTTGTTTTTTATTTATTTAAGTTTAAATTTGAATTTTATTTAAAGTGATTAAAATAACTTTTCTGAACTTTAGTAATAAAATAAGATGAAGGTTAAAAACATTATAGTGTAATTGCTTTAACCACATAATATTTGTAATTTGAAAGAGGGTTATTCATGAAGCATGAAATAATTGTTTTGCAATATAATTTGAGTTTTTAATTGGTCTTGGCTTTTTTAACTGCCAACAATTATTTATTTATTATTGTTCGGGAGGCTAACAGCATTAATTTGTGAAACTTACGCATTTCTATTATAATTATCTATGATAATCTTCTAATAAAATCAATTAAAAAATTAAAGCTTTGCTTAATCAATTCTACATAACTTAAATTAAACATAAGTATAAGTAAGTTATGTTTAAATTATGTCTTTAAATCTTTCTCATTTCGTTGTACAGTATGAAATAAAATTATTATTCAATATTTCCTTGAAGAGTTGTGTATCTTTTCATGAGGTTGAAATTAGAGATGTATTAAGCATTCTAAGAATTAATCCAATTTTCCTTGTAGTGTGTGTTTGTGGACTCAACGAACAAGAAATTGTATTATACAAGTGACAATGGGCGTAATATACATCGATCCGACCTGACTTTCCACCCAAATGAGCTGGCTTTTGATGAGGAGTTTCCGGACAGATATGTTATATTGGACAAAGTTGGTTCTAACAGAATGGTAAGAATTTTTCATAGTTATTAATTAGTATTACCAGCGGTTACGCGCTATTCTACTGTTTACTTATTGAGTTATAGGATATTCATAATACTGATATCTTAGCGGTTTAATCATGAAAACGCAACAGAAAAATTTTGATATGTTCTACTTACATTTACACAAAAAAACAAATGAGTAGTCTCGTACATATGAATTTTTTTACCACATAGAAATATTATGGAAATAGCAAACAAATAATACGTACTTATTTGTACCACTACTAATTTGTATGAAGCATGAATTTAAAAAAATACTAGCTTTAGTGATAGTTTTTTAAAATATTAATTATATATGATCTGTGGCAAACACAACTAGATATTTTCAACTTATTATTTATAATAAGGTGTCTGTAAAAGTGAGTATCGACACGCAAAGTATGACAGGATATATTCTGAAGATTTTAATAGCAGCCTTCAGTCCAGTATACCTCTAACAAGTCCAACAACACAACACAAGTTCAAGAAATAAATAGTAATAATAAACGTTGTATAAATGTGTCTGTGTAATATAAGTGCTATTTGCATGTTTTTTGGTGCCTACGCGGGAAACCCAACTCGTTATTTTGTCCGATTGCATAGGCATTACAAAATAAAGGATGATTTATGCTAGCGTTTTGTCCGGGTAGTGCCTTGTCCGATGCATTTTATATGAAGGCCGGGCGAGGTTTGGATGTGACATGGTCTTGTGTCGTATTCTTCAATATCTGAGGGTCACGACACGACCTCCATGAATCATTAACGATTCATGGATGCAACACATGGGTCGCATGGTGGGTTCCCACGTCCTTCCATGGCACTTTTTCCGAGGCGAAGTCATTTAGTCCCTCGAGACATAACTTATGATGCAAAACGGTATAGCATGAAATACATAAAATGTTCTCGAGTTCGAATTGGTGCCTTGTCGGACATGGCACGACTCTATCATAACTAAATCATTATTAAGTAGGTATACAGAACTGTGGAAAATAACTTGCTATAATATTATTTGTTCTAGCTCTACCTAACATTGGATGGTGGAAAATCGTTCAAATTGATTCAAGATTACGTAAAATCATTCTTTTGGTCCTCCGGGCCAGGATTTTCTAAAGTGTTCTATGTTGAGAGATGGAAGCCAGATCGTACGAGTACAATTTTCAGTACCAGTGATCCATCTGAATTGCACAATACAAAGACGGTTCTGTTTGAGGAAGCAAAAGATTTTCAGATCAAAGGAGATTTTATGTTCGCCACCAAAGAGTCTAAAGAGGTGAGTACTTTTATTATCTATGGTGTAAGCCTACTGAGTGAATTGGACGCAGTTTATGAAACGCATTTTAATTTTATTTCCACATTCTAGTCTTTTTTCTTCTTAAGTTTTGTCAAACTAATACAGAAACAGCTATAGTTTAATGTGTCATTAAGTGTAAAAATGCGTTTCAAAAACTAGCGGTGTGTTGCTTAATTGAACGACTAGCCTTGTCATTGAGCGCCATTCAATCAAACGCCTAGTTTTATAGTTGAATCATGGTATTTAAAACATTCAACAATATGCCTGACTAGAAAGAGCTGTCGAGAGCAGTTCAAGCCTCGTCCTCGTCATACTGTTTTTTAAATCATTGAATTAAATATAAAAAACCAAGTCTAAAAATAATTGACATAAAAATATATTTATTTATTTGAGTCTTATATTGAAAATCGTGTTAGTTTTTATTGAAATACTGGGTAGTTATCGAAGGTGTATTTCCTTGTGTTAATTTTATTTTGTTTTTGTTGTTTAATTTGTTATCACGTTAATTAAGTCTCGCGCTCATTTCGATTCTGACGATTTCTAGAAATATCGGAATAGTTAATCAAGGAAATGACTAATAAACAAAAACACTTGAGTTTTTTTATTTTATTAATGGCACTTATTGTTTTGATCAAGACTTACATCAATTTTGCAAAGTGTTGTTAAAAAATACATAAGCCATTTAGTTCCAAATTAAGCAAAGGCTGTGGCATAGAATAAGTAATAACTCGAGGTAGAATGGCCACTCTCCGCCCCGCACAGGACCGAGTTACCGCACCCCGGGAGCCCCTCGAGGAGCCCTCAGTCGTAAAAGTGTGCGTTTAGTGAACGAATGTGTATACGTGTGCACATACGTGTGCGCGTGTACAGACGACATTGGCCTATGTAATAGTAATAGGTGATTATTTCACGCGCGTTGTATGGAGTGTCCGGGCTGTGACTATGGCTACTTTTTATTGTAGATTAATACAAATGTTCATGTTCATCCAAGCAAATGTTTGTCTTGTGCGGGATTCGAATCCTCGTCCCATGAGATAAAGTAGCTATTGCTAGCCACATATAAAGTAATTGCGGACATAGTCGCATATAAAACCAGTATTGTAGTTGTAAAGTGTAACAAAACCTCTCGTATCGTGAAAACGGTCATAAATTCAAAACGCAACTTAAATCTTATTATAGCCACAAGCCAGCTCATGACATGACACAGAGGTCTTTAAGTGGCTTCTCTCATTACGAACATAATATTAGTTTCATGTTGCATCCTGTTGCAGTACATAACATGAGACAGACAAGATAACAAGGATCAATAGATTTATGTAAACCTTGTTTTTCTTAACTTGACCAATGTAGTAAACAATCTTAGCACGTCTTCTTAACAAAAATAGGCAATTAAAATTATCATTGACACCCAAATAATAATAATATGGTTAGAAATGTCATTTAACACAACACTCTTATTATTCTGGCGATTTATCGATTTTACACATGGATAATTGAATAAAAAGACACGCTAAAATTGTTTACTACATTACATTGGTCAAGTTAAGAAAAACAGGTTATAGACCTATTCATTCATATACATAAGTGGGCACTTTTGAGCACGGAATTAGTACTGCAGAGCAGAAATCTAGGTCAGTTTATTTTAATAACAAGAGAACATAAGACGTAAATATATTGAATAATTGAATATCTGGAATGGCACGAAAAAATAATCTAATTCATTCTCAGGCAGTTTTTTAAAAAGCCTTTTTACCTTAATTACACGTTTAGTGTCAAACTATCTCGTTTACGTTCTTTAGTTTGACAGTTACAGCCAAAATATTAAGTGTATATTACTACGTAGTAGTCGTAGTAGTACTACCTGTAGTAGGTACTAGTTCAATTTAGTATCCTGTGCTGTGGCTAATATCTTTTATCTATCCATAACTTATTTTTTAAAGTTGGTTAAAAATAAATGCATTAATTTCGAATTGTGGAGACCAACCAGTATACCCTCTCCTATTCATTCATTACTGCTTAGTTGTAATTTTTCAATAATAAATGGCCAGTTTGCAATTTTAGCAGTGAAAACTTCTTTAGCGGCGCTTGGCCCTTTTTTTAGATGGATAAAAAATGTTAAACTCGCGTCATATCCGTTGCCTGATTGAAAAAGCGTAAGATTCCCATTCCAAAATATTCAAATATGCACAACGTTGATGTTTGTGTTGAGTGAAAACTTTTCACTTCTGCCGGCACTCCCGGGAGTGCAGCCCGTCCTTTTTTAAAATTCTGATAGGTACCAAAGTATTATTTTCCAAAAATTATACCTACCTAAGGTATGAACAATTTCTTTGTTTAATAGTGTCTAATTTTATCAATAAAGGTTCAAACAAAACAATGTTATCGCCCCGTTATCAAGACGTGTACCTCATAATATGATAAACAATATATGAATCACATTAGCAATGTTTATTGATTGAACTACGTTAAAAAATATTTGCGATTATTGTCCTTTCTCAATTTCAACTAGGCGTCTCGAGAAGAATGGTTAACTAGAGGACTAACATAGATTGAAATTATGATGAAGATGATAGTGTACATGTATTTTCATAAAACGTAAATCTAAACTGCGCATAAATCTACAGTTCACAGTGGTACAGCGTCTACCACAATCCAAAACAACTTAGTATGTTTTGTATAAATTTCCCTGTTTTTGTGTTAGCGAAATATTTATTTTAACACATTACAAAAATACATAAGCCAAAATTTAATATTTCATGGCGTTGTTTACGTTTTACGTCATTTGTTATTGCTGTCACCTTTCTTCCTGATATTGTTGGGTGCGAGTATGTTAATGACATACAATATCACCATGTCCTATTCAAAATAGTGCTATAAATATCTTTGCTTC
Source organism: Endotricha flammealis (assembly GCA_905163395.2). Classification (NCBI taxonomy): domain Eukaryota; kingdom Metazoa; phylum Arthropoda; class Insecta; order Lepidoptera; family Pyralidae; genus Endotricha; species Endotricha flammealis. The sequence goes on from LR990866.1 coordinate 5,758,382, forward strand.
AATAACATTTCACTAACGAAAGACGGAATAAAATGTAGCGGTCACAAAGTCACAAGTAAACAACTGTTTGTCGGCTATTGTCCCAAAATATAAAACTTGCTTTTATTGGTGCTTGCTTATATTCCGTGTCTATTTGCTTTTACCACGGAACCCTGAATTTATTCATATAATTCATTCATATTATTATTTAATTCATTCATACTATTATTAAACTTAAATTAAAATTGTCGATAATTTTGTATTTATTTCATACTGACAAGCATTTATGTCAAGGGAATAAAAAGACACATCTCTTATAACGCTTTAGGGACTACATTATTTTTCTTCAGTATTAGTTCATAGAAAAACAATGAGATATAGATTTCTCGATTTTCTGAACGTGCTTTCGAAACGCGGAGAATCTCGAGATAACGAAACCCATCTAAACTGGCTAGGGTTGACGTTGCTTAACATGCGTGTTCGTTTAGAATTTAGATCGACAACAGCGACGCCATCGAGGTCCTCAAACTAATTTTTTGTATCATAGCACTTCATAGCAGAGTAATGCACTATTGGTCAGTGGTCGTGGGGCAATTCACGTAAACAAGAACCGATTCTAGTTCGATTCAACGACACTCGCTGTCTCACTCATACAAAATAGGAATTGAACGGGACAGCGAGTGCCGTTGAATCGATTTAGAATCGGTTCTTGTTACGTGTATTGCCCCACTGGTCGTAAGCACAGCTCTATTCGCAAGGATGTAACTCAAGTGAATAACAAGGCAAAATTGTTCGTGACAAGTTTGTCCTCTACGTTGTGCCGACTTGTGCCGTTCATTTGATTATGAAATATTGGTATGCATTCAATAAGGACAACTTGGTTTTATTAACCCTCAATATAAGGGTGATTACCAGTCTTTATTGTATTATTACGTCTGTAATTGGAGCATTGTTGTAATAGCAATCGTCATCTCAGCCCTTTTCTACCCACTGTTAAGCATATTCTGCTGCGCGTCTCATTTTGTATTTAATAGTAATCTATACATATAAAATGCTCTAACTTGAATGACATACGGAATGCACAGCCCTAAACAGGTGATCGTAGAGACTTGAAACTTGTATTCTTTGTATGACGTAAGCATCCGATAAGAAAGGATTTTCGAAATTCCCATTGGATAGCAGGATTAACGCAAACATTGCGCGAGTTTCATCATAATCTACACTTCTAAGCTAATATTGTAAAGAGGAAAGATTTGTGTGTGTGTGTGTGTATGTTTGTAATGAAAAAAAAACTACTGGATTAAATAAATTACAAGTAGAAAGTATTGGTTTATAATAAAAATAAAAATTGAATAATACAATAAACAAAAACGTAAGCAAAACTACTGGACCGATTCCAAAAATTCTTTCACTGTTGTTGGGACGGTACGGTACCCCCGGGCACACCCCCGGGTAACATAGGCTATATTATATTTTCAACAAATTTGGGATCATTAGTAAAACACGTGCGAAGCCGGGGCGGTCCTCTAGTATATCATATACAAGTTGTAAATGACAAGAAAAAGGATCTCGGAATCTCTCACTCAATGGTTCACGCCGTTATTCTATGAGGTGGCGACCGAGGTAGCTATTTTCTTTAAATACTCTACTTAGTGTTTTAAATAATGTAACAATAATGTTTAGATATTGATAAATTTATAAATATTTATAAGAATGAGAACAGTAGTATTTGGTTTAGAATTTAATAGCCGGTAATCGAACTCCTATTAGTCATTTTACCACACACAGTAACAGACCTGGTGTCATATGACTATGAATCATTATTAGTCAGTAAATACATACATTTTAATCGAAATTCTTGGAGTCGTGACCTTATAGCCTAACGTTGTTTAGTATTTAGATAAATTGCAACAATAGGGTACTCTCGCATCTCGGTGGTTAATGAAAAAATATAAAAATCGGTACAAAATGAACTCTATGTAAAAATAAACATAGTTAAACTGATTTTGAGTCATAAATTTACATGATTGATTTATAATATTAAAATTAAAAATTGATATTTTTAATCTGTATATCACGTGACTAAAAACACGAGCCGCCATGCTGTGACGTCATATTGGCAATAATAATTTGCCACCTGTCAACCCAGTCGTAAACTTTATATTTTCGATTCGTCAGTGCTCTTCGTCAAAATTATTCAGTTGATAAATACTAAATTAAAAGAAGCTAAATACTATTAAAACACGAAATGGAAGCCGGTTTCGTAAAAGCAGATAGTACGAACTTACCAAAAATCGACACGATGATGGTTGCAAAGTTCTTTGCACGTAATACAGATTTCTGTTCTGCCGAATTCCGGAATGTGAAAACATCTTTGTAAGTATTACCTTTATTATGTTGTTTTTAATGAAATAACAGCTAATTTGTAGAAAAATATCGGAAAGTTATAGGTTATGTTTTGTTTTTCAAATGTTTTTATTAAGACTTCATTATCAAGCTTTGTTTACATGCCGAAATGACGTCATAAACATGGCGGACAGCGCAGAAGCCTGTTTTCGCGGGAATAAATATATTTAAAATTTTGAAGTATTTTTATGGCATGAAAGCGGGTTTATTTCGCCGAAATATTTTTTTTTGGTGTCTTTTAACGATGAAACGAACATATTATAGTACTTTGCCAAACAGAGTAGAATACCCTATTATTTCAAGTAACACATTAACCTGCAGACATTGGTACTGTCTGCAAAAGGGTCCTAAAAAGTCGTACGCAACTTATATTTATGTTTTTGTTATATAATTTAAGTTTTTTGTATGTGAGTGATCGATCACAGAAATGGTAACAATACTAATAAAACGTTACCCATAAAGTAGTTTCGAACTCGTTTATTAAATCTATATTAGTATATTAGTATAATAAAGGGTTAATGTTGGTGTAACTATGTTTAGGCATGAGTAGAGAAAGTCCCTGTCTGAATTATCGTTTAGAATCTTTTTTTTATATTCGAAATAATTTATGATTCAAACTTTAATTTACAAAACAATTATTAAACGTTTAATTATTGCCGACCGCTGACATATGTATATCTAATACGAATTGGTTGCATAAGTTGCATTAGAATGGTAATACACATTAATTTGTTCCACAGAATTCTATAATTTTCGCTCAAACAGATATATTATGTTATCTTCAGTTATTATAACATCATATTGTTATTTCAAACATTGGTTAGCATTGTTTTAGTTACGTGCTTGGGCACAATGGCTGTTTATTCTTGACGGTCTTTCTTCATTTCACTTTATTCAACGGAAGCACGTGCATTGACCTCGCCGATAAGACGTAATTCTGAAGTTAGGTCCGCGTCGTAGAACCGTTAATCGGTATTGATGGCCCGGTGGTTCTTTGGTAGTCAGTGGTCCTACCTTCGACACCAAGGCGGTTCGATTCCAGCTCGGGGCAAACATGTAATGGCATTTGTATTTGTTCTCGAGTCTATTTTCTGTGTATTTCAAGTATACCTATATAATTACAATAATTTATCCGCTGTCTGGCACCCATAACGCAAGTAGGTTTAAGCCTAAAGAGCAATGCCCATGAGCCTTACAGTGTCAGGCCCAAAAGTGAACAGTTATAAATTATACAATTTCCAATTGTTTTAATTAGCTCAATATTTACATAAACAGAAAAATCTAATTAACTAACGTAACGTACGTAAATCTAACTAACGTCTATTACTTTGTATCGACTATTATATTCTCAGATTCTATTCAGCATCGCAGCGTCATTTACGCTTTAAAAAATCGCAACTATCGAATAATAAATGGTTACATAACTTACATATTATTATTACCTATATATTTATTTTTACTTAGGTATTTAATAGGTTTACAGTATAGTGACATTGCTGTTATCGTATTTATTGAATAATGAAATGACAGCTGGCTGGCTGACGGCTGCTTAAGCTGCAGACTTTTGGTATTGCCATGTTTTTAAAAAAGGTATCGATATTAGTATCGATTACGAATAATACCGATTGAGTGTGTTTTTATATCGGGAGTCGGTATGTTAATAGACTAGTTATACTTGCACATCATACTTTATTATAAAAATAAATAAACTATTGTACGTTGTTTCAGCAGGCAGTTTGTGCAACTGATTAATGCCTGTATCTAGTTATAATTATATAACTGGATACAAGATAATACCAACGAGATATCGATTTATTATTTTTTCGTTTTATGACTGGATCAAAAAGATTGTTGTTGGCAACATTTTTTTATTATGTGCAGTTAATTATCATTACAAATCCTAATTATAACAATAAAATCAAATAGATAACTGGCACACTTTTAATAATAGCCAAAAATATTATTATTTATTAGTTAACTAAGTTCATAATTCAGATATTTATTTTCGTATTGTCCACGAGTGGGCCTGAAATTCGACGACCTCCGTGGCGTAATGGTTACCACGCCAGACCGCCACCCAGGAGGTCCCGGGTTCGATCCCCGGTCGGGTCATGATGAAAAAACGAACTTTTTCTGATTGGCCTCGGGTCTTGGATGTTTATCTTTATATGTATTTGTTATAAAATATAATATCGTTGAGTTAGTATCCCATAACACAAGTTTCGAACTTACTTTGGGGCTAGCTCAATCTGTATGAATTGTCCCTATTTATTTATTTATTTATTTATTTAAATGGGCATTGCTCTTTGGGATTAGGTGGCGACGAGTGAATTTTCACCATTTCCTGATGTATAATTCATTATTTACTAGTGAAACCCGCGCAACTTCGTTTGCGTGTATAATATGCACAGCCGCGTCATCTATATCGTGAATTGACCATTATTTACGGGAATCGCGTACTTTTCGGGATAAAAAGTACCCTCAGTGTTAATCCAAGATATCAAATACTTACACACCAAATATAAAAATTGGCAGCCATTTGAGCGTGAAGAAGTAACAAACATACACATAACTTTCTTCTTTGTAATATTAGTAGAAATTTAATAGTTCTACCCGTGGTTTAACTCGTAATTAACAATAACTGCTATACCCTCGGGAATCACTGTCTTTTCCAGGATATTATTATTTAAACTAGATTAGACCAATATTACACGTAAGACGATATATTATTTGAATAATAGATAAGCTACGTATTGTTGTTTTTGATAAAGCAAAACACATGATGTTATATGTATTGTGATTGTGTTGTGTGTCAATGCCCTAGTCCATTATGTAGATTTTCTATTTATCACTAACTAGCTGTTGCCCGCGGCTTCGCCCGCGTAAAAATTAGCCTATGTTGGGCTCTGTACTCTACAAACGTACCTATACAATTTTTCATAATGATCGGCTGCCATGAAGGAATAACAAACACAAATTCACTTTCTCATTATTATGATATCTAGTCCGACCCGCTAGGTTACTCTGCATAGCAATGTTCTGTTATCTGGACGACCAACTAATTTATGAAAACGTCGATACTCGACCATTAGAGGTCAGACTTAAGCGGACGGATGTACCTGAGCGTCGATTCTGGCTGATTTAAATAGACCCGTGGAGACACATTTTGTTCCGACAGTTTTGATATTTTATATAATCATCCCGCTTTCCCGTGGGAATTTTGGAATGTTAAAACATAAAAACCTTCCTCTTGAATCACTCTATCTATTTAAAAAACCGCATCAAAATCCGTTGCGTAGTTTTAAAGATACATACATACATACATAAGCATACATAGGGACACAGACGCACAGACAGACAGTAAAAGTGACTTCATTTTATACTATTTATAGATGCTATGGGAGTAGTGTGTTTTAGTGTGGCTAATATTTATATCTATATCTATACTAATCTATACTAATATTTTAGAGAAGTAAAGTTTGTGTGTTTGTATATTTGTTAAATTGTAAGGGGTAACCTCGGGATCTACTGAACCGATTTTATAAATTCTTTCACCAATAGAAAACCACATTATTGCTGAGTGTCATAGGTTATATAAAAAACCGAAAAATAAAAAGGCTTTTATGTGGTAGTCGGTTTTGCAAAGTGAATCGGAGAAAAAACGGTCGAATGAAAGCGTTTCTTACGAACGCCTGTACTAAAAAAGGATTATTAACATTATGCCCAACGAAGTGGGCACGGGTCAGCTAGTAGCGTATAACATAAAAAAATTGTGTGCTAAATATCGAATTCCGTTGACTGTTTTTCAATCAGTTTCTGAAACACATTCTAATTCTACATTAACTCTCAGGTTGTCTCTTTTTTCTTCGTAAGTTTGAAAGAGACAGCTATAATTTAATGTAGGTATCATTAACTTTAAACTACACTTGTTAATAAAGACTATTTGCCAATAAAGAAACATCAAACCTATACTAGACCATTTTTTTTATTTATTTCTAGGAATCTTGTAAAAAAGTGTCGGTTTATTTTACGAATAAGTTATTCGGGAGTGCCCTTATCATTTTATTTTTATTAGAGTTGATGTCATCACATATGTCTATTCAAAGAAGTCTGTACGGATGACGATAAATTTCCAAACTGAGTCACAATATTTGCATATAAAATACACGCCACAGTCTTCCACAGTTTACGCCCAAATGATACGAATATTAGTAAAATTAAAGCAGCCATTACACTGTCATACGAAGCGTTTTGAGAGGCCTATGTCCAGCAGTGGACTTCGTATGGCTGAGATGATGATGATGATGATGATTACACGGTCAATCTATATCGAGACCCGTGACCGTGATGATGATCCGTAATCCGTATATTTGCATACAACTGAGGGCAATCTTTTCCAGCCAACATTATAAGGATAAAAAGCAAAAATTAGGTTTTAATAACCTAATAATATAATTCCTTCTTCGTGACGCCTGCATGGTTAAGTTGAAGTAGAATAATTTTTCGTTTCCTAGTTAATTTTTTTTATATTTATGTGCAGAATGTACATTATTTATAGTTAAACATTTAAAATATTGTTATGATTCATATGTAGGAAACGCAGTATTGTGTGTTAATATAACTACTTGTTTGACCTTCAATGGTATGAATAAAAACCATATAAATATTATGTTTATAACTTTCATATTTATTATTGACGATCTCCGTGGCGTAATGGTTACCACGCCAGACCGCCACCCAGGAGGTCCCGGGTTCGAATCCCGGTCGGGTCATGATGAAAAACGAACTTTTTCTGAATGGCCTCGGGTCTTGGATGTTTATCTATATATGTATATGTTATAAAATATAATATCGTTGAGTTAGTATCCCATAACACAAGTTTCGAACTTACTTTGGGGCTAGCTCAATCTGTATGAATTGTTCCTTTATATTTATTATCATTTTGCAATCAATGCCTGAATTTTATTATTGCAATACAAGAAATTGTGATCGCTTCATTACAGCAGCTCTACAATACTCTAGAAGTTGATAGATAGTCGATAACCGTTAAAAAACTGACGCTAGCTACCATCAGTTGACACTAATTGCGGGAGCACACGAAAAAAAAAGATTTAGTAAATGAGGACACGAAAAAAAAAGATTTAGTAAATGAGGCCAATAGAGAGTCTAGAGCATTTATTTTCCATTGTTTTTTAGCTTTACCTCGATGACGCGAGTAGCGTAGAATCAGTTTATGCGCGTAAGACAAAGGAAAGGACAGAAAGAGCAACGTGCAAGGTGCAACGTAGTTCGCGGGGCGAATGCAGTTCTATTCAGTTTGTTTATATGAATGTCAACACACTGAATGCTATTGCCGGGTTCAATAACTTTATAAAATCAATTTCTATTATTGTTGCAGAGAGACACATTGAACTTATACATCTCGCACCAAAGGGGACCCTTCCACAAAGCCGAGTTCCAGACAGAGTTGGATCTCAAAAAGTTCCACATAGCGGACGTGACGGACAACCGTATATTTGTCTCTGTCATGCACACGAATACATTAGCTAATCTATACGTGTCAGAGATAAACAACAATTTCTCTCAATACAACTTTGTGCCGAGCTTGGAGCAAATACTGTGTTACTTCCCCGATGGCAACTGGAAAGACAGCTGGTTGGAGTAAGTTTGCAAAACCTGTTTCATTGATGTGACTTTTGAAAATGTTTATGAACGTCCTTGGACTCCTTTTTTCGAAGACACGTTTGATGATTACGAAAGATTACGTTTCGTAAGAAATGTAACTAAGTAATCAATCAATGATTATTATAATTAAGTTTTATTAAAAGACATTTTTTTTGCCATTTGATGCTTAGTCGAAACTAGGTTTTAACGATATGCTGCATATGACTGTTCAGACGTACAATCAAATGCAAGTAATTTTTACAAGTAAAAAGTTGCCCTGTACAACTAAACTACCTTTTCAAAGTTCACTACATAATTATCAAATGAACCTTGATTATATAAAATGTTGTCTTAGTTAAAAAGAGCTACTTTTTTTTGTAAAATTTTTTAATACTTAATGAATATTTTTTAGGGATGTCACAGAGGACCCCTTCACGGATCTATACCGCGTTGAAGGTCTGAAGGGTATCTACATAGCATCTAGAATAGCAGCGAAAACCCTGGGCACCACCATCGGGCCGGAACACCTCGTATCGGAGATCACGTTTGATCACGGTGTCACTTGGTCACCCATCAAACCACCAACTGAAGATGAAAACGGTAAATATGTTTTAAAAAGTTGTTCGCTTACTGACTTTGTGTTTAAAAAAAAAAATCTATGCAGGTTGCATTGAAAAATTTTTTAAATACACAAATTACGTTGACAGACGCTGGATTATTTAAATGATTGAGTTTGACATGTTTGTGTCTTGTGTTCATTAAATTTAAGAATTGCAATTTTACTCATTTCGTCTCGATGAATCTGTTTGATAAAATCGTTTAGAAATTAAAAAAATAATAATACAAATTAAAATTGGAGTGGTTTTATAAAATAAGCTAGTTCGACCGGAGAAACACCTCATATAATATCGGCGAGTAGCGGCTATGCATTTCGTTCAGTGAGTGTCCAGAAGCACAACTCCTTTTTTGTGTAGCAGGCAACGCATTAGTATCACTCCTTGTCTTGCTGATGTTTATTTTTCTTCGGTGGCTTGTTTATCTTCTGTATAACATTAAAAAAAAATGAAACAAAGTAGGACTATGTAATAATATCACAGCGTGAATGTTACCCAGATTATTAACAGTATAGGCTGTAATATGAGTCCTATGATACACTACATTAACAATGTTATAATCAGAGCAATAACTTTAATCGCTAATGTTGCATTTTATCGAATTAATTATTTATAAATCAACGAGAGAATTGATAATGATAAATATGTAATGTTTATGTATCAATCATCTGTGAATGGGTTTTTAATGATTTTTTATGCAATTCTATTAATAACTGATACTTACCATTAGTTCTAAAGAAGAATAGGAAAGAGAGAATGAAAAGTATCAAATAACATAGTTGAAAAAATAAACTTTACTGCTTTTTCAGCCAGTTTCTGAAACGCTTTATAATTTAAATTACACATTTAAGTCTCATGTTATCTCTCTTTTTCTTCTTAATGTGCCATTAACTTCAAAACTGCGTTTCAGAAACTGTTTGTTTTATTACCATTAGTTCTGTAGAAAAATACAGCTTTACTAAACCCAATTTTTGTCATTATCGTCCTTCATTTAATTTTCCTTAAGAATGACAGTGACAAAACATGAACCATTGAGTAATATTGTTCCTATGTTTTACTATTTTACTAATATTATAAAGAGGTAAAGTTTGTGTATTTGTTAAATTGTAAGGGGTAATCTCGGGATCTACTGAACCGATTTTAAAAATTCTTTCACCAATAGAAAGCCACATTATTGCTGAGTGTCATAGGTTATATAAAAAACTAAAAAGGCTTATAACATTATGCCCAACGAAGTGGGCACGGGTCAGCTAGTTTCTTAATAAAAAAAAATATTATTACAGGAAAACCATTGAACTGTCAAATAGAAAACCAATGCAGTCTACACCTGTGTCAGAAGTTCAATCAGCTGTATCCAGTCACAAGGTTAGTTATCTACGTATTTTCTGATATATTAACTTTTAATCCTCTTATTAATAAACAGAGATTAACCAAGGTTTAACTAAAACTTGTTTTGTCACTTTCCAACTACATTTAATTTGTTTTGTCACTGTCATTCCCTGTTTTCCATTGTCAGGAATGACAGTGACAAAACAGATTTAAGTTAATCCTTGGTTTATTTTTTTAAATTAATAAAGTGGTAGCTGTTTCATCTAACAGATGACCAATCTATCAGATTAGGCTAACTAGAACTGTCCGGCAAGTGGTGAAATATATATGAAATAATACAAAACTCTAAGTACCAATAAAATTATATTCTTGTAAAAAAACCTTAAAATCGGTGCAGTATTTTCGAAGCTTATTCAACGCAAACCAACAATCGAATAGTTCATAGAAGTACAAGTTTTTGTAAAACTAAAAAGTAAATAATAAAAGAGACAATATATCTGTTAAACATGTTACTAGGCAAGGTCGCGACTATTTTCCTGATAATATTCTAGTATCTATTCAAGTACAATTTCAAATATTTAAACACATCTAGAGATCAGTTGTACTCTTTCAAGAGGCACTTCTTATTATTATTTGGTTTCCATTTGAATTAAATAACACTCGTTCGCAAAAAAAAAAACACTTCACGTAACTGTTTGTTTAATATGAAAGATGTGTTTTTTATGTAGGTAAAAAAATGAGAATATTAAATTATTTATTCTAATCTAATAAATAAATAATTCTTGTAACTTATTCAAAAGTGTGCTATTTACATAATAAAATTCAATTTTATATTTGATAACGTACTTTTTACCAATTGTAAAAAGCAGTGGGTACTATAATATTGATTTTGTGCGTCCTCCTCTAATCTAATGTTGCTGTGCCCGACAGGGTCCATAAAATGTTCTTATATTTAAATTTTCATGTCATCCTAAATTTTTATGGTTGCAATAAATGTTGAGTATTGAGTAATATTCCCATTTAAAACAAATACATGTCACGGAGAAGTACCACCACCATCTTATTGACTATGGGAGTGAAGCAGCAATGCTTTTCGTTCAGTGATTCAACTTCCCATTTTCTCCCTTTACCCAACCCTGTAGCGGGAAACGCTCTGGTGTCGCCCCCGAGGTTCCTGATGTTTATTGGCGGCGGTAACCTCTTTCCATCAAATGGCCCTCTTGTTTGTTTTCCTGATGTATGTTAATAGTAGATTTTACAACAAGTGCACAAAACGAATCATTTCTATCCGAGACTTTTAGCAGTAATGCTAGTAATGTCGAGGATAGAAATGGTTTTGTGGACGAGTTATAAACTCTGCTTTTCACTTCGATTGCGAGGAAATAAATAAATAAACGCACGAAAAACAAGATCTGTTTCCCATTTCCCGCCGCTTTTTTTTTTTAATCTTACGACATTGAAATTAGGCTTGGGCTGCAGACCTATACAGCCTACTATTAAATTAATTTTGTAATAAAATAATTTTCTTAAATTAATAAAATAACCTACCGTACTTTAATTTAAATTTTAATATCTTTTATGACTTAAAAAACACATAAGGCAAATAAATTAAAGTAAATATTATAAAATAACAAATTCTATCTCTGAACTTTTTGTTGTGTTTGGCTGTATGGCTTATTTCCTTTGCCTTAATATAAATACATTTATGAGTAGATACGTTTTTGCCCTTGTGCATAAAATTCGATTTTGTGCAGCCTATATCCTGCGCAAATAAGCATTTTCTAAGCATGAGAAGTGAAAAAAATAAAAAAACAGTGCGGCTATACAATGAAACTTGACAGTGACCATAGTTGATACAAAGGTTATCAACTGACCGGAATGTTGCTAACGAACATAAAATTTCATGTTGATAACATCTCGGAAATAATGATACCAATATTGTTATTGAGTTAATCACAAGCTGATGTATCGAGGTAGTTCCTGGGAATTAAAATTGCGATTTTATTGAAGAGTAAGCTAGCTTGTCACGTTTCCGTGTTCACTTTCGTATAAAACAAACAGTTTTTTTTTTACTACTAAGGTGACAAACATGCATACGGTCGGCATGATGGTAAGCCGTCACCGTAGCCTATAGATGCTTGCAATACCGGGGGTATCACTCACGCGTTGCCAACCCTCCCAACCCCTCCAAGTGGAGCTCTGGAGACTTTACTCACTGTAGGAACACAACATGGCCGAGACCAATGCTATTTGGCTGCGATCTTCTGTAAGGTGGAGGTCCTTACGTCCAGCCGGGCTGCTCCGATTTGAGCGGATTATCCGCTGTGCCCTACCTCTCTTAAAAGAAGGTCGTGCCCGTACGCTGCCGATCCGCTCCCGTCCTCTGTGTTTGTTTCAGGCGTAAATTCCGGGTAAAGAGTTCTAAATACGACACTGAACGATATTGAACTGGTGGTAGGAAAAAATTGTGACGATTGGAAAGAGCTTGTAATAGGTCTATTTGAATAATAAAAAATACATTGACTTTACCAGCATAAGATGTAAAAATATAGGGAGATCTTATCCTTTGTTTTTTTTGACATCCCTACTATACCTATCTATTGTTTTGTGCTACCATTTGTGTTTGTATTGGGTCAGGGGTGTATTCTGTGTCATAACCATAAAATAAAAAATGAAAATTTGGTGTTGTTCGGTTATATTTGTAGGCAGATTTATACCATAGTTATTTATTTTTGTGATTTATCTAAAATAAATAAAAAAAAACAACAAGTGATTTATAACTGTTGCGCTGGTTTTTTCTTGATTATTTTTAAACCGTTTTTCCTGTTCTGTGATTTCCTCGAAGTTTTTGCTACTCAGGTTCAATAATTGTTTAACCTTTTAAGTATCAGTAATAACTAATAAGAGATGAATAAATATTGAAATTGATTTTAAACTACTGGGTACTTTAAACTGTATATGCTAATAACCAACGTTTAGGAGATCAATGCACATTATTTTTCTAAATCTGGGCCAGTTTCACTACTTGCCAATAAGTTTTGACTATCCTAATTGTGAAATAAAACTGTTAAAAGACTGTTAAAACCATATAAGGTTTTCGAGTGGTACTCTAAACCTATTACCAATAAAACAATCCTAAAATTATTTCTAATCCACCCCAAAAATATACTACTGAAAATGATTAACGTACTTCAATTGGCCGAATTGTCTACGAAATAAAAAGTAGTAAACTAGGACACTAATTGAAAACATTATATTGCCGCATATAATCAGTTTCAACTTGATTTTAGATGTCTAAGTATTAAAAGGATTCCAAAACATTTAAACGACGCCTAAAGCATATTTTTTAGATGTCATCTTTTTGAAAATAAAAATAGACGAGGAGAGAGGGAATCTCTATTCAATTTTTCTCATATGAACGTAAAAACTCTACGCGTGAACAGATCTGATGCGGGTTTATAATAGTTCATATTAATTGGCGGTCCTGACCTGCCCACACTACTGCAGGCAGCGAGTCTATCTACAAATCATACAAATTATTAAAAAAAACGAACTGTGTCCGTCCTATGTGTGTTTCAGGGGTTAAAACAGTGATCTGTTATTTACTATAGATTCGTAATGTTTGACACATACCCGCTGCCACGTCGACTGAGGCCACAGCCTTAGTTGAATTTCTTCCGACTTAGTCGTAGTTTGACGTTCAGTGAATGCGTATCTCACAATAATATCACAAAAATGGTTAAATGCACTGTTAAAACATGTATGTCGTGATCCCAAACTAATAACAAAGCAAGTGGTATCACTTTTCACAAATAAGAATGCTTAATTATGTTAAAATTATACCAAAATAGTATTAAAATCGAAATTAATATATTACGCATTGTTTTTGCCAACAGTGTTGCCAGTAAAAACGATTTTAAGTTTCCCAAATGTTAGGAGTTTAGTCAATGACGAACTCATACGCCTTTATGTATCATTATTAGTAACACAGTAGAAGTAAACCTACAACCAGGCTCAAACTAGAATTAATTATTTACTTAGAATTGATTGATACTAAAATCAATCGCTAGTGCTACGCACGTCAAGACAAGAAAAAACAAATCATTTTCCTCTTTTTGATATGGCTTTTAACTGACATTTGACATAATGATATTATTACTATGACAGTGAAGTAACAATTTCATCTTTTTCATTGTGGTAACGGTGTTTAATTTAAATTGTTTCTGCAATTATCAAATGTTCGATTGAGTACAATAGTTTTTTTTGTGTTATGTTGTATTTTATTCAAATTATTTAAATTTATTATTTTATTTTATTTAAATTTCATTTTCATTTCTTAACAATAAAAAAAATCTACTGAAGACTTGGCTGTATGGGCATAGTTCCCTTTGCCTACCCAGAATGGGTGAAGAAAACAAAAAAAAATCTCTGCTAAAAGTTAGTAGTAGCACAGAATAGATAATAGTAGTAAGTCTGCATCGGTTAGATTCATCAATGACTAAAAAATGGAAACATCTCCATTCCGCCATGATTCATTCTTGAAATATAATATGTATGTACCAATATTTACGCATCTATATATTTATTTCTTCCTATCTTTAATTCTTCTGTCACCTAAGAAACAATAATATGGTATAAAAACTTAAAAAAAAAAAAAAAAGACTCATAACATTCATTCAATGGGAAAATTATTCATGAGCTGGCAACTCTGACCATTTTTCTGGGAGTAATGCTTTTGTCTCATTTTGACATAATTAGTTTGACTCTAGAAAAAAAGAGACAAACATATTTTACTTTGGCATATGCTCGGAATATGTATCGGTTTCAAAGCTACGTCTTTAACACTCTAAAGTGGTTGCGGCTTTTTACGAATGCTTTGTATGACGTTACTTCTCTTGTCATAAAATATATAAAATCTCATTGGGTTAAAAGGTTAATTGCGTTTCAACTGTGTACTGTGTATTTCGTATTTATTGACCTACAGGATGTTCTTTAATATTTCTGTAATCTGTAGCTTGTCTAATATGATTAATATTGTTTGGTAGGTATTATTTACTTATCCATAAATCATTACGCTACTGACACATTTCTAATGGTAACATATTAGCCGACAAATAAGCTAGCCTGCTCTGTATGCCAGTTCATAGTATAAATTGTTCGCAGCCCGCCTGGGAATGTCCTTGCAGATGGGTTAAGGTACGGAGTAAGCAGTCCCCCTACACCCCTTTGTACAGTTTGATTCATTTTGTGCTTGCTTTATAGTAATACGAGGTGTAAATTAGTACGCAACATTTTGTGTTCATCGCATCGTAGCAATTGAGGAAGGCTTGTTCAGTGCCGGCTTTACCAATAACGCTGAAACTCGCGCGCGTGCACGGAACGGGCGTCCGAACCGTTCGTCAAAACACGCCGCACGCGCCCGTACTAAATGGTACTAAATGCTCACACATTTTTACGAAACAAACACGCTGGCGCGCGCGAGATTTAGTGTCAACCCTGCCTGATTTAGTGCCAACGTGACATCCAAGAGCTCGTGTCGCTCTTAAAGAACATGAGTACTTATTACAACAGTCTTTTGTAAGAGTATTTGTAAGCGTGCTCTACACGGGCTAGAGCCGGCCATGGGCTTGTCATGCACTTGTTTTTTTTTGCACGGTTTTTTAAAGCGCACTCCATTGGTACGTGCGGGATGTACGTATGACTGCGTATATAACTAGCTTTGTATGTAAATTTTGCTAGAGTAAATGCTTCGTGAATTGTGTGCAGGGGTGGCAGTCATATTTGCATACAAAGTGAAGTATTGTCAGTGTGACAATGCGCAGTAATGGAATAGCGCCTTTAGACACAAATGCAGGTTTTGTAGCATCAACAAAATATTGTATATCGAAATTGTAAAAAAAAACATATTCAACAACAAAATTCTAAACATGATACTATTTTACTACGATGTGAATAATTGAATTCATACATTCATTATGATATTATGTTTTCTAGTAATCGTCGCTGCTTATTATAAATTAAAGGTACTAATACACATTACCTCTGGCACGTCGTCACATTTTAACAAACCACTGTTTTTTTAATTATTTGTATCAAATGAGTTGGATCATTGTGTAGCGGAAAGGTGATGATGCACTCTTTTCATTACGTTTAAACAAAAACTGATGATGAATTTTATTTTAGATCTGCAAGTATAATGAGCTCGAAGTCAGCGCCTGGCATCATTATGGCTACGGGTGTCATGGGAAAATCGCTCAAAGGCATTCCTGGCGTGTACATAAGTAGAGATGCTGGCCTCACGTGGAAACGCATCCTCAAAGATTATTATTTCTTCAACTACGGCGACCACGGCGGTATCCTAGTAGCTGTAAAGTACTTCAAAACCCGCGGCGAAACCAGACGCATACTTTATTCTACGAACGAAGGCATCGAATGGAACTCTTATCAGTGAGTCATTATACGAATAAAATGAATTTATCGAATGTTTAATTTGTTGTTACTAATGAACTCAATTATTTATAGGTTCAATGGCGGTGACCTCCGCATATACGGGCTAATGACTGAGCCTGGTGAGAACACCACTACGTTCACTATGTTCGGCTCTGCTAACGACCAACATCAATGGATTATTATAACGATCGATCTGCGTAACACTTTTGAACGCAATTGTACGGAGGACGATTACAAATTTTGGTCACCATCGGTTTCATCAGTTACATGTGTTATGGGCATGCGGGAGACCTTCCAGAGACGAGTTGCTCACTCGAACTGCTACAACGGAATCGATTACGACAGACCTGTTCGCAAAGAGAGATGTGAGTGCAGCAGGCGAGATTATGAATGCGATTTTGGATTCATGCGTTCAGGTATCCAGTGCATTCGCAATAAAACTACCAATCACGATCCCTATGCCATTCCTGCTGATTGTTCTCCCGGAAAATATTATAAACGAACAAAAGGCTATAGAAGAATAGATGGTGATATATGCTATATCGCTGATCATTTGCCATATAACTACGATAAAGTACCCTGTCCTATCGATGAGCCACAAGAGTTTTTGATCGTCGCACTGAGAGACAAGGTGGCCCGTATAGATCTATCAGAAAATACAACACTAATACCAATCACGGATCAAAAGAATATTGTTGCTATTGAGTACGATATGAAAAACAATTGTTTGTATTGGGCTGATATAGACTTCGACAAAATCAGTCGGCTTTGCTTTAATCACGGAACAACAGAGGAGGTTATTGTGGACACGGATTTAGCTAGTATAGAGGGCATGGCCTTAGATTGGATTTCGAACGTTTTGTTCTTCGTTGATGGCACTAGGAAGAAAATAGAAGCTGTACGTACAGATCTAACAAATAAGGGCAGAATGAGAGTTACAATTTTAGATGCTAAGGTGTTGTCGAAGCCAAGAGGCATTGCAGTACATCCAAAACGAGGATACCTGTTTTGGACTGATTGGGACAGAAATAATCCATCAGTTTCCAGATCGAACTTGGACGGTTCTAACGTACAGAAATTGTTCAAGAAACCTATTGTCCAATGGCCTAATGGTATAACTATAGATCAGATGTCGGAGAGGATATACTGGGTTGATGCTATGGAGGACTACATCGCCAGTGCAGATGTGAACGGCCAGCATTTTAAGAGGATCTTGTGGAACGATGAAAGGGTATCGCATCCGTTTGCTGTCGCCGTATTAAAGGATAAGATGTATTGGGATGATTGGAAGGCAAAATCTATCTTCATGGCTGATAAAGATACAGGATCAGATATTGTGACTATAAACGATGTTTTTACAGGTTTAATGGATTTGAAGGTATTCGCACATTTTGTACAGCAAGGAGAGAACAAATGTGTAGAACAAAAATGTGACGCTTTATGTCTTGGTAGTCCTATGGGAGAACATAGTTGTCTATGCCCGGATGGATTCACGATGGTGAATGAGAAGTGTATGTGCCCTAATGGCGTTGAGCCAGCAGCTAATATGACCTGTCCGAGGAAACCTGGTGCAACTTGTGGTCCTGTAAGTATTTAGGTGTAAAAAAATTTTTTTTGGGAAATATCAGTTATGAAATGTTATTCAATATCTAATTTTGTTAAAATTGACCAAACGAGTCTTGACTAGTACACGAAGGGCGCTATACAAACTTATCATCGACTTTTTTTAAACAATTTTTTTTACTTTGTTTGTTGTAATGAGTATCAAATTTATAAGTGACTTTAGGTTAGACATTAGTCCGCCATCTTAAGAAGTCCGCCATGTTGAATTTCATTCTTAGCAAGCCATTTCATTTGATATCCATATTGTAAACTTATACGTTTTTAGACTCAGTTCACATGCAAGAGCGGTCTCTGCATAGAGTCGACGTGGCGTTGCGATGGCAACAACGATTGTGGTGACATGAGCGACGAGATCGGTTGCCTATGCTCGCCTCCAATGGTTGCCTGCGATGAGACGCAATGCTATCTACCACACTGGAAGTGCGACGGTGACTTTGATTGCAAGGATATGTCTGATGAAAGAGGTGAGAAAATTATAGAGGGTGTTTACCGAAATATTAGTATTCGACACTACATGAAGATTATGGCCTGTAAGCGATGACCTATGTATGTCATTGTTTACTTTCTCGGTCCTGTTGCCCATTTTATCGATATACCTGCGACACTCAGTGAACATTACAGGCCGTAAGCCGAGTAAAAGGCCGCCTATTTCAGGGCGAGGATCTTTATTCTTCTCCACTCTTTTTCTTCATCATCTTCGATCTCTAAGGCGTGGCCTTGCTAATATTTTACATTTTAATAAATAAATAAATATTTTTGGGCGAATCACACAACACCATCTAGTCCCAAACTAAGCAACTAAGCTTGTACTATGGGTACTAGATTGCTGATAAATATACTTAAATACTTTTGTTGTAAATAAATACTTATTATACATAGAAAACACCTAGACCAAGGCAAACAGACGTGTTCATGCACACAAATGTTTGCCTTAGCAGGATTCGAACCCGCGGCCCATGGGATAAAGTGACCATTGCTAGCCACTCGACCACCGGTAATTCAACTAGAGTTTACTACATAAGATTCTTATTTTCAGATTGCGACAGTCATAATTGCACTGAGACGCAGTTCCAGTGTGCTAACGGACAGTGTATAGAGAAGAGGTGGGTGTGCGACGGAGATAACGATTGTAAGGACGCCTCTGATGAGCGTAATTGCAGCGTAAGTATTATGTACTCATTTTAATTTTAACTATAATCATTTAAAACGTAATATGAATTATTTTTTTACGCTTCAGTTATATAAAGAACGTTTAGTATAGGAGCTAAGACTTTTTCAATAAATAGAATGTAAAAAAAAAAAATATTTTTAACAAATACTTGTATCTTACACTACATTATACGTGTTAATTTATTTGAGATAAACAAAAATTAGGAATACTAACTCAATATTTTTATAAATAAAGCATTGTATTACGTTATCTAATGAAACTCTTTTCAGTTTGTCCAAGTGATGCCATTAGAATCGGATACGTTGAGCTGTGGGGCAGACTCGTTCCGTTGCACAAACGAAACCAACTCCCTATGTATTCCGAACTCGTGGGTGTGCGATGGTGAGCGGGATTGCGCAGACGGAGAGGATGAAGTCGATGATAAGTGCAAACATTCCACCTGTGCATCATACATGTTCAGATGTCCCAGTGGGAAATGCATTTTTAGATCTTGGGTAAATTGTTTTTTATTTCTTACTAGATTAACATGCGGATGCGGATGTGGTTTGCTATCGTATAGAAATTAATGTATTTTCCAGTATAAAGTATCCTAGGTGTTAATTCATATATCGAGTGTGAAAAAAAAACCCAAACCAGTTTTAAAAATTACTATAAAGATTTTTTTTCAAAATTTTTCACTTTATAATGTTCTATGTTCTAAAATATGAATGTTTTTTTAAATATATATATTATTATATGGGTATATATTTTCACATGAATGTATTAGAATTTAACGTACATGTCGAATATGTCTTTTATAGGTATGCGACGATGAAAATGACTGTAGCGATCCCGAAGCTTCGGACGAGAAGAATTGTACTTCATCACAACACTCAAAAATACTCCCACGGCCGACCACAGAGAAGATAGACTTCTCAAATATTACCTGCATGGATTGGATGTTTAAATGTGATAATGGGAATTGCTTGCCTTATTGGTGGCGATGTGACGGTGTTAGCGATTGTACAGATGGCTCAGATGAAGTTGGTTGTGCCTTCACTTACAACCAACCGACGAAACCTACCCCGACTGAGCAGCATTCAGTGAAATGTGGCAAGAACCAGTTTACTTGTGGACCTGGTATGTGTTTGTATTCTTCTAACTATTTATTTCCAAAGCTTTTATTGCAATCTGTGTTCAAACTCTTGAATAAACACTCGGTGATTATCTTTTCCACTGCCTGTAATTTTCGAAGGCATATGGAAAATATGACCACCGTAGTTCCTCTTGAAATATTAATAGTTGATTTAAAAAAAAATGTATCTTTAAATTTAATGACAAAATAAACATAAGTAAGGGATCGGTAACGTACGAGTGTTATCCGTCTTGTTATTGCCTACTGTGAGTACTGTGACTGCTAGGCTGGCTATAAGCTATACTTGATTGTCACCATCGTGGTACAAAAAAAAAAATAGCAAAACGGAGAAATCTGCTTTTGAATTGTATAATATATGGCATAATAAAACAAGATATTCTCTTCCCGAGACAGCTAGGTTACGTGATTGGCCCAAGATTACGTCATCGGCTGTGGTGCGGTTATAATACGGTTGAAATTGGGTTAAATATGTCACACTGATCGTGACGTAGTCTTGGGCCATCGGCGGAGGACCAGGCACAGTATATTGTACCATGGTTGAACGTATCTGTCTTCCAGGCGTGTGCATCCCACTATCCTGGGTATGTGACTCTATGACGGACTGCGCCGACGGCAGTGACGAGCTGGGCTGCTCCCGCCGTCGGCCAAGGCCGCCCGGCCAATGCAAAGCCGACGCTGCGCCCTGCGCCGACGGCAGGGGATGCGTGCGCGATGACCAGCTGTGCGATGGCGTGGCGCACTGCGCAGATCGCAGTGATGAAGCGCACTGCACTCCCTCCACGGTCGGTGATTTACTTCTTTTATTTCTTTTATACAGGCAGGATTAGGATTATGACTTTTCAATGGGTTGCCATTTTTTCAAAATATTTTTTTCGTATTTTTTTTTGAAAACCATTAAGTTGAAATTACAGCGGCGGTCGTTCCAATAAAGCCGAAAAGCCGGGCTTGCCCTACTAAAATACGCAATATTAATATTTAAAAAAAAAAATGCTTTTTACACCAATCGATTAAGCTCCTGATTTTTGGTCCCTCTTCAAAAAAATGGCAACCACTTGAAAAGTCACCCTGTATAGATAACTAGCGGACCGCCCGGGTTTGCACGGGTCTTACTAAGGATCCCTAATTTATTTGAAAATATAATATTGCCTATATTACGCGGAGGTAATGTACCTTGCTAATGGTAAAATAAATTTTTAAAATCGGTCCAGTAGTGTTTGCGTTTATTCGTTACAAACAAAAGTACAAAAACTGCCAAAATAATGTCAAAATCATTCAATTATTTTTCAAGTTGTGGCTTCTATGCTCTGCAATTAGCCAGCGTCAGTTATTGAACTGTATTCATTTATTTACCAATGGCCGCTAGGGCCAGAAGGCCGACGTATGACGAAGGCAGATTGGACTAACCGCTTCCAACCGGTTATAATGGAAACGTTTAGGGGAGCCCTATGTCCAGTAGTGGACTTCTATTATCTATATTATATTGTTTAGAGAGTTGTTAATATACCATAGAAATAACAAAATAAAAACCTATAGATATTTAATATCACACGTTTTCTATCAACAGAACCACACACCACAGTCCGTTTGCACTGAAGGATTCTTCTCCTGCGATGAAGGCACCCAATGTATACCGCGTATGAAGGTGTGCAATGGTCACCAGGATTGCTACGACGAGACTGACGAAGTCAATTGCACTAGTACAGATTCCTCACATGTTTATCAGGTATGAACCGACGACTTTACGTTATATGTATAACAGGGGTGGACAACTGGTTGATCACGATTATTAGTCCAGTCTATCTTGGCGAGACAAATCTATAAAATATTCTATAAAAGAAAATCGTATTAGTTATACTATTTATGACTCAAGAACGGCTGAAGCGATTTGGCTGATTGGTGGAGAGGTAGCTTAGAACCAGGAGAAGGACATAGGATAGGCATTAGCTTAACGGCCCGCCTGATGGTGACCGGTCACCGTAGCCTATGAACGATTGCAACACCGGGAGTAACACTCTCTCGTTACCGACCCTGTTGCTGTTTTGTCCTTGAGTTTTAGCTGACCATTGATCAATATTATCTTTATGTTGTGAAATTATCGAAAGAATTTCTTTTGCTACAACATTTCATATTTTATACCATTTTTTTTTCGTAATTTATTGCTTAGTTCTTGAGCATCGGCGTGGATCAGTCGTCTATAAATTCAACCAGTTTCCTGATATCGTGCTGGATGGCGCAACAAAAGATGGTTCTATACAGCTTCTTGCCGTCTATTGCGAAAGTATCTGACGGCGTATGGAAGAACATGACATGGACACATGACAGTGTTTATAGGTTAGTTGATTATTATTTACTTTATCGACAAAGATGCGTACTTACAATATAGGTTTATGTACAGTCAGAGGTATAGATGTTGTCACTTTATCCTTTACACTTCATGTCTCTTTATTTCAATTACTGAAGACTATTGAGCGAACATGTTAACAAAGTTATAGTGACTGAGCGTACTAAAGTGACAATATATTTATGCCGCTGACTGAAATAAGATAAAATTTCTGTGAGAATACCAATCTTAGGACCTGTGTCACCACTCTTAGATTATTTTGTAATTTTATTAAATTTAAGTAGTAGTGTTACAACCAACACATTTATTACAATGACGTACAAAATATAGAGAACATATTAAAGGTTCCCACGGATAGGCGAACCTTATTATATGTATTTAACTGACAGTGTTTTGATAGTTAATGTATCTTTTTTCACAGGTTCACAAACTTGGAGCCATACACAAACTATAATGTGACATTCTACATCCGAGACAGCAAATCGAATAATACGTATGCCTCTATGAAGTTCGTCAACACAACGACGGGCGAAGGAGGTATTGAAATAAATTATTTTCTTTTTTATACCACTGTACAATCCGCGCCGCGAGAGATGAGACCTGGCGCATCACGTGTTCGACCGGCGCAGTAGACGATCTCTATACCACTTTACAGAAATCGTCTACTGCGCAAGTCAAATCCGCGAAGTATCGGAAGAATTTTAACCACTAAATCAACGAACTACTAATATAACCATAAAGTACAAGGTTTTTCATGGATAGAATTCATCGAATTATTAAAATAACCATAAATACTTTGAATTTCATGGATAAAATTCTTCCGATACTTCGGCCGATGTATCGGATTTCGTTTTGTAGTAGCCATTCAGGTCTCATCTCTTATGGTCTGGATTGTACAACCGTACAATCTGGTCACACTTAAGACAACAAACGATGCTATTTTAGTAGTCGACACAAAAAAAGTTTCAAACTGAATGAAGTAACTACGACTCCAATATTATTTGGACTTGTAAATTTTAATCTGCAGCTCTTCCATGCTTCGTAGGTAACGCTAAACTCTTTGTTAAGCGTTACTGAGTATTTTCCAAAACCCCTTTAATTTTACGAATATTTATATTACAACAACTGGATGTTAGCGGTTATTAACAACTAGCTGAACCGTGCCCACTTCGTTGGGCATAATGTAAATAATCCTTTTTTAGTACAGGCGTTTCATTCGACTGTTTTTTCTCCGATTCACTTTGCAAAACCGACTACCACGTAAAAGCCTTTTTATTTTTCGGTTTTTTATATACCCTATGACACTCGGCAATAATGTGGCTTTCTATTGGTGAAAGAATTTTTAAAATCGGTTCAGTAGATCCCGAGATAAATTACCCCTTACAATTTAACAAATACACAAACATTACTTCTTTATAATATTAGTATAGATGAATGATCGATTTTTTTATTTTTAGTACCATCACCACCAATGAACATTCAAGTACGTCAAGGTATAGGAAGTCGATTAATAGTGATATGGGACGCACCAGCTGATCCCCGAGGTATCATACAATACTATACGCTATACTACGCCCCACCGTTGCCACCGATAAATACTATCATACCTAATAAAGGAAATAAGACGCTCACTGTGCCCGTCAAAGGATACTTCAAGCCGGAGAAACAGTATTCTATTTGGGTAAGTTGGTGATTAACTTTAATAACTGTGAATTAATTGTTTTTGATTCTTATCTTTGTAGAATAATGTTAATGTGATCTTGTATAGTACCACAGCCTTTTTGAGGGATAACTGTGAGTTGCACAAAAACTTATTCAAATATGTTGTTATTGTCCAATTAAATAAGAAAAAGAGATGGCTTAAGAGAAAATGCCTCAATTGAGTAAAGAGACCCATGCCTGTTGCAATCTAAAAATCATACATACAGTGAAATATCGTCATAAGCATAGACATTTATACGACACATAATGTTAGTTTTAATTTATGTAATGTGATAAAGATGTGATTAAGCAATGGTCTCATGTGAATAAACTTTCATACAAAATATTCGCAATAACTATCCTTACTAATATTATAAATGAGAAAGTGAGTTTGTTTGTTTGTTATTCCATCACGGCTTGACTAAGCAGCCGATCATTATGAAAATTTGCATGCATATTGTTAGGGGTACAGAGCCCAACATAGGCAAATTTTTATCCCGTGAAAGTATGTCGTTCCAATGGGAAAATATTTTTTCTACTATAGAGGGCGCTGTATCGGCCAACAGATGGCGCTACAAGTCGCGCTATGGGTTGTTTTGTTGTTAAACGAGATCTATGTCATAAAATTAACGCGAGCGAAGCCGCGGGGAAATGCTAGTCTAAATATAACTCTTAATACATTATAGGTAACCGCAACGAACAACGGGTTTACATCACAGTCTTCGAAGGTAGCAAACATAACTTTCGATGAGGGTGGTGACGTAGACGACTTGGTGAATGTGAGTCTATCGCGCCCAAGCGACAATTCAGTTCGCCTAGAGTGGCACAAGATACGCGGGGTCGACGGCTACGTGGTCCAAGTTCGACTCCCGCCGCCGTACGCCAAAAAAGAACCGATTCATACACAAGCTAATTCCATGACACGTGAGTTTCATGTTCTTGTGTTTTCCAAAATTGGTGTCATAGCTACAAGCCACTGATTGTCACTAACCGGACTTAACTATTGTCATCTAGTAATACAGATGTACAAGGCTGTTTATGAACGTGAGTGACGTTTGTAGAAGGGCGTTACTGTGGCATATTTTCATACATTTTGTCAAAGGCGAACTGTCAAAAAGTGACATACAATATGAACGGGAGTTGTAGTTCCAATTTCGGCCACGTTCATAAAGACCTTTGTAGCACTGTAGTCCAAACCAACAGGTTATCTCCCTCTAAAGCAAGGAGAAAAAAAGAAGCTCAATGTTTTTTACACCCATCAAAATACCAGCTGCCTTATTTGTTTTTATACAATACATAATAGTCGATACTAATATATGAAAGCTGATGTCTTTGTTTGGACGTGCTTACGTCTCAAACTATAGTTTGGCCTTAACTCATTTCTAGTTCTCTCTGTCTGTCCATGTCGTTGTAACTCTTTTCTTTACTCTTCGGTCTCGTTGCGCACACCCAGGGCGCAATACTATGGTTGTGTATTATTTGAAAAAATAAATAAAATATTTTTATAAAATTAATTTTGCTTTTTTTCCAGTGAATAACTTACCTCCCGGAGTCGACATGTTCATTGACATAAAACCATACAAAGGCGGCATAACTGGAGACCCATTCACAATACCACTCCGCACTATGGGAGAAAGGGATGAAACATTATCTCTTACGGCCATTTTACTGAAAGAGAAAGGGAAGTCTGTACAGTTGTCGTGGTCGTCTCCCACTGGAGACAGATATAAAAATAAGACAGTACAATACGAAGTGCATTATACAAATGCTGCGAACAAATTAACTTTGTTGACCAATGGTAAGCATTATTATGATTTATAAAATGTAACTAGCCACTTTCCATCTTTTGCTTCTATTTACACAAAACAAAGCCCATCAGATATGGTCCTATACATATATCAATAAAAACATTTATAAACAAACAGAATTTTAAATTAAGACAAAGAAAAATTGTAACCGTAATGTGAATGTATAATTTAATATATTATAATAGGTATGTTCTATTAACGTAAATGTGTCCAGATTACAAAAAAAAAAAAACAATTTCCTTTAAAAAACACTTTTTTTTAGCGTTGTCTTGATATTCACCCGTTTTTTTTTATAGTCTCGAAACACGTAACCACCGAAACATCATACTTAGTGGAGGGATTGAACTCCTGCGAAAGTTACGTGTTCGCCGTGGGAATACTCGGAGGGCCGCTCTCGAAGTTCATCGAAGTCGTCACTAGAGCCGATGTCAAGTATGTACCTAACGTTTTTTATAAATTACTAGCTTTTGCCCGTGGCTTCGCTCGTGTTAAATTCGGGGTAACACGGTTCTTGCTTCCTACCTTGAAAACTGCGAAAAGTCCCATATAATATTTCACCCCCTCTTTTAAGGGGTTGGGGGCAGATTTCAAAAAAAAATGATGTACGATTTTTTTGTTAGTCACCAATTTTTTGCTTTCTACCTTAAAAATTGCGGAATGCTCCATACAAACTTCCACCCCCCATTTTAGGGAAGTGGGGGGTTAGAAAGAGACAAAAAGTAGCCTTTGTCACTCTCCATCCCTTCAACTATCTCCACTAAAAAAATCACGTCAATTCGTCGCTCCGTTTTGCCATGAAAGACGAACAGTTTTTATTCCAATTATCAGTCCGGGAACGGGAACAATTGGATTTCGCGAGTAAAACCGCGGACATCGGCTAGTATTTTAATATTTGTCTTAGAGAATATCTGTTTTTTATTAATTGATTATGTTACAGGGCGCCCGTAAAGAACCTTATGGCGATATACAACGAAGAGAAAGCCAACCTCGAGATATACTGGGACGCAAGTTGTGATGTGCTTCGCGACCAATTCACTTATATGGTATGTGATACTAAGGTGGTTGCTCCCGCTCGGACCGGGAAATTACCGTGGACTAGCGCCTTTGAGCGCGTGAAACTCCTCCACCATCTCTATTTTGGTCTTCAATTGAAATTGGTCTTCATCCGGCTCGAAGGACTATGTTAACACCGGAGCTGGTGCTTCACCTTATTGGGGTGTATTTAAGGTTGAAAGTTAAACACACCTTTGAACTGTTGAGCTGGTTGAATTTATAGTGGACTGTATATTTTGAACTGAACTGGTGAACTAAAAATATTGTAATAATAAATTGACATAATAAAGAAGTGACATAAAAAAATAGGCAAAATTATAAAGAAAAATAGAAAGTGAAGGATATATCGTTGATATGCGTCTTGAACAATCAGAGTGATTGTTAATACCAAAAATGTATATTGTTTTCATTGTGTGAGAGCTAAAGATAAAATGAATTGAATATAATTATTGTTTCAGCTGGACATAACAGAAATGACTCGCAACAAGAGGAGTATGTATGAGTTGGTGCCTACTGGCAACTCGCACTTGCATCACATCCTGCAAGGTGTACCAGTCGGCGGCAGATACGAGATCTGCGTGTACACGAGCGTGTTGGGCGCGTCGCGAACATGCGTGTCCGCTCGCAGCGGCGCCGTGCAAGCGCCGCGCGGCGTCGTGGCCTGGCGCTCGCACAACGGACACGTCATGGTCAGCTGGCAGGACGCCAATCACGCCGACGCCGAGGCTAATGCCAACGCCGCTACTGACAGGTGATTCTTTTTTTATATTAATCTGATATTATAAAGAGAACTAACTACTGGATCGATTTCAAAAATGATTTCGCCGTTGGGAATTTATATTTTCAAAAATTAGAGATCCTTAGTAAAACCCGTGCGAAGCCGGAGCGGTCCGTTAGTATGCTATAACTTCTTTCCTTCTTTTATATAAAGTTTGACGGCGATAGCTTTCTCTTCCGTTTTACGTTACAAATTATACTTACAACCAATTTTTTTTTCAGGCTTTCATACCAAGTTATTGTATCGGAAAAAGAGATACCCGATGATATCTTGAAGCCAGCAGAAGGCATGGACGTAATAATGGCTGTGGGGTCTCCGCTACTAATAACAACGGCGAGCAAGTCTTCTGGGCCTCTATACGTGAGCGTGCGGGCGGTGACGTCAGCAGGGTATTATAGCGACCTGAGTGAAGTACACACGTTGCAGATTGAAGATCTAGATGCTGAAGAGTCGACGATGTCGATGAGCAGTATGTGGTGGGTGGGCGCGCTGTGTGTCGTGGCGCTGGTGGGCGTTGGCGCTATGCTGCTGCACGTGCGCCGGCGCAGGGCTCGGGCGCAGAGACTCCCGCGCACGCCGCGCTACGACAGTCGCCGCGGACAGGCGACGCTCGGCGACCACGACGACGACGACGTGCCGCCGATACAAGGCTTCTCGGACGACGAGCCGCTCGTCATCGCCTGAGTTATGTGATTCAAACGTGATCTTGTCATAAAATATATTTATTGATTCGTCGTAACGAATCGCCTGCCAGTTACTCTCGTTAATGCTTTGAGACATAATTACTTACGACGCTACCTTGTTCATGTAAATTTTCAAGCAAAAAAGTTAGTTACTTTTATATTCTTATGAACTGCGAATAGCATTGTTGGGAGTGACCACACTTATTATTGAAATGAAATATCGGAATAAAGATAAATAAAAAAATATTCAGCATTGGACTACTCATAAGCTAATGACGAAATAATAATAAACAAAAAATATGACTATGCCTTCACAGGTAGACAAGGCCTTTTCTAGTCAAAATGCACTGATTATATATAATAATTTGTATAAATAAATATATAATAATCTTGCCCACATTGATGAAGTATGGTCACTTCCTATTCTATGGTTGTTCCGGCCCGATTCCCCGTCAGTAAATTGATTTGGGGGATCAGACAAAAATAAGCTGAACAAATCTTTGATCTCAAAACTGAAAAAATTGACAAAATTATTCATGAGAGTTCGTACTGGCGTTGTATATTACCGATTCGCAAGCATTATTTAGTTTTCGTAACAACGGAAGAGCAGGGAAATTATTTATTTTTGGACGACGAATGTAGTGCATAAAAATTGTTAGTTAAAAGATATGTAGGCACACCGTGCCCGCAGTATTATTATGTTATGAAGCTATTTTAGTTATTTTAAAGCATGTATTTCACTTTGAGACGCGTACAATTTAAAATGGGGGGTTTTTATACATAGTCGTTAGGATTACGCGGGTCGTGTCGAGACAACAAAATTGTGATCGTCAAAGTGAAGTAGCTAACTGCTAACTGGCTGTAAATGGTAAGACTTGTTGTATTATTACGTTTAGACATTATTTTTGCTTGCTCATTGATATATTGTAAGAACGAAGACCGCAACTATCTCATTGTTGAAGTTCGACACCAAAGATGTAGAGTTTCATAAGTACAATGTTAATTTACTAATTCTTAGGTCTGTGTTGAACGTTGTATAAATTCATTATTCACGTAGTATTTCTACATTCCCAATGTATTTTGTGAGTAGTTTTTTTAAGCATTAGTTCCTATATAGTTGAAATATTTAATGCCGCGTAAATTGATGTTTAAGTCTGTATTTTCTGGATTCTTCATAAAACTGGTGAAGTACATTATAAACGAATAAATAAATTATACACTTCCGGACACTTGAATCGAGCCACCCAGCAGTTTCGACTTTGATTACTGGTAACTTAACAAAAGTATATGATCAACGAAAAAGTTTTTATGCAATTTGGAAGCTGGTACACTTTACATTAATAAGGTATACTTAATTCCAAATTTAAATTTCAATAACTTGATAAAATTACAATTTTAAGTGAAACTTGTCCTGTATAACCTTTCTCAAAGACAAGACTCGGGTTGAATTTTTACAAAAAAAAAAGGAATTATTGGAAAAAAAAAATATCCAGTAACTTGTATTGCCTCCGAGAGCGTTTATGATTGCAGTCATGTGATTTGGCATGGATTTAATCAACGTCATTATGAAGTGTTGTGGAATATTCTCCCATTCCTCCTTGATGGCAACTCTCAGCTCTTCCAAAGTTTGTGGTGCTGGTTGGTCAGCTCGAACACGCCTCTTTAATTCGTCCCATAGACGTTCGATGGGATTCATATCAGGGCTCCTTGCTGGCCATTCCATTGTCGTGATTCCAACATCATGAAGGTATGCCCTGACGATTCCTGCAGTGTGCGCTCTTGCATTATCATGCATAAAGACGAAGCCTTGGCCTACAAATCCAGCATATGGCATCACATGAGTCTCTAGGCAATGGTTAATGTATCGACGGGCATTTAGTGTTGGTAGACGTGGTCCTGTCACAACCTCTAGCCCAGTTTTACCATCGGCAGATATTCCTCCCCAGACTATCCACGAGCTCCCGCCATAACTCACTCTCTCTTCAATACAACACTGAACAAAGCGCTCTCCCCGCCTTCGGTAGACCTTCCTCCTTCCATCATTACCATAAAGCATAATCTTAGTCTCATCAGTAAAGAGTACCTTGCTCCATTGGCGTTGAGTCCAATGCAAATGTTCGCGTGCAAATTGTAAGCGCGCCATTCGGTGAGCTCTTGTCAGTTTTGGCCCGTTGGCTGGCTTATGTGGGCTCAGACCACGTTCTTTAAGTCTTCGTCTAATTGTTCGCGCGGAAACAGCCACTCCATGAAAGTGTCGAAGCTGTTCTTGGATCTGTACAGAGGTGAGGTGACGATTTCGTAAACTGGTTGTCGCGATAAATCGATCCTGTCTTTCTGAAGGTACCCGAAATCGCGGTCTTCCTGGACGGCGCACGTATCCACCAGTGTTGAGGTATCGATGGTATACCCTTTGCACAGCAGAACGGCTTAAAGCAAGCTGTGATGCTACATCGCGCTGACTTCGGCCCGACTGTAGAAGCGCCACAGTTTGCGCGGCTAGAAGAGGCGGTGTATCCATAATTTTAACGTTTAAATGGCTCAAATGAAAAAAACAACAATTTTACGATGTCTTAATTTCAAAACAATTACGGTGAATTCAAAATTATGGAGTTAAATAAAAAAATTATGTTAATTTAGATCAACTTTTCTTTTCAAAAGAATGCACTAATTTGGATTTTGTTTCGTTTTTCCATTTGATAAATTCAAAATTGGAACAACAGCACTTCAAAATCATTATGAATATACCAGCATCAAAACTGCATAAAAACTTTTTGATTAACTTAAGAATATTTTTATGTTCTATGTCATTACACATAAAAATGTAGGGTGGCTCGATTCATGTGTCCGGAAGTGTAATTCGAAATTCGTTTTTTTTCTAGCATCTATAAATTATGATTTAACATATCTGAGTATGACGATGCTGTTATTTTATTCCATACACCTAGCATACGCGCTTTAATGTTTTGTTCTCACCGAATACGAGTGTTGAAATGCACTTCGTCTAACTTTTGACTCCGCATGACTGCCTCGGTCAACTTCGTAAGTAGTCAAGGCACGAGTGAGTAAAATAAAATTACAGCCTTGACATAGTTATCTATCAGTATGTAAATATCAAGGAATGGATGGTAGTGTGATGGGAGCACATTGAGTACTGATAGCCAAGAACGCAGCGCGTATTTACACACTATCATGTATGTAAATACCAAGGAATATGACTGTGCTGGGGGTACATTGCATCTTCCTTCTAAGCACTGTGTATAATGACTTTAATTTTGCATAAAAATATCAAAGCAATGGAAATAAAAACGTAGAAATTATATTTAATTGTCAGATAACAATGAGACTTATTTATCTAAAATTGTATGTTACTAAATAGCATTTGTGCTATTGCAACATATCAGGTTTATCTGGCTAACAGGTCAAGCACTGCTTTCCGCGGCCAATTCAGTATAGGGGCGAACACTAAAATGTTGTCACGGGACACCGCGACTCCTGTTGCTGTAGATCGTCCTTGTACGTTGCAGATGAGAGACCCGCCTATACCAGACTGTAAACAATTGAATTTTAATTTCTTGGTATATGAGAATATTTCGTCTGCGTAAACTACAAAAAACATTGATCAAAATTATCTCTTGAGTTTTTTTTCAGAATTTCATAACAATCTGACAGCCTTTCTGAAACACATTTCTAAAGTTAATTACACATTAAAGTTTGGCTGGCAAATAAATAATAAATAAATAATAAATATATAGGGACAATTCATACAGATTGAGCTAGCCCCAAAGTAAGTTCGAAACTTGTGTTATGGGACACTAACTCGACGATATTATATTTTATAACAAATACATATATAGATAAACATCCAAGACCCGAGGTCAATCAGAAAAAGATCGTTTTTCATCATGACCCGACCGGGGATCGAACCCGGGACCTCCTGGGTGGCGGTCTAGCGTGGTAACCATTACGCCACGGAGGTCGTCAATGATCAAACTAAAAAAAAATGGTCAAACTAAAGAAGAAAATAAGTGATAGCTTGAGATTTAGAATTAAAATTAAAGTGCGTTTCAAAAACTGGCTGTAGCAAACTTAACCCATGCTGATAAATTAGCATATTTTTATTATGCTTAGTATTATAATATCAGTGCCCATTCCGATAAATTGATTGCTGGCCAGAATTAAGAAGATGTTCTTTTGAAGGTCAGTGAGCCTTTCGGTCTTTCGTACCAGGTAGTCAATTAATAAGATAAAAAAAATACTCACCACAGTACCTCTGGAGCCCACTGATGCACAAAATGCATCCGTCGATGTCTTCAAATCACGTTTGTTTGCGTTAAGACGTGTGCTACATTGACCTGGTGTCAGTAAAGTAACTGTCTGCCAACGGGAGCGCGGACGTATAGCTATTGAAGAAAAATATTATTACTCAACTATTTCTGACGACATGCGACAGTAGTCACTGAGGGACTGACGAACGCTGTGTGAAGTGAAAATTACAAGTATCGTGCCACTCTAAACTTTGACAAAAATTTAAGTTTTGCTAGCCCTGCCACTACATACAGAAATTCGCGTTTATTCCCAGTTGCCCCCGCTACCGGTGGCAAATGGGAAGTGCCCCACTTGGGAATTTTATTCCCATCTGCCACCGGTGGCAGATCTCGCGGGGGCAACTGGGAATAAACGGAAATTCGTTGCCTTGAAAAGATTGCTTTCAGCAATAAGGCATATACACTAGTTTGTAACTATTACTAGGTAGTACTATTACTTATTCTGTGCTATTACTGTTTACTGTATCACTTGTTTGTGTATTGCAAATAGCTTATTCTATCTATCTATCATTTTAAAGATAACTTTTTGTGAGAAAAACTACCTTGATCAAATCCACTCCAACCGTATAACTTGCAATCGCCATCTATATTATTAATGGGTTCTCCTATACACGCAGGCTGCACGTTCGCTCCTAATCTCAGCGGTTGCGTCCAGCACTAAAATAATATTTATATCTGATATAAAAACAACACTTTGTTTTGTCTCTCACGTTGCTGTAGCTATTCGAATTCTTCCCACTTCACTCAATACATAATAATCTTTCTGATAATTTCCAAGAGTTTGTTTGTTCCGTGCGTGTCTAGGCGCTAGACCGCGGACGGACAGACGTACAGACGGACATGGCGAAATTATAAGGGTTCCTTGTAGTCTAAAAAGTATTCATGAGTTTACTGAAAACAGTTGAATAACTATTTACATTATTAATTCGAGTCCATATTTTGCTCCTAACATTGATTGCATTTGCATATTTTATTAAATCGGACTCAATAATTAATACAATTTCAATAATAATTTGATACAAGTTAACTTCAATCACGGCCCGTACTACCGAAAATACACTATGAGTTAGCTTTTATAAAAAAAAATACGATTATTATCCGGGTGCCGACCAATATCTAAAGTACCCAATATAGGAAAGTAAACCTCAAAGTTAGCCTCAGCTGCATAGCTGAAGACATAGATGTTTGTTTTGTAAAACTACCTAAGTAATTTAAATTAAGATCTAAGTTTGCAATCATGATTATCATAATATTAGACCTTCAAGAAACTATAATATAACTTACCAATACAGCCACATTATGTACAAGTTCATTGGACGTGTACTGTGGATGCAGAAATACAGAGACAACACGATTTTGTGATCGCGATCTGTCCTTCAAATCCCATAAACCAGCAACCAATGTTATATCTCCTTTAGAGGACCTGATGATCAAAAGCAATAATTTTATTATGAACTTTAAACAAAGAGCAAAGGTACCAAACCTTTGCTCTGTTTCTCAACGAAAATTTACATCATTCTTTCTCATACATTACTTGTGTTTAAAGTTCATAATAAAATTACTGAGAAGCAACGGCCATGCGGTAGCTCGAGAGACGGAGCTACCTAGACGGCGGCGGCGCAAACATCCGGAGGTAAACAGACAGCCAGCCTACATGCCCTACGTCAGAGGGGTGACGGACAAGATTGGGGCCATACTCAGGAACTACTTCGTCCCAACGATTTATTCAACAGCTGTAAAAGTAGGTCACATGGTGAGTACGCCGCAGGATAGGTTGCCATTACAGACTGGTGTCTATAAAATCGACTGCAGTTGTAGCTCATACATAGGCCAGACAAAACGCACTATTGCTGAGAAGGTAAAGGAACACATCGCTGCTGTCAAGAACCTGCAGACCACCAAATCGGCAATAGCGGAATATCTGCTTGAAGCTGGCACAAACCACTGGTTGGAATTTCACCAGACGCAGGTACTCTCCACCGATCGCCTTTATTACTCGCGAGTTGTTCGGGAAGCAATTGAAATTAAAAAACATCCAATTTCAATCGAGAGGATGATTTTAAGCTGTCATCTGACAAGGACAAAAACTCCCTTTACGTTGTCGCGGTCGGTTAGGGATCGGAATGTGGACACTGTGAGTGTTGTGTGCAAAAGTGGGTTGGAAGTGGGTTGACCGCCTCGGATATAGGAGATATGACGTGTGCAGTTGCCAGTTCGCCTGTGACGTGACCACGGCCGGTGCAACGTGGTCGAAACGTCAGGCAATATCAAGGTATGATCGGTTAATTCGGTTTATTATTAATTTATAATAATATAAGTAGCCCAGCGAAACACGCGCATCTTTGTTTGCGTGTCCCGCTTTTCCGTGTGAATTTCGAAAAATCCTTTCTTATCGGAGACTTATCATACAAAAAAATAACACCCCCGAAAGTTTACACCGAACAGCGGTTTGGGCCGTGCAATGATCGGTAAGTCATTCGAGGCAAAGCATTTTACAATATAGGTAATATAAGGTAGGTAATATAGATAATAAAATAAAATTCTGACATGTTACCCTTGAACACAGTCAGCTGAAGTTACAGCAGCGCGGGGATGAATGATGGTAGCATAGCAAAGTATGCTTTGCCGTCTCTTCGTTTGAACGACTAAAGCCAACCAAGGATGTGAACCATTTTCTGTATTTCCAATTTGTTTGCCTGCGATGTACATACGATTAATACATAATATTTAGAAGGGTTAAGTATTAGTTGTTTAGTAGTCAGTATGAAAATATTTCACCGATATTGGATCGACATTATGTTCCAGATAAATCACGAATAAATCACGCATTAACTTATCTGACATTTTGAAATCGGCTGTAAAAACATATTAGGTATCTTACCATTTGAATTAGGATTTGTTACGGTATTCCCACAATTTTTGAACACTTGTTTGTCTTTAAAATCCTTATTGACTTTTTCAGCCGGTTTTATTAACACAGTTTCTTCATTATTTTCTTCAATAACACTTTCAGCATTCAATGTTTTTCTTGTATTCTTTGAATAAAATCTATTTTTGTTTCTTGACAAATTAAGAAGTTTAAAACCTTGCAAAACGTGAAAATCTGGATTGGATTGGTAACTGATAGTTTGGCTTTCAGGACTTGGAACTTCATCTGATCCGGTAAGAAAACTTGGTCCTCCTTTTGGGGGCTTAACCGTACCTGAAAGAAAGTTGGCAACTTAAATAATATTTTATTTGACTTTGATCGGTGTAGCATGTATTTGAATGAAAAGCTCATCGTTATTTTTATCAACTTTGTTCGGAATACCTTGTGTTGAATTATACTTACTTCGCCTTGGATCAACTGTAGAATATCCTGGAGGATCATCATTATAATCGTAATCTGGAACATTCCCTCCGTAACTAGGTCCCGTATTGTCATTATACGTCGGACCACCATCAGAATATAAACCTACAAGACCAGGTTTTGGAACTTCTATTATGTAATCTTCAACGTAATCTTGATAACAATCATTCTTCGTTTTTGTTGGTCGATTTGGGTTACTATTTTTTATTTTCGAGTTTTTTATATTCCAATATGGATCAATGTAATCTTCATCAGAAGTCACTACCCTCGGGTTTATTTCTCTTTGAGCATTAGCCGGAATTACAATTCTTTTGGTGAAAAAATTGCTTTTTTGTTTAAAAATAGGATTTGGGTTTTTGTCTACTGACCTTTTGTGACGATTAATCCCGTTCAAAAAAGTATCAGGAAATATAATACTTGATGAGTAATCTTTTACTAAAGGTAAGATACAGCAAACTCTTGAATCATCTCTGAAAGGGAAATAAAATATTAGGCAAGCGCTTAAGTTGATGAAATAATAAAATTTTCAATACAAATTAATACTAACTTATTAATTTTCTTGTAAATAATACCATCTCTTAGATAACATTCACTTTTCTTCATGTAAGTGCAAATATTTTCAGTATTTGGCTCCGTATTTGTTATTAAATTAAGTTTCACATTATCCTTATTATTATACAAAATTTCTTTTTTGTTATTCTTCACTTTGATTGGCAATTCTGAAGGTTTAATTTTGTTAACAGCATTAAAGTCACTAGGATATATAAAGTTAAAGTCATCTCCATTATTTCCTTTTACTTTTGAAATATCTGATGACTCAGTACTTGCTTCTTCCTTTTTTGTATCACTTGGCCATATAATTTTATCTTCATTTTTAAATTGAATTTCAATTTTCCATTTGTCACTTTTAGTTGGGTTTTCGTTAATAGCATTTGCTTCAGGTTTAATATGAGTATCATCCCTGAATATTATTTTATCTGATTCGTCTGTATCAAATTCACTGACTTCTTCAAATACAGGGGCTGGGGCTTCTATGCCTTTTAGTTGTGCCAGTTTATCATTTAGCCACCAGAATTCCCCGCTGATCTGTGCTAGAGCATTCGTGGTAAGCGTCAGTAATATAAAAGCGATCATCGTGATTTAGTTTACGTGTATAGTGCACTCTGGTATTATGTAAAATGTTAAAATACAGGATGTTGCATCTGGTATAATGGTGTTGTGCCCATTGGGAAATGCACCGTTTTCGTACTAGTAATTGTGTGTCGATTACGTTAGTTTGAGATCAATGTGTTATGTCGACGCGCCTCGCTCGCACTGTGACTGCAATTTGCGGTCAAACACTGAATTGTCCGCTTTTGTATCAGTACAGTTAGCCTAAAAGTTTAGGTTTTATTTTATTTTATTTTTATTAAATAAGGTACACCAACAGTATCTACATAATACGCTTAAAAATAACAATTACACCTTAGGATTGTTATTTATTTCGCGATTTCAATTGTTTTTTTATAACTGAAGACCTCTTTGTCCATTTGCTGCTTAAATATTTTAGCCGATGTATAAGGAGAAATACGTTTCTTATTTTATTTGAGTGTTTTTGATCCACATGCATAAATATAACATTTTTTTAAGTAGATATTTTATTTGCACAAACATTGTGAGACATTACAAGACAAGTATTTTCTCTTCAGAAAACGAGTTTTTATATCCTGTATTTTTATAAATTATTCCCCCAAAATGGGTCTTTTCTTATGGGTATTTTCTTAATATCATAGATGTCCAAAAAAAAGGAAAATTAATATTATTTTTGTAAACCGTACATTAATAACTGACTCATGTTAGTATGAAAATATCATCGCAAACAATTATAGTGCGTTCAACATAAATACATTGAATCAATTTGTGAGGAAACATACCTTTTAATAATGATAAATTCATCCTTGACATATATAGCAAATGTGCAAATAGTAATGAGTAAACATTTCAAATTATTGACATATTTTTCAATAACAATGAGCTAACAACTTACGCATTCGCCAATAGACGGTAAATTCCAAAGGGGTATTCGTTGGTTGAAATATTATATTAACTGTATTATGTTTTGATCTAAGCAAAGCTTGTCCTTACTTAAAAAATATTTACTTGCATCCTTATATACTTAGTCTGGCCATAAATACTGTTATAACTAAAAATAAACAAAATATTACGTTTGAATTTGGAATCTGTCATTTTTATATGATTTTTCATTGTCTTTTCTTATATTGGCGCCAATACATTGTACAATATTTTGCGATATTAAAATGGAGTGGGGTGATAAAGAGAACCGAATCGCTGTAATTGCATTGCACAAAGTAGGTATGGAGCCAAGTGCAATTTTTAAAACTCTTCATACGCTTGGTATTAGTCAAATGTTTGTTTACCGGGCTATTAATAGGTACAATGAGAGCTCCTCTGTTTGTGACAGAAAAAGATCTGGCCGTCCACGTAGTGTTCGTACGAAAAAGGTGGTCAAAGCAGTAAGGGAAAGAATTCGTAGAAATTCTGTCCGAAAGCAAAAGATTTTATCTCGGGAGATGAAGATAGCACCTAGAACCATGTCGTGTATTTTAAAAGATGTCTTAGGACTTGCAGCCTATAAGAGATTTACTGGTCATTTCTTATCTGATAATTTAAAAAAGAATAGGGTGGTAAAATCGAAAAAACTACTGAAGCGGTACGCAAAGGGAGGGCACAGAAAATTTTTGTTTACGGTTGAGATTTTTTTTACAATTGAGCTACATTTTAACAAACAAAATGACTGTATTTATGCTCAAAGCTCTAAGGAAGCTTCCCAATTAGTCGACAGAGGGCAACGTGGACATTACCCGACTTCAGTGATGGTTTGGTGGGGTGTTAGCTATGAAGGAGTGACTGAGTCATAC
Source organism: Endotricha flammealis (assembly GCA_905163395.2). Classification (NCBI taxonomy): domain Eukaryota; kingdom Metazoa; phylum Arthropoda; class Insecta; order Lepidoptera; family Pyralidae; genus Endotricha; species Endotricha flammealis. The sequence continues at coordinate 5,797,709 of LR990866.1, forward strand.
TTTTGTGAAAAAGGTATCAAAACATCGGCACAAGTGTATCAAGATACCATTCTTGAGAAGGTAGTTAATCCCCTTAACAACACCATGTTCAATAACCAAGAATGGTCCTTCCAGCAAGACTCGGCGCCTAAGCACAAAGCTCGGTCCACGCAGTATTGGTTGGAATCGAACGTTTCCGACTTCATCAGAGCTGAAGACTGGCCGTCGTCTAGGCCCGATCTTAATCCGCTGGATTATGATTTATGGTGCGTTTTAGAGAGTATGGCTTGCTCTAAACGTCATGATAATTTGGAGTCCCTAAAACAATCCATACGATTGGCAGTGACGAATTTTCCCATGGAAAGAGTGCGTGTTTCTATTGATAGCTGGCCTCAACGTTTAAAGGACTGTATTGCAGCCAATGGAGACCACTTCGAATAAACCTTTTATATTTTAAATTGTTTTATATTTATGTATTAAACTAACACATTGTAAAAGTAATAAATGTTATTTGCAATTGAAAAATTAAAAAAAACTATTTTACGATATTTATGGCAAGACTAGGTACTTACTTTTGTTTTTAATAAATACTTGTAGAAAATACCCAGATCATGACAAACAGCAACATTGTTCATTTATACGAATGTTCGACTTCTTTTTTTCTTTATTATCCATCTGTGACTTCGCTCGTGTAAAGCTAGTTTTTCTGATCGATGCTTATAAACGATATAAATTTTCATTCAAATAAATTAAAATCTTTTAAGTCGTCGTTTTTGCATTGTAACAACCTTTCACGGAATTTGCAGCTTCGTTCAAACCAAGTCAGAATGCATACAGCTGTCTGAATCAGCTAATTGAAATAGAGTAACGTGCTGGGATTCATCTCAAAAGCATTTCATAATCCGCTATCCTGTGGTACAGATCCGTCAGATTAACCTATTTATTAGTTTACTTACTGTGTACAATTTGTTCTATTCTATTGTACAATTTGTACATAGATAAACTCAGTATAATATTGCCGTTGGATTCATTGTTTTGTAATGAAATTCAGATTTCGAACATTTCGTAATCAACTTTATTAGTATGTAGGCTTTCATGTAGGCACATTGTAAAATAGTTGAAGGGTATGGTTTTTTGTGGTCTTACTACTTTGTCCTATTAGTAGGATTTGTACTATTTCTGTTTGTTCTACCATACATAGAACTAAAAAATCAACCTTCTGTATGGCTTTTAGGATTATTTATGCAATGTGTTTAGGATGGATTGAAATTATTTCAGTGTTGACTTGATGACCTTGATGACTAAAACAATAAACGTTAGGATTATTTTCATATTAACTTTAGGATAAATTCCTTTACGGCAATGATATTAGGCACAGTACACCTAATAATTTACGAGCGAAATTCGCGAGCATAGATCGATGTGAAAACTTGCATCTCATCTCAACTTACTTCTTGGCATCCGTTCAACAAACTATGAAAATAAGGTTTTTACTAGCTTAGCATTTTCAAAGTTTAAGTTGTGTGTACTTTGTGTCTACTCATCTTGTTTTAATGTGCTCTTTGCAATTGATATCAAAGCGGGTAAGCTGGTCACTGGAATGACTTGACGACTGACTATCAATAACAGTCAGGATCACGTCATGTCATGACATGACAGATTAACATGCCGTCTACACCACGAGGAAGATTATCATTTTAAACCCATCCAAGTACAGGTTTTGGATACCGTTGCTTATTATTGTATGTTTTTAGATCTATGTTCTTAGTTTTGGACAAGCGCAATGACAAAATGTACTCTTTCTTTGTAGGTATCTATAGTAATAAAGGCAAGAAAAGAAAGGAAAAAAGAAGTTTCCTTAAATTTCTTTATAAATATGTATGTTGTGGGGTCGACAATAGTCGCAGCTTTTCCCTTGGGATTTCAATGGCCATCATTTCTCATTGTCAATTTGCAGGAAACAGCGGTGAGGACGCCCATTACGAGTCCGAATTAGTAATTATTTTACCTTTCATTAGTCGAATTAAATGATGAATATGAACGATAATTTTTCATTAGATTTACAGTTTACCATTTTTTTAAAATCAATTTGTATAAAATATTAAATCGTTATTAATGTTATGAGAAAGTTTCCTTTCTTCCTCGTGGTCCAAATTATTAGTGAAACTGATATTTGACCACGAGGAATTTTAACATTCTTCGTGGACAAACTATCAAATTTATTTAAAAACTAGCTTTTCCCCGCGGCTTCGCTCGCGCTTTATTTTATGACATAGATCCCGTTTGACAACAAAACAACCCATAGCGCGACTTGTGGCGCCATCTGTTGCCCGATACAGCGCCCTCTCTAGGAGAAAAAATATTTTGCCATTGGAATGACATACTTTCACGGGATAAAAAGTAGCCTATGTTGGGCTCTGTATCCCTGACAATATGTTTACAAATTTTCGTAATGATCGGCTGCTTAGTCAAGCCATGAAGGAATAACAAACAAACAAACAAACTCACTTTCTCATTTATAATATTAGTTAGGATTATAATATTAGTTAGGATTACATCCTGTGTAATAAGTAGTCTGTTATAGCCAATTTTGAGATGGATTAGGATTGTATTTAGGATTAACGTATCCTCTATCATGATTTCCCTAATCAGTCTCACTATTGGCTTGTGAAGACGTATTTTCAAGTTTCATATTCTCATATCTTGTTTATTTCATTATTCCCATCCTATCTCGGAAATAGGACCTTATTTAAAAAAAAGATGGACTCCTCTACTGCTCAATATACAGGTGCAGGGGTGCAAGTAACTTGTAGTGGCTAAATTAAAACAAAAATGAATCGGCCACTTGTAAAAAAGAACAATAAACTATTTGCCTTCGTTTCGTTTGCAGTTTGTTTTCATTGAATACACAATTAGAATGCATAGAGCGAGAGTCGTACGATTCAGTTTTTCTGGCCACCGTGGGAAAATTGTAAACGAAAATAGTTTTCCGGCAGGGAAGGTTGCATATTTATCCAGTTCAATAGCAAAATATTCCACCTATATTCTCTATTGTGTTGTGAAAATAACAGTAGAATACATTTAAATTGAGTTCATAGTATTATATTACCAACTCACAATAAATGTTCGTGTAATACTGAAATCGAAAATGAATTAGGTATTAATTATGTAATTTTACTATAGAAAAGGAACAGAGCACAATACTCATTTTCGGAAACGAACGAACGAATGAATTTATTTCATGTATTGTTTTTTTATCGCCCACTGTACACGATAACTTATAAGTTATCGTGTACAGTGTGCGATAAAATTTAATTAAAGAAGATTGATCTTCTTTCAGTCTCTGAAACGCATTTTTAAAGTTAATGGCACGTTATGTATGTGACTATCAAACTATAAAAGAAAAACAGAGATAGCTTGAGACATGTGGTACTTAAATGCGTTTGAGAAACTGGCTATAAGAAGCAACTCGGTAAGTACTTGTTTATATCATGTTTTACTCCAACAGAAAAAACTCAACGATTAGAAAATGTGAATCTCGAATCTATGTAGCGAAGAAAATATTTAAAACGAACAACAGTCGTTTCAAAATCCAACTTCCATTACATAGTACAAATTATCCTTGGATACCAAAAAGAATTGGGGAGAAGCACGGAAACAATGTTCCGGGAGGCTTTCCAATGTCGAAGCATTCGGATGCTGGGCATTGAACCGAGCGAGATTTGTGTGGGACGTCGCGTGAGAACATTCTAACGAAATAGTGTCTTTTCACACTGATACCTTAATTTTTAAAAAAGTTATACGTTTCTCTCACAAGGCTTTTTATTTATCATTCGGTTTCACTATGGTTATACGGAACGTTAAATTAAGAGCATTTCTTTATTTATTCAGAGTTACTGTCACGATTCCATGTTTTAAACGGATATTTTACTGCACAGTTTTATTTTAATCGCCACGCTGAAAATATCGTTGTGTGAAAAGGCAGATAAGCGGCACCAAGAGGCGGCGAGTTGGTAAAAGACAATATTTTATACTGGAAACGGTCAACGGGCAACGCTCCAGCGTACACGTTACCCTTAAATTTTACATTGAAAAGGAATTTCAACAAACCCACCGCTGCTCTTTAAATTTCGTAGCTATGAAATAGAAATTATATCTATTCAATTAGGATTAAATTACACATAGATAACTGAAAGAAGAAACGTGCTTATGAATTTGCTACTTGTGCTATAGGTATTACATGGAGCCAATTCATAATAAAAAATCTCTGTGGAACCAATAGTTTCTTGACTACTTTAAAATTTTTAAAATGCACAAAACAAAAAGGTTCCTATCCTTTTTGTGATTCAAGAGGAAAGATTTATTCGAAATTCGAAAACTAAATTGAAAAAGAGATAATGGTTGCGAAGAGAAAATGTTCATTGTTTTTTAATTTTCGTATTTCGAACACCAATGCAGATTAAAAAAGTTTAGCGCAGAACATTGTGGACACTGGACAGGACTCAGAATAGTCTCATTTAAAAAAAAATCTTGTTCATTATAATGGTTAGCACTTGCAGAAGTTATAAATTGGCTATAGGTAAGACCAATGAGGTTTTATATATTCTTCTAAGACAAGAGAAGTAACGCCTTACAAAGCATTCGTAAAAAGCCGCAACCACTTCAGAGTGTTAAAGACGTAGCTTTGAAACCGATACATATTCCGAGCATATGCCAAAGTAAAATATGTTTGTCTCTTTTTTTCTAGAGTCAAACTAATTATGTCAATGAAATAAATATAAAAATGTCATGAGACAAAAGCATTACTCCCAGAAAAATGGTCAGAGTTGCCAGCTCATGAATAATTTTCCCATTGAATGAATGTTATATGAGTCTTTTTTAAAATAAAAAAAAAGTTTTTATACCATATTATTGTTTCTTAGGTGACAGAAGAATTATAGATAGGAAGAAATAAATATATAGATGCGTAAATATTGGTACATACATATTATATTTCAAGAATGAATCATGGCGGAATGGAGAAGTTTCCATTTTTTAGTCATTGATGAATCTAACCGATGCAGACCTACTACTATTATCTATTCTGTGCTACTACTAACTTTTAGCAGAGATTTTTTTTGTTTTCTTCACCTATTCTGGGTAGGCAAAGGGAACTATGCCCATACAGCCAAGTCTTCAGTAGATTTTTTTTATTGTTAAGAAATGAAAATGAAATTTAAATAAAATAAAATAATAAATTTAAATAATTTGAATAAAATACAACATAAAACAAAAAAACTATTGTACTCAATCGAACATTTGATAATTGCAGAAACAATTTAAATTAAACACTGTTACCACAATGAAAAAGATGAAATTGTTACTTCACTGTCATAGTAATAATATCATTATGTCAAATGTCAGTTAAAAGCCATATCAAAAAGAGGAAAATGATTTGTTTTTTCTTGTCTTGACGTGCGTAGCACTAGCGATTGATTTTAGTATCAATCAATTCTAAGTAAATAATTAATTCTAGTTTGAGCCTGGTTGTAGGTTTACTTCTACTGTGTTACTAATGTAATGATACATAAAGGCGTATGAGTTCGTCATTGACTAAACTCCCAACATTTGGGAAACTTAAAATCGTTTTTACTGGCAACACTGTTGGCAAAAACAATGCGTAATATATTAATTTCGATTTTAATACTATTTTGGTATAATTTTAACATAATTAAGCATTCTTATTTGTGAAAAGTGATACCACTTGCTTTGTTATTAGTTTGGGATCACGACATAAATGTTATAACAGTGCATTTAACCATTTTTGTGATATTATTGTGAGATACGCATTCACTGAACGTCAAACTACGACTAAGTCGGAAGAAATTCAACTAAGACTGTGGCCTCAGTCGACGTGGCAGCGGGTATGTGTCAAACATAACGAATCTATAGTAAATAACAAATCACTGGGTAAGACTATCTATTCTGACATGTCCGATTGACAATGAAGCCCTAATATAAACAAACCATTCAATAAAACCACAAAGAACTGCGTAATGTGTTGAAGTTTTCCAATAAGAATTTGTGGGTCGACTTTGGACAAATTGTATTGAAGTTTTTCGTACAAAGAGTTTCAAAAGGAACTCTCTTTGGGCATAGTCATATATTTACGTAAATTCTTTGCATTTGACATAAATTTTAACCATTTTTATTAACATTTAAGTTTGGCAATAGATTTTTACATCTGCACATATTCTCGTAACTGAAATTGACAAACTCAAGCGTCATCTCTCTCATCCGAAATGAAAATGTGTGAGACAGTGAGTGATTTTGAAATATATTTTAGCTGTTTTGACATTGGAAATGTCTTTTCGTTCGCTTCAGTATAGGCTTCGATTTCACGAAAAAGTGCGATCCCCTTATATCTCGGAGAGTTGTGAAGATATGATATTCATAAAAGGCTCAAAAGACGCGTATTCACGAGAGCTGTAAGGTGCAAAAAGAATTATTTGAGAAAGTCAAAAACGAAAAAAGTTATAGCCGAAATTGTGAAAATAAAAATCATTTCTTTCCGTATTTTTGATTTTGGCGCTCGATATTTTGGAAACGAAGAATGATATCAAAAATTTGAGAAAAACTCGTCTGGACAATTTAGTCAGCTATAATTTGAGCCTAAAACAAAGTTGCTCGGGTTAAGGGTTTGCCCTGTAGCTTAACCTTTTTGAACAAAGTCAAAAACGATGTAGTTTTATTTTGTAACCTTTTCCTTATCCCGACTTTATCGTCGCTCATCATCATCATCATATCAACTCATAATTATCCCATTGCTGGGATACGGGTCTCCCTTCAGTCGAAGGTGTAGAGCGTACTCTGCCACGCTGCTCCAATGAGGATTGGCAGAGGCCGGTGTTTTCAAACCGCCCTAAGGCCACCGACTTGGCCTAACGACTGTCATCCATCGATAACAGCCAGGACCGATGGCTTAACCCTTTATAGGGCATAAGCATCTAGGGTAGATAAAAAAACTATGTTTTTAGATTGTTTTTTTTTATGTTTTTCAAAAAATAAAAATGAAAACACGGTGGTAAAAATGTTCCCTCTGCCCGTGTGGCTTGAGGTTCTGAGGTCTGCTGAGTACCAGATATATTGGGTAAAATTTCAAATCTTGCTGCCCGCCTAGAACGATCGCGTTGGGATGTGACGACGGAGGACGGAGGGCTAGATGAAAAATCAACAGATGAACTGCTAGGTTCGACTTTCGAGAGGTATTATGCTGCTAGGTGGATCAGGTGTCGGTGCCATAGGCCCGTCATTAGGCTCGTCATAGTTTTTTAGGATCATTCAATATATTACGTATTGTACGAACCTCGTCTTCAACAGATTCAAAACCATCATCAGATACATCGGGAAGACAAAATATGTCTTCCAATTCGTTGACTATTTGTAAATCTAAATACATATAATAAAACAGATGACCCCGATGTTTGAACATAATTTGGCAAAAATGGAGAGGGAACAGTTAGAGGAAGGTAATAAAAGCAAAAAAAAATATTTTTTTTTGTCTGTCTGTCTCTCTGTTTGAACGCGCACATCTTCTAAATTACTGAATGGATTTTAAAGCTATTTTCACAGGAAGATAGAGTTCGGCTTGGAGCAGAATATAGGCTTTGTCGCATTTAAATAGGATATCAGGAAAATAAGTTATGGTCATTTAAAGGTCTCTACCCTGTCTATGTAAGAAGAAAAATATTTCTCGCACTTACAAACTTGAGACTTGGTACACCATAACTACCGACAACAGACTAGATCGGACCGGACCGAACCGGACCGAACCGAACCGAACCGGACCGAACCGAATCGAACCGGACCGGATGTCAGGAATAGAAGTTACTTCATTTAAATTTTCAACAGCCTAAGAATTTTTAAATTGTCACTCACTGCTGAGTCGGAATCGCCCGATATCTCATAACGACCATTTTTAAATTCAGTAGCACTATGTTTGAAAGTTTTTTTTTTACTTGAGTTAACCATTTAAAATTTTGTTGCTCTAAAATTCACTAGATGGCACTGTTAGATTCTGAATCGCGCTATGAAAGTTTTTTAGTATAACTGAGCTGACCATTTCAATTTAAATATAATTTAAATTTTTCATACTGATTTTACATTAGGTATTTTGATTAGGTACGATAAAATTAAATAAAACCCAGCGGCGAGTAAATAGACAATGAGCAATAAAGAACACTGACGTCTCGGGGAAAAACTATAGCAGTAGTAATAGGAGACTGTTAAATCCGTCTATACTATTATAGTCATAAGCCCAATTCCACTCGGGCGAAGCCGCGGGCACAGCTAGTCGTTAAGTATTTTTCTACTCCTACTTATTTGCCAGATAGTCTGTAATAAGCAAAAAAGGAAATAGGCTTAACGTGGTCCGAGAGTCTCTTCGCGAGTTTTTCAAAAGCACTAATATTCTCACGGTGGCATCACAGTGCATTTTTGACAGCATCATGTTTGTTCGTAAGAACATTCATGACTATAACCACAGGTGTGGATATTCATAAATTCAATATTTTCAATACGCGTAACAGAAATAAATTAGCTGTTCCTAAATTCAGGCTTAGGAAAGCGGGCGAGTTATTTATGACTCAAAGTTTGCATTATCTATATATATATAAAAATGAAACCCGTTTTCCGTTGTCACGACATAACAAGAAAACGGCTTGACCGATTTGGCAGATTTTTTTTTTGTAGTTTTCTAATACTCTGTACAAGGTTCTTACGGAAAAAAATATTAAGAAAATCTCTCAGAAAGATTGAAAAAAAAACGAAACAGTACCCGGGCGAAGCCGGGCCGGGCAGCTAGTGTATAATAAAATTCAAGAATATTGCCCAATCGATTTAAATTAAATGTCAAAAATTTCTTAACTAGTAAAGCGTACTATACTATCAACGAGTATCTAAATGAAAGGTCTCCCTGGCCCGGTTGCGAAGGTGAAATGCTAAAACTTGTCGTGAAAAGCCAGTCAATGTTCAATAAATTATATAAATAAAAAATTGTTTTCAATATTGTAATGTACACGCGTCGTAGTGTCATCCAAATGGGACTGTTTTTTATATTATTTACATTTTCTGCCATTTCTTTTACCAGTGGTCATTTTGCTTTTGTTTCCGAAATAGTAGTAGTATATAGAGTAGATTAATCCCACCAAAAACATTTTCATGTAAAATGTTGCCAAGACGAGACCATAATGACTCGCATTGTCAAAAAGTTATCAGATCTCATGTAGAGACAAGCTTCTAACTCTACACTCCCTACCTCTACAAGGCCTAACTTCACAAACTCTACACCTTCAAGTGACGAAATCGGGGGTTTTAGGACATTAATAAAATCTAAAGTATAATAGCTACGACATTCAAAGTTTATGTTTAATGATTGTACTGGTGTTATTATATCTTGAAATGTTTTAACTATGTATTTAGCATCATCCAGAACAAAGTTATGAGAGTTCAAAAAAACGACGAAACGTTTCGAGAAAAGGTAGGTAGTGCCCTTGCGCTCCGCTTGGCTCGTCTCGTGCGAGATTTATACAAATAATTTATTACAACTGTATACTCTGACAAGAGAACGTGTTTGTGAAAGCTATTCTCTAAATAAAAGTTTTGACCCCACGGGCAAAGGGAATATTTTTACCACCACAAAAAAGCGTGTAAGAAAAGCCTCGTAAATACATAATGAAAAATTAAACTTATTCCAAATGCAATATACATTAGACATTAGGTTTAATAACAACTTATCTTTCGAAAGTCGCAAAATTTGAAGATGCATAAAGATTTAACAGCAGGTGTCGAAATTCAGTTGTTTTTAACCCCCGACGCAAAGGGTGTTATAAGTTTGACGTGTGTATCTGTGTATTTGTGTATTTGTGTACTTGTGTATTTGTGTATCTGTCTGTGGCATCGTAGTAACCAAATGGATGGTCTGATTTTGATGCAGTTTTTTTTGTTTGAAAGGTGACCGGTGCGGGACTGTTCTTAGCTATTATTCATGAAAATCTGTTAAGCCGTTTGAAGATCATCAGCTCTTTTCTATTTGATGAAGGGAAATGAGCAACTTCCACTTGTTAGATCGATTTGAAATTTGGTATACTGTTACTGTCACTATTCACTAGCTGGGGTCGCGGCTTCGCTCGTCATACTTAAGGTTTATTGCTATCGCGCTGTATTTTTATCCCCGACCAAAAAAGAGGGGTGTTATAAGTTTTGCATGTGTATCTGTGTACTTTGGTGCCAGATGGTAACCAGGGTCTGATGATGGAGCTGGAAGGAGGCCATAGGAACATATAGTAATTAAACGACATAACCCCATCGCGTTTGGGCTTGTTTGATCCGCTTTGTCTCATACATATTTCGCAATACCCTCATACCGTATTTCGCAATAACTCGCATACATATTTCGCAATACCTCTCATACATATTTCGTAATACCATTCATACATATTTCACAATATCTCTCATTTTCGCAATTGCTCTCTTGTACGTATTTCGCTCTCATACATATTTCGCAATACCATTCATACATATTTCGCAATACCTCTCATACATATTTCGATATACCCTAATACATATTTTGCAGTACCTCTCACACATATATCGCAATACCCTCATACATATTCCGCAATAACTCTCATACATATTTCGCAATTCCCTCACACATGTTTCGCATACATATCTAAAATACAAATGAAACGGATAGGGATTAGAATGAAATAGGAACGAAAATATAAAAAACTTTAAATAAAACTTAAATTTAAAATTTAAAAACCCCCGACTCAAAACCGCTAAAAAGTAAATAAATAATAATTATGTACGTATTCGATATCTAAAATACAAATGAAACGGATAGGGATGAGAATGAAATAGGAACGAAAATATAAAAAACTTTAAATAAAACTTAAATTTAAAATTTAAAAAACCTTCGACTTAAAACCGCTAAAAAGTAAATAAATAATAATTATGTATTATGAAAATAGAAGAACGGATGCTGATAATGAAGAAGAGAAACGTTAAAGTTTCTACCTGCCTTGTGTGACCATCCCGCTCTATGTTTCGTAACATTTTTTTGATTTATTTTCATTAAAGGATTTTTGTCAGAAATGGTCAATTTCATGTAGAAAGTACGAGAAAGACTACTTAGAAAAAAATAAACTATACAAATTACATACCATTCGAAAGGCCATGAACTAGAGCTGTTTTCTTAGAATTAGAACTGATGTACCATTTTTAGTTTTTTTTTTACAGCAGTCCAAAGTAGAACGCTCAGTGTGTACTTTTCGCGTTTTTATGTTTGAGGGCTCATATTTTTTTTCTGGTAACTCTAACCGACAAATATTAATTTAAAAGTAAGCTACATACAGTTAAGATAAGAATTAAAAAATAAGCTGGCCGATTGATCCAATAAAAACAAAGTTATAGTACTTCAAGTTCACGAAGGAAGAAAGTTTGGTGAAAATTTAAAAAAAATCATTAAAAAATAACTATGGGCCCTAGGTCAAATTTTTTTCGCTCAGCATGTAGCAGACCATCTCACCTTTCTGCCATTATCCCATGTTCAATCCTCTACCAAACACCCTGTATATATGGTGGGAAATATATTCCCGCTGCCTTATAAAGAAAGGGTCGTGCCCACGGGTCGTGCCCTCCGAAGCACGGAGAAGCTCAAGATAACAAAACCCATCCAAACGCTGGCTAGGGTCGATGTCGCTTAACTTGCGTGTTCATATTAGAGTGCGACAGACCACACAGCGACGCCATCGAGCTCCTCGTCGCTCAGCGACAATATTTTTTCGAATTCCGTAGATTCATTTCCAATGTGCACGATAGTCGTGTGAGGCACGAAATCTGTGAATTTTTTTTAACAAGAATAGTAATCTTTGATGTAAATAATAGCTGCCACATTGCTGGGATCCATTCTAAACTTTTTCATAAAAATAATGAATAATAAGAGAAAAGGGAGATTGGAGAAGAGGGACAAAAAAGAGTTGGACTTGCCAACTTGCTACAGAACATTGAAACATTAAAATGTCTTCGTGAACATAAATTGACTTTCTCATGCTAAATTCTACTGGTATCGACACATTATTCCTACATTCGAGTTTGCCTAAATTATTTAAGCCGCCAAAGCTAGTACTACCACTCATAATATTCAGTGATTTACAGTTATAATAATCCTAAATATTATTGAGTTTAATGGCCCAACCAAAATCGACAATTAAAACCAATTAAATTATTGCAAATATACAATTTTCACATGTCAATGAACTTACTTTAGTACAATTTGAACGTTGAAATTGAAACTAAATATTTGAGGTTGGATTGAAACGGGGTAAAATGCATTCGTCATTGTCCAATATTCGTTATGTATGCCGCTTTCATTTCCGATATTGTAAAACGCGAATGAAGATTTAATTATTGTTTTCAATATGATTATTTTTATTATTACCTCTGTCAAGGTTTATACTAGACTCCAAGATGAGCAATGGTTTATATAAGGACCAAATGGTGGTGGTTTCAGTCGAAGGATTAGAGCGTACTCTGCCACGTTGCTCCAGTATCTTCAAATAGCCTGAAGGCCACCGACTTGGCTTAAACGAGTCAGCCATCGACAACAGACAACCGATTATGGTTTAACGTGCCCACCGAAGCATTGAATTGTGTGTTATTATTACCGACGGCATAACGTGTCCTTCGACTCCGAAGCACTGAATCACAGTATTACAAGACTGAATTGTGTAGAACTTAAACAATGAAAACATTAAACGGCAAGTTAATTTGAAAAGCTGTGAGACAGACTAAACGTAATTATTCGGAAAGTTTCCACATCAATTCTGCAAGTGACGAGCTCAAAGGACTCGCCTTATTTTGCATCTGTTTTGTTTCCAACTAAATTACTTCCTAGATAACCTCCATTATACACTTTAATATCACTTTAATGCTGTAATATTTAACTTCTAGCGCGACTTTTATGATAAAAACTATGGCATAAAGAGTCTGAGTTCAGCTACTTGTAAACTATTACAGGACTAGCTTTTGTCCGCGACTTCGCTCGTTGTAAATTTTGAGTTACATTGATTGAGTTAATTCGGGAAAATTGCGCGACTTATGACATTATTTGGTTGTTGAGACTAATAGCAGAAGCACACAAATTAGTGGTAGGTAGGTAACAAACATAAGGTGATCTTACACTAGTCGTTATATTAAAACTAATCTAGATTCTAGAAACGTAAAATTGTATATCCAGGTATTCCTGGACATATATTACATTGATATTTTTGTATCCAGTTTCCAACAACGTTCTCACTTATGTGGCTCACGTAACATGATAGTTTTTGAAACTGGCTGCAATCTCGTAGCGTATGCATTGAATAGTCTATTTGGTAAAGCCTATGGACGTATATGCATAACAGAAAAAAGTTTATACTTCAATCGGGTGCCTTATATGCAATTTAGTAGACCACAACATCTGCGACTGTTCATTTCAGAATGATGACCGCACATCACTCAAAGGATGTGTAAATAAAAAATGTGAAAGACCACCGTCACCAAAATACAACTTAAAAACGATCGACAGAAAAAAATTAGATGCTTTAAATTACATTGTCGTTTTAGTAAGACTAGTATTGTAGGAATTCAAAGTAAAACGGTAATGTACAGCATACGACGTAAACTAAAGCTTATTTGTATGCTCGTAGACATTTCGTGGTAATCCCGGAGGCTACAAGCGACGTAGCGTCGCGTCGTCAGCGGCAAACCGCGACTCTCTCCCTTTACTACTTTGAAACCAAAAGGGATTTGTGTAAAATCCACTGCGGATAATTTTCAAGGCAATTTAGCTTTTCAACTATAAAGGATAGAATTCAATTTTATTCTGGTTCGTTTCTTTAGAAGCTGGGTGCATAAGCATATTTTTATGTTTATTTCAGGGTTGGATTGCGCCTGCACTGAATTTAAATGACAGTTTGTAATATGCATAGGATATTATTGTCATATAGTTTTATACGAGTACGCACGCGACTACAGAATTTTATTTTATTATCGTACTGTAATTTCTTTAAGTCCCATAAGCAACTATGTGTGTAGACATAAAGTAAATAATGATAGATTATGATAGAAATAAAACGTAGGTGTTCTTTAGAATTTTTTTACCAAATAATAATAATTGATCTCATAGGTACGGGAAAATCGAGATTACACGAGTGGCAGGTTGATTATATTATGTACTAGCTGACCCGGCGAACTTTGTTCCGCCTTAGAAGCACTACCCTACCCCGAACCTACCCCCACCTACCCCTACCCTATCCTACCCTATCCTACCCTATCCTACCCTATCCTACCCTACTCTACCCTACCCTACCCTTAAATATTCCACAAATATTTCTAGACTACAATTAGCCAAATCGGTCCAGCCGTTCTCGAGTTTTAGCGAGACTTACGAACAGCAATTAATTTTTACATAAGTACATACATAGATTACGAGTCATTCTTTCAGTCATGACTTAATTGTTTGCCATGTATAGGAATCGAATCCAGGCCTCTGGTGCCGAACGTAGATTCACTACCGACGCGTCACCGGGCTGTCCAGGCCAATTGTGAATGTGACATAATTTGGTACATAGGTGTTACATGTTTGACGACCTCCGTGGCGTAATGGTTACCACGCCAGACCGCCACCCAGGAGGTCCCGGGTTCGATCCCCGGTCGGGTCATAACGAACTTTTTCTGATTGGCCTCGGGTCTTGGATGTTTATCTATATATGTATTTGTTATAAAATATAATATCGTTGAGTTAGTATCCCATAACACAAGTTTCGAACTTACTTTGGGGTTAGCTCAATCTGTATGAATTGTCCCTATATATTTATTTATGTAAATATATATATATAGGGACAATTCATACAGATTGAGCTAGCCCCAAAGTAAGTGTGATATGTGTGATTTTGAACATAGAAACAGGGTAATGTTCATAACAACTTAGGGTTAAATTTGGTAATAAAGTCGTTTATGTTAAAACTAATTAAAGCGTAACAAATATGAGCGCATATAGTGCATGAACGTTTTTGTCTTTTTTGTAAAAGCACAAATACTTTATAAAACATTCATTGCTATCTCATCTTTATAAAACATTAAACCGAATATCTTATGTGATGACATCATTATATGATCCAAAACCACCTCGATTACAAATTTCATGGGAGTCGATTTTAAGCCAAGTTCGTTCGGTGATCACGCGTGGCCACAGGACCCGCTGAGGGCTCCCAGGGGCGCAGTCCCCGTGAAATATGGCTCATTCTAAGGGGATTTGCACTGCACCAAACTTCGGCTACTAATTAAACCCTATAAGTGATATTTATTTGTGTTAACCCGCCGCTTGACATTGGTTTAGCATTTTGGGTTTGGAATAGTTTTGTTAGGAAGACTTTTAAGGATGTGGTTAAGTTAAGGTAGAAAGTACTACGTACTTACCTATTTTATTTCATTATAGGTTTACATTAATACAATTTTTTTTTGCATAATTTGCATCACAGAAACAAAAATAAAAAGGACACGGACGACTTATACACTGTTTACTATACTTTATTGTTGAAAGAAATTTATAGTTACAGTGTTTATGAATGAAAAATGCTTCATGGTTGGAGTGAGAATCTTTGTGTAATGTGATTATGTATTTAGGAAAAGTCTGGAAAAGTAAACGACATTTAGAATAATAAAATGTTATTCAAAAGATTGTTTGTTAGGCGGTAATAAATGGTGTTCCGCTTTTAAACACGTATAAAATAAATTACTTGAAGATAAAGTAGTACTGAAGTGACGGAAAATGTACATTACCTGAGCCATTGTCTTCGCAGGCCTTAATGAACAACTAACGAACTGAGGCAGCACTCTGGGTCGCCTTAATGGAACGCGAACAGTAATTAAAATACAAAAATCTCATCCAAATTGAGTTGGCAGTTGGCACTGTTTGAGGTGAGCGTGGCGTGATTGTTGGCATTTGGGGAAAGTGGGTAACATTTATATATACTTGGCACAATGCTCCATTATAATTTGATATAAAGTATACATGAATCAATCACAAATAAGTTTTTTGCCATAAAGCACGTAATGTAGAACGAAATATACTCATACTACCTGTGTATGCTGTGGTTTTTGTTGCCTAGATGTTGTTCTAATACAGTGCCACAGACTTATCTATTCCGGTGGCCTAAACTAGAACTAATGAATTACACCTTCAATACCTTGACTATCAATAGCTTAGATCCTAGCTTAGACCCGTTCCAGCTGTCGGAACAGATAAGTTTGTGACGGTTTCCACTCCCAAATATAGTAAGTTACAATAAACCAATGAGGTTTTATATATTCTTCTAAGACAAGAGAAGTAACGCCATACAAAGCATTCGTAAAAAGCCGCAACCACTTCAGAGTGTTAAAGACGTAGCTTTGAAACCGATACATATTCCGAGCATATGCCAAAGTAAAATATGTTTGTCTCTTTTTTTCTAGAGTCAAACTAATTATGTCAAAATGAGACAAAAGCATTACTCCCAGAAAAATGGTCAGAGTTGCCAGCTCATGAATAATGTTTTTTAAAAAAAAAAAAAGTTTTTATACCATATTATTGTTTTTTAGGTGACAGAAGAATTAAAGATAGGAAGAAATAAATATATAGATGCGTAAATATTGGTACATATACATATTATATTTCAAGAATGAATCATGGCGGAATGGAGAACGGTCATTCTCGACATTAGGCGTTCTTCGCCTAATTACCGTACCCTTTTTTATTTTTCTCTAGTTTGTTTTAAAAGGATTGAAATATGTAACTCATGAAACATGCGAATGTAACAATTAAAATGGCATTCGTTTATTAAAAGCGGTTTCCGAGTTAATGAGACTTAAACATTTCATGGGTACGGTAATTAGATAAATCTATTACTTAATGTAATGGTAATTAGAAAAGATCATTATGTCTATTTAAAATAATAATAAAATGACATGTATAACATGTATAGACACAACTACACGATAAGAGGTATGAATGTTGATGCTAATTGGAAGGAAATGGCTAAAGCAATAAGAACTGCTGCAAAAGAAGTCCTTGGGGAAACACGAGGTGGGCGAAAATTGAAAAGGAAACGTGGTGGTGGAACGAAAGTGTCCAAAAAGCATTAAAAATCAAAAAGAGTGCATTCAAGAAATGGCAGAGTTACGTCACATGATCATAGGAAAACTGAATTGAAGGAGAGGTATAACGAGGCGAGGAGACGGGCAAAGGTGGTGGTTGCGAGTTCCAAATCCGGGGTAGAAGAAAAAGTATATAATGAATTAGATAATGAACTAGGTCAGAAAAAACTATACAGAATGGCTAAACAGCGCAATCATAGATCGAAAGACATTTGTCACGTAAAATGTGTGAAAGACGAATGCGGTAAAATATTGGTAAAAGATAGTGACATTAGAGACCGATGGAAGGGATATTTTGAAAAATTACTTAATGTTGAGAATGATTATGATGGAAAAGAAAACTTAATGACATAGATATAGGCATGATAGCTAAGGTAGATGAATTAGAGGTAAAGAACGCCTTGAGGAAAATGAAGAATGGAAAAGCAGTTGGCCCGGACACAATACCAATAGAAGTCTGGAAGGTTCTAGGGGATTATGGATGCAAGTGGCTCTCTTTGTTTCTTAATGAATTGTTGGTTCAGGATGTCATCCCAGAGGAATGGCAAGACAGTTCCTTGGTACCTATTTTTAAAAGAAAGGGGGATGTCCAGGAGTACAATAGCTACAGGGGGATTAACTTGATGTCACAGACATTAAAGCTGTGGAAGAAAATAATGTAGGCACAAAATAATGGAGGCACAACAAAGTACAAAAGAGCACACAAAAACCTACATATGGTATTCGTGGACCTCGAAAAGGCCTACGACCGGGTCCCGCGTCAGTACAACAGAATGCTTTTCTGTTGATGTAGGTGTGCACCAGGGTTCAACGCTCAGTCCATACTTATTCCTTTGGGTTATGTTGCTGGAGGATGCTGAGGTGGATGGATGTGTGGAGTGACGAGAAGGGACAAAGTCAGGAATGTACACATAAGGGGGAGTTTAAAGGTGGCGCCTGTAACCGATGAGAGAGGTCAGAGACTGAGATGGTTTGACCATATGATGCGCAGTGTGGACAGTCTGGACAGTCATGTGACCCAGAGGGTGCCAAGAATGAATGTGGATGGATGGAAGGGCAGGGGTAGGCCAAACAAGAGATGGAGTGATGGCGTGAGAAATGACATGAAAGTAGCTGGAGTAACTGAGGAAATGGAAGGAGTTTGGAACTAAATCGGCACAGCAAAAGTTTAATAATTTCATACAACGGTAGTTAGAAATACATGGTAATTGGTATACGGTAATTAGAAAACGCCGATTTTTCATAAAATTTTCGAAAACCTACAGAGTATTGAAATACTGCATTACAACACTGTACTGAGACCAAAGCACTGTCTCTATTTATATAAGCAATTAGAGTCTACCTTAACCAATCTAGTATAAAATTAAGTACACGGTAATTAGAAAAGTTTTGAACGAAGGATACGGTAATTATATACTAACGTGCTTCATTGACTATAACACTAACGTAAAAGACCTGCACCTGCTGCAAGACCGCGGCAGAAACTGAGGGCTTGAGACGTGTACAAGTAGTTATGTGCCAAATATCGTGATTAGGAATGTGCACCCTCGAAAAGAAAACGTCACGGCAATTATAACTTTAGTTCGGACATGCGGTTACTCAATGATAATTATTTACAGACTGATTTTATTGAGTGGATATTTCTTCATGTGATACCCGTTGCCTAATACTCATTAAAATGTTGAATGGAAAAAATAAAATCCGTACATCATAAAAGTTACAAGCAAGTTTTAACCACATTTTGGGGTGCGGACAGGGCACGGTGCTTAGAGAACAGAGGTTTGTGAAATTAAATTTAGCCAGATAACTATGTAATCGGGGCCTATGTTTTTGTTACCAGCTAGACATGGATGCTAACTAACATATAAAAATATTTCCCTTTTTGAATTTGATAATAATACGAATATACAAGCCCGGACGCACAAAATCTAGCTAATCGAAGAATGGCCGAGAAGTTTCCATTTTTTTGTCATTGATGAATCTAACCGATGCAGACCTACTACTATTATCTATTCTGTGCTACTACTAACTTTTAGCAGAGATTTTTTTTGTTTTCTTCACCCATTCTGGGTAGGCAAAGGGAACTATGCCCATACAGCCAAGTCTTCAGTAGATTTTTTTTATTGTTAAGAAATGAAAATGAAATTTAAATAAATTAAAATAATAAATTTAAATAATTTGAATAAAATACAACATAAAACAAAAAACTATTGTAGGTAGGTACTCAATCGAAACATTTGATAATTGCAGAAACAATTTAAATTAAACACCGCTACCACAATGAAAAAGATGAAATTGTTACTTCACTGTCATAGTAATAATATCATTATGTCAAATGTCAGCTAAAAGCCATATCAAAAAGAGGAAAATGATTTGTTTTTTCTTGTCTTGACGTGCGTAGCACTAGCGATTGATTTTAGTATCAATCAATTCTAAGTAAATAATTAATTCTAGTTTGAGCCTGGTTGTAGGTTTACTTCTACTGTGTTACTAATGATACATAAAGGCGTATGAGTTCGTCATTGACTAAACTCCCAACATTTGGGAAACTTAAAATCGTTTTTACTGGCAACACTGTTGGCAAAAACAATGCGTAATATATTAATTTCGATTTTAATACTATTTTGGTATAATTTTAACATAATTAAGCATTCTTATTTGTGAAAAGTGATACCACTTGCTTTGTTATTAGTTTGGGATCACGACATACATGTTTTAACAGTGCATTTAACCATTTTTGTGATATTATTGTGAGATACGCATTCACTGAACGTCAAACTACGACTAAGTCGGAAGAAATTCAACTAAGACTGTGGCCTCAGTCGACGTGGCAGCGAGTATGTGTCAAACATTACGAATCTATAGTAAATAACAAATCACTGCAATAAACTGTCAGTTTTTTGACAGTCCCAGTACCTATGCATTTGACATCTGAAACATAAAACACGTGGTCGCCTTTGTAGAACCTTTTTGCTCCAGTTCCCCCAGGCTATTGGTTTAGCGCTATGTGCCACTTTAGTTTACTTAATACGGACGGACATCCTTAAAATTTCGTGTTCTTATGAATTTACACTATCATGTTATGTGTTAAGTTTATTTATAACTAAAGAAACCCGTGCAACTTCGTTTGCGTGTATCCCGTAGGAATTTCGTAAAATATTTGTATGTATTCTACATATAAAATTTCCTCTTGAATCACTCTATCTGTTAAAAAAACCGCATCAAAATTCGTTGAGTGGTTTTTAAGATCTAAGTGTACGTAGGGACAGACAGACAGACAGACAGCGGGACTTAATTTTATACTATGTAAAGAAGTATTTTAGAAAAAATTGTTTACTCAAAATCATATTTGTGCTAATTAAGATATTCACAACTTAAGTCATCAGTCTGTTTAAATAAGTAGGAAAAAGTTGTTTGAAGTTATTCTGTGCAAGTTAAAAACATAACTCACATATATCAACAGCATGTGTGCTGTGAACAAATCCTAACGATTTTGTGAAAGCCGCAGGGAGCTGGATATTGAAGACACGTAAAGGCTTCCTTAGATCACGTAAAAGCTATTTAGAGCCACACATCCAACGAGCGATCTCTTGAGAACGTTAGCTTTTCTAAGAAATTGTTTACTTTATTATACACTAGCTTTTGTGCCCGCGATTTCGTCCGCGTGAAGTTCCGGACCCGTTCCCGTGGGAACGACATTGAATTTCGGGAAAAGCTATAGCCTAAGTCATTTCCTGATAATGTAGCTTTCTACTGGTGAAAGAATTTTTGAAATCGGTCCAGTAGTTTCGGAGCCTTTTCAATTCAAACAAACAAACAATCAAATCTTTCCTCTTTATAATACTTATTAGTATAGACTAGCGAAACCCGCGCAACTTCGTTTGCGTGTATCCCGCTTTCCCGTGGGAATTTAGGGAAATACTAGGTAAATTTATAGTTAGTTTAGGTTAGTAGTTTTAAAGATATAACCATATTAGGGACGGACAGACAACGGGAAGCGACTTCATTTTATACTACTTGTTACAAACCGAACTCTTTTGATGAACATTATATTTTTATAATTCATATTGTCTATGTTTTATACCTACGTCTATTTTATATTTTACTGTCATTCACTTCACTTTTCATCATCTCGCCATTCAACCATTTTTTCCAACATTTTTCTTTAATATAAGTTTTCTTCATCCCTTTCTCTTTTCCTAATCTCTCCATCCTAAATACTACTCATGTAAAGATTTAGAGATTATTCCCCTAAGGCATTGGTGTAAGCGAATCTAATCAATGTTCTATTAATATTTTTCGAGTTTTCGACTACGTTACTAAAATTGTTAAAGGAATAGTTATTTGTTATGCAAGGCTGCAAAGTTGTTTTTTGGCGCGAGTACTTATATTGAATCCTGAGCGTAGCGAGGGTTTCAAAGGTACGAGACGCAGAATAACTTTGCTGCCGAGCGAAACACACAACTTTTCACATCACTACAGCGAGGAAAATGCTAGGTGCAGGAAAAACGCAAATAATTAAATAAGTGTTTTTTTTTCATGCGGTGTCGTGCTGGCCAGTTCGATTATTCTAAAAATAAGGTTGGCGCACTGGCATGAAATAAGTATTGAGAGGCATTTTCAGATGACTGGCGGTATAAAAAATTATAGAATAGTAAGGTTCGAATTTTAAAAATTCTTTCCACGCTAGGGCACAAAATGCACTTTTGCGCCCAGATTTCGAATGACAAACAGATTCATTCCGAGCTTGTGAGGTGAAATAGTTATTTGTTATGCAAGGCTGCAAAGTTGTTTTTTGGCGCGAGTACTTATATTGAAACCCGAGCTAGCGAAGGATTCTAGGATTGAACCACGAGCGAAGCGAGTGGTTCAAATATAGAATCCTGAGCGTAGCGAGGGTTTCAAAGGTACGAGACGCAGAATAACTTTGCTGCCGAGCGAAACACACAATTTTTCACCTCACTACAGCGAGGAAAATGCTTGGTGCAAGAAAAACGCAAATAATATATTAAATAAGTGTTTATTTTTTTTCATGCGGTGTCGTGCTGGCCAGTTCGATTATTCAAAAAATAAGGTTGGCGCACTGGCATGAAATAAGTATTAATGCATTTTCAGAGGACTGGCGATATAAAAAATTAAAGAATAGAAAGGTTCGAATTTTAAAAATTCTTTCCACGCTAGGGCACAAAATGCACTTTTGCGCTCAGATTTCGAATGACAAACAGATTCTTTCCGAGCTTGTGAGGTGAAAAAGTAATTTATCATTTTCTGCACATTAATACTGCCTTCGTGGGGTTGTCGCCTCTTTTACTTTCTTTTACATGTATTCGGAAGATCAAATCGTACTTAACTTCTCCTTCTCTTTTTCCTCGTCCCTTCTCTCCGTAATCCCTTTTTTTAACAACAACGCATCGCTATTAATGCGTTGTTTCCCTTGGTGTTACTGACGCTTATTGGCGGCGCGGTTATCACTTTCTATCAGGGGGCTTACATGTTTGTTTGCGGTATAAGATAAAAAAAACCTTGTCTAGTATCCAACAGTTTTAATTAATGACCAGACGGTTAACAATCTCGGTCGTTTTTCGTCCCGAAAAGAGTTTTAAGCCGCGATAAAACTGTAAAAAGCACAAAGCCCCCACTCGATCGTAATAGATTTACGGTACGTAGACAGTGATAGATTCGTGGAAAAGGATAAAAAGGAAACGGATTGAAAGGCTCGGAAGTCCATTCAGATGCATCCAACCAGCGGGATTACCACTGCAACAGAACAACTGGGAATTATTCCGATTACGCTGTGTGTATTTGACCGAACCCTGCATTTAAATTGAAAGTGAATTCTCGAATTAAAATGAAGTGATAACAAAGTTGTAACCAGTCGTTATCATTTGCAGTAATAAATGGAAGTCATATATTGTTTTGTGTACAATGTTGTTGATTGTTACGTGTTACTAATTTAACGTTTGTTAATCATGAAATTACAGACAATAATTTTGTTCGGTAGGTTTAAAATATTTTTACAAGTTTAAAATATTTAATCATTTGGTGCTAATGTAGTCCGCAATCATATAATCTATACTTGCCGGTTATAAAGAGAAAGTAGCTAAAAAAATGTAATGAAAACCAATCAAGTAACCTTAATCTAAAATTTCATCTAACTATGTATCTAATTTAATTTATACTAATGCAATAAAGTTGAAGTATTTTTGAAAGTGTTAATCTAAGTATATAAGGATTTGATTTGAGTTTTCATTTGATATCTTTTTATAGGCGATACAATCTTTAGGAATTATAGGGAGATACAAAGAATCCTGTGTAGTGACTTTTATGAGCGAATTTATTGACATAAATGAGAGTTACATTTTTCATTGTACAATAGTTTACGTAGGCATAGTAACAGTGGCTTGTATGCACGTTTCGGATTATGTAAACTGCGAGGCTGCAGCCCTGAGTCTGTTAGTGGCTTTTTAACGGAATAGGCCGCATTGTTTGTATGGAAAACAGTGAAATAGGCCGTTACATCAAAGCTTGGATTTGCAAGGCAGCAATTCAAAGCAATAACAATTGTAGAAGTTGTAAAAAGTTTTTGTAGATACACTGTCCTCTTATGGTTTATTCTCCTCAGTTTTTGGTAAAATAAAGAGGTACAACTAACAAATAAAATACCTCTTTTAATTGTGCACTGTACCTCTGTGACAGTGTAGTCTATGCAACGACCCTGGGTCCCTTATTTGAATGGATTTACTATGTATGTGATTCAATATTTTACTATGTAATTAGAAAGTTTCTTGGGCCTACTTCCTTGTGTCTTCTTTATAATGATAACATTTTCTTTCTTATAAGATAAGACACTTTTGGTAATTAGTGTATAGTAAAAACACAGAGATTTTATACACAGTAGAATCTCTGTGAGTTAAACAATGTTTTGTCATTTTCGCACTTAATTTGATTTTCCCCAAGACAGTATAATTTTAATCTTGTTATTTAATATTTAATTAGCAATGGGTAGAATAAATTTCTAATATTGCAAAATAATTTCTATTCGACTAACGTCAAAAACATTTGGTATAAAAATAAAATCATTGAATTATTCGCTTTCTCCTTTGTGGTAATATTTCTTTATAGAAAGCACACCTGTGGCTTCATTGCCACAAATAAAATAACCTTTCACTAGGTTCTTTTCGTTCAAAAGTATTAAAACATCAAACAGTTTTTTAAAAAGGGAATATTAGTACCGAGTAAATTACTTTATACGCGTGGTATTACTGAAAAGAAAAAAAATAGGAGCAAGTATATTTTTGACTGGGTTTATGGTATTCAAGTAAATAGATTTTTAATGTATAGAATGCCATTCAGGCATTCTATACAATGCCGGATTATACACAATGCCACATAAATATAATATATAAATTGAATATTCAAATGCTTCTGAATAACAAATAAAGTGTAATTTGTTATTTACTCACTATCTTCGAGTTAATCCCAAAACTAAAACACAACTTATTAGAAAAATACAATACGAATTTTCAAATGCAAATAAACAATGAGATTTTATATATTTTATGACAAGAGAAGTAACGTCATACAAAGCATTCGTAAAAAGCCGCAACCACTTTAGAGTGTTAAAGACGTAGCTTTGAAACCGATACATATTCCGAGCATATGCCAAAGTAAAATATGTTTGTCTCTTTTTTTCTAGAGTCAAACTAATTATGTCAAAATGAGACAAAAGCATTACTCCCAGAAAAATGGTCAGAGTTGCCAGCTCATGAATAATTTTCCCATTGAATGAATGTTATGAGTCTTTTTAAAAAAAAAAAAGTTTTTATACCATATTATTGTTTCTTAGGTGACAGAAGAATTAAAGATAGGAAGAAATAAATATATAGATGCGTAAATATTGGTACATACATATTATATTTCAAGAATGAATCATGGCGGAATGGAGAAGTTTCCATTTTTTAGTCATTGGCATTGATGAATCTAACCGATGCAGACCTACTAGGTACTATTTTCTATTCTGTGCTACTACTAACTTTTAGCAGAGATTTTTTTTTGTTTTCTTCACCCATTCTGGGTAGGCAAAGGGAACTATGCCCATACAGCCAAGTCTTCAGTAGATTTTTTTTATTGTTAAGAAATGAAAATGAAATTTAAATAAAATAAAATAATAAATTTAAATAATTTGAATAAAATACAACATAAAACAAAAAAAACTATTGTACTCAATCGAACATTTGATAATTGCAGAAACAATTTAAATTAAACACCGTTACCACAATGAAAAAGATGAAATTGTTACTTCACTGTCATAGTAATAATATCATTATGTCAAATGTCAGTTAAAAGCCATATCAAAAAGAGGAAAATGATTTGTTTTTTCTTGTCTTGACGTGCGTAGCACTAGCGATTGATTTTAGTATCAATCAATTCTAAGTAAATAATTAATTCTAGTTTGAGCCTGGTTGTAGGTTTACTTCTACTGTGTTACTAATAATGATACATAAAGGCGTATGAGTTCGTCATTGACTAAACTCCTAACATTTGGGAAACTTAAAATCGTTTTTACTGGCAACACTGTTGGCAAAAACAATGCGTAATATATTAATTTCGATTTTAATACTATTTTGGTATAATTTTAACATAATTAAGCATTCTTATTTGTGAAAAGTGATACCACTTGCTTTGTTATTAGTTTGGGATCACGACATACATGTTTTAACAGTGCATTTAACCATTTTTGTGATATTATTGTGAGATACGCATTCACTGAACGTCAAACTACGACTAAGTCGGAAGAAATTCAACTAAGGCTGTGGCCTCAGTCGACGTGGCAGCGGGTATGTGTCAAACATTACGAATCTATAGTAAATAACAGATCACTGCAAATAAAGCTCCGTTTTTGTAATGGGAACAATAAAATAATAAATCAAACTGGAGGATTTATTTACACGGCTCGTCTTAAAACGTGTTCAGGGCAAAATCCCGGTGCGGAATTGAGAATAAGCCCTTTGGATTCGGTTATCCGGTATTGGTGGAAATTTATAGAGTGTGAAAATTCTGTGCGGACGGATCGCGCGGAATGACAAACGTGACCCGACTATGAAATCTCGCGGTGGAAACTCACCTAAACAAATATAAGTTCTGCTGTACCCACTTACACTTTTGTTGGGATCCTTTTAGTTTACCTTGTAAAATAGTCAGATGGACTGGATACTTTTGGCAGGTTGCCTCTGACAAGCCTCTAACAAACGAAATTATGTGATTTGTTTGTGATTATGTTTTAGAAATGAAAACTTATTTAGCGGCGCTTGGCACTTTTTTTTAGATGGGTTAAAAATGTTAAACTCGCGTCAGATCCGTAACATGATCGAAAAAGCGTAAGATTCCCTAACCATTCCAAAATATTCAAATATGCACAACGTTGATGTTTAAGTTTTTACTTCTGCACTCCCGGAGTGCAACCCGTCCTTTTTTTATTTCGTTTGGCAATCGGACTTCAGGCGTAGATTCCATTGTGCCATCTTCAAGATAGGGTAGTGTACGTTTTTAAGCAGCATATTCATGCTATACCGACTCAGTATACAGCCTCTGAGTCAAGACGCCCCGAAGAAAGACGATAGCAAAATTTCTTCAGTGAAGGCGGATATTGAAGTCAACACGATAATGCTCTTTTAATAGTTCCTAATCATATACAGAATTTAGGCATAGTTTTTTTTTTAATACCACAAAGTTGGCAAACAACTTGGTAAGCATCACCGTAGCCTATCCTATAGACACTTGCAATACCGGGGGCACGTTGCCAACCCTCTTAACCCCCCAAGTGGAGCTCTGGAGACCTTACTCACCGTAGGAACACAACATGGCCGATAGGTGTGGGTACTAGGTAAATAACTATAACTAAACTAATATTAAAAATAAAAAACGGAGGTCCCTGTGTCAGTGTAATTCAAAAATAATAAAATAAATATTAAATAACATAAGAAAAAGTATGAGCACAAGTTATAGACCGTTCTAGATAATCTGCGTTTCTTAACAAAATGAAAAAGATCGATGTTATAGTCAAGCCGTAAAATTTAATAAAGTTCTAAGAAAGCTTAGATGAAAACCTTTATGTACTTAATGAAAATAATGAAATCCTTTTAAATTTACTAGCGGATGCCCAAATTTTAGACGCCATCCCGCCATATCCATGGGAATTTTGAAAAACTTAATGAAAAATTGATGCCCGTATTCAGACCGCTCCCAAACGGTCATACTGGAAACATTTGGGAGAGTTCTGTCCAGCAGTGGACTTCTTGTGATTGGGATGATAATGATTGCCAATTTTCAACAACCAGCCTTAACGTAGGTACGACTGGTTTGTGAAAAAAGACTAAAGTGACTACCGTAAAAACGCATCAAAAGTTGTATATATTCCCAGAAGTTATAGCTCGATTGGGAGGTATGCATACAGATGACATGGAAAGCAGGAAGACATTTTATTGTATTTTTTTTTAGTTTGTATCCAGAAGCCGTTAAAAGACTAAAATGTCTCTATAGGGAATTTTGAATCTTGCAATTAATATAAAAATCTTAAGGAATTACCAGTACTTATCAATACATAATTTTGATCCGTGACCTAAAACAGTATACTCACACAAATATGAAGTATAATAAACCCAGTTTATTTATACCTCATTAAACCAAACAATTTTATGGGCAATCCATCTCCGGGCGAAGTCCACTGAAAGGGGTTACTTAAAGGGTGTTTTACTAACTTTCTCGAGAACATTTGGGTCAGTCATAATTCTTTGGTGCGGACCCCTTCACTACTTCATGCGTCAAATATCCCGTATGTAGTGGAACTATTCCTATTTCTCGTACATAAATAATTCTCTCAAGGGACAAGTTAGGACCACCACAGCCTTACCCTTTTATGACCTCGAATGATGCCCATGTGATGCTAGGTTGTGGGTATCTCCACGTTTACAACCTCGCGTGAAAATAAAATCGCGGTGGGCAGAATAATTATGTATATTTTCGCATCTATATAAATACAGTTGACTAGCAGCCAGTTTCTGAAATGCATTTTAAAGTTACTGACACGTTAAATTACAGCTGTCCCTGTTAAACTAGAGAAGAAAAACTTGCGACTTAATTAAGAATTAAAATGCCTCTCAAAAACTAGCTGTACAGCTTACCTACCAAAGTTATTTATTTGAACAAAGATACGTTATTTATATGTATAAATAACTTTGTGAATATTTTGCTTTGTTTCCGAAATGAAGAGTCTATAGAATAGCTTATTTATCTAATATTTAAAATAATACCACTTGTAAATATGAGTAGAGAACGTGCCTGTAAAGACTTACTATCTGAACAAACGATTTCAGTTTCATTGTAATTGATAAATAAAGATTCGAGTAAGTAAATCCTTTATCCAGTATTTGAAAAACATGAATCATTTCTACGGCCCTACATACCTCGTTCATTTGTTGACTGCTTGTTAAAACAAAATATTTAAAGACATTGCAGGTTATAATGAGCAATACAAACGGATTTTCACAATTCGTGTCCGGCAACCATAAAAGATAATATGAAAATAGTCGAGTACTTTCGCAATAAACATAAAAATATTTTACTATATTGCGCAGTAATATGCATAATTATTTTTATATTTCCAGAAATTGTCACGACAGAAATACCATATTATTATAGAGTAAAAACCGGGCAAGTACGTGTCGGGCCACGCACAATACAGGGTTCCGTATTTGCTGTGCTTTGCTTGCCCTCAGTTGAGTCCAATATCAAATTCTATCACATTTGTAAGTATTCATCAAACACATTTTATTTTATTTTATAAGTTCGTCGGCTATTACTCGGTAACTAGTAGAGCCTACTTAACCGTTATAGTTTTCATTGAAGGTTCAGCACATGGATTACTATCATGATTTTTATCAAATGTCTAAACATAAGACTTTCGGAGATATAGGGGACCACCGTGCAAAACGAAAATTGAAACGATAAATTAAATTTCCGAAAATGACCATTGTATCGAAAAATGACATTCCCACACCCTCAATGTTTTGAAGAGACCTATCTAATGATACCCACAATACGGAGTCGGTGCGAAAAAAAAATCATTTCAAGCCATATATAATTTTAATTAGGGATCTTTGCTAAAACCCGTACGAATCCCGGGGCTCTTATCTAGTACTCTTAGTGCTTTCTTTTAAAATGCTTTTTTTTTTAAATTACTCTATGATGATATACCTACATAAACGTACGCTGTTTTGCTAATTACATATGGTTGTAATATGGAAATGAGGAAATGTCAGCTTGCAAAGTAATTTTCGTATTACATAAAATAAAATGTTTTTGCCTTACATGTTTCAGTAAAAACAAATATGTGGTTATTTCAATGAGTAAAGTTTTCAGAGAAGTCTAGGTTATTTTGTAAAATATTACAGTTAGAATTTTTTTCTAGTCTTTACAGCAAACATAAAATAAAAATAATAAAAGAAATAGTAATAGTTTTTTTGTCATAAAGTATGGTACTTATATAATTAACATATTTACAAAAATAAATGAGATCCCATCAAAAATATTAAAATTTTAGTAAAATCAAGGCAGCCTTGATGGGCCAGATCAATTTAGATATCTTTATAAAATATCTAGCTATGTAACTAATTACAGCAAATCCGTTTTTTTTAACATCACACAGATTGATCTAGCCCCAAAGTAAGTTCGAGACTTGTGTTATTTATGGGATACTAACTCAATGATACTATATTTTATAACAAATACAAATAATAGATAATAATCCAAGACCCAGGCCAATCGGAAAAAGTTCGCCTTTCATGACCCGACTGAGATATGAACCCGGGCGGGACCTCCTGGGTGGCATGACGGTACGGCCTGGTAACCATTACGCCACGGAGGTCATCGTGACGTAGATATGTAACATGTATAAAAAAATACTAGACTATTAGGAGATCTTTTCCCTACATTATAAATCAGTAAACAAATTTTTGCTTTTCTCTTCGCTATCTTAGAAACGTTAGAATTTGTAGCAATAAACGCTACTTTGAACTAACTTAAATTGGGAGTTTAAATTAATGGATTACACTCACAGACTGACCTATTCTAGTAATGTTGGTTGAATATATTTGTCACAATAAAAATATAATTAAAAAGAAGCACTGCTTTATATGGATGGATTGTATAGATACACTTTCTGCCATAACCATAACCGGAAGATGAGTGGACTTCATGGGTGTTTTACAAAACTCTACGTACTTTGGTACCTCTATATTGACATAATATTGATCGCGTTTTGATTCTATATAACTGATTTAACTTTGTATGACTACCCCATAAAAGAATAAGTACTTTAACCACCTTCGACTGTCTCGGTACAAGATTGATACCAAGTTTCGTTTCCGATTCCGTTTAGATTTCTGTTGTTTTTCAGTGTTCTTTCCTAAGAGGACCAACGTCGTGATATCGTTTCAGTATCGGCATTTAATGTCTAAATATTATTATGTAGCCCCTCTATACTATTAACTATTTTTCCTCATGACTCATGACTATTCCTTGCCACGCCAACCAGAAATTACTCTTGAAAGAAAAAACTCCAAATTACAAAGTTAGTCGTAGTTATTTATCCATAGTCTTTATGAACATCTTTGCATTCCATTATGCGCTTTCAATAGAATAGAATAGAATTTGTGAAGTGTACCGAATATAGAAACCGATACAGCATCGATCCTGCACTGATCCTGTCAGGATGCTGTTACTTTTTAGGTTCCTGTGGGTTTAGCATTTACCATTCCCATAAAATCTCTAAAGTCCGGGACAGATAGTGGCCGTAAACAATTTGTGTGGTAATGAAGTTTGTATTAACGTGTTCTGTAGCAGTTAATAGTATTTAATGCGTAATCAGGGATACGGTTAATCAACTGTTACGCATTATTACCCTATCTATCATTAGTTTGATTAGTATTATTACTAATTTTAACTGCTACGTAATGAACCATCGATTTAGTTAATATGCTTTATAAATTGTCAATTATTATAAAATTTTTCTTCATCATCATCTTAACCACGAGAATCCACTGCTGGACATAGGCTTTCCCCAACCGTTTCCAACACGAACGGTCGGCAGCGGCCTGCATCATATTTTTTCTTGAAACTTTTTTTTTTTTTGGATAATGCGTTACTGCAAAATAATATGTAATGCTGGTTGTTGAGTTTAAGTTTCTCCCTAGGCTGCTCAACAAGTGTGCGCACAACATGCGTGGTCGAGTAGAATAATGAATAAGACATATTTAGTTAAATAAGACATAATTAGTTAAATATTTTAGTCAAAGTTTTCTTAGGACTTCGTGGTTAAGTAATCTGTGACCACGTCTTCGAGGGACTGATTTTAGTCAATGCAACGAACGCTAAATAAATCGATACGAATTGCGTTGCGTGTGTCCATGTGAAGCATGAAAACAAGATGATATAACTTCGAATAATATACACGAGTGCACCTGACTAAGCACTCCTTGTTCAAGATTTCAGTCGATCAAACAATAGTGTGCCTTTCAGTGTAGTGAAACAGGGCGAGAGGAAAACCATTATCTTAAGGACATCGTGCCTAGGAGCTAAGTCATCTGTTATAGATAGCTTAGGTTATGATCCTTTGGTGTGTTAGTCGTTAGCGTTGTGTCCAAGACGAAATACCTAGGTATACAATAAAACAAGGTGCATTTTGGCAAACGAATTGGTTTATAACCGATCGTCAAGAATTTTATTTGGTTTAAAACTGATTGTCAAGAATTTGAATTGTTTTTTTTTTTCTTTATTAGCCTAAGATTAACTTTAACTATCCCACAGCTTTCCAAATCAGTCACAGGCCTACGACGCGTTAGCTTTTTAGAAATTTCCATGGGGAATATCATTTAATTGTGAGTGTCGAATAAAAACAGGAAATATGTAAAGCATAAGATAAATACAAATCTGCCGTGTTATGATAAATTGTGACGATTCCAAAGAGCTTTTATTATGCCTATTTGACAATGAAATCCGTAGCAAAATAGTATCCAAGTTAGATGATAAACATAATATACAGAAAAAGAGACGCGTAAAATTGAATGAATAAAAAATATTGACAGTGAAATCGGTGTGAAAATTCGTTGAATGGAGTTAGTAGATAAATAACAGTAAAAGAGGCGGCGTAAAACGACCTCTATATTTAGATATCGAATTTGAATTTGCTCGCGTTAGTTAAGAAACTCTAAAAGATTGATCCAATTTACAGGTAAAGCTAACGAGGGGAGTTTTAATTCATTTGATGTGAAGTCTAGTTGTCTAATTGGTTCATTAAGATGGCAAACGTATTGAATACCCTTAACAAACTTCATTTGTCAAACAACTCTCGTGAAAATTAAAAGTTTTATACATACTCCACTTATACAAAGTTTGCTTTTAAAATTATTCTTTATAGTAGATGATTAGGTGAAAGAAGTTTACTGTTCCATTTTGGGAATTATAATTCTTATGAAAGGTAAGTTGTTATTTGAATAAATTATTTATCAAATTAATGAGAGATGTAAATTATAAGTGACTATAGTGAGAATATTGTCGTCGCGTCTCCGGCTGCGAAACAACGCAATTTTTCACGGGCGGCGGCAGATGCAATTTTATCGAAACGTTGGATGCAAAATTTTATATTCGTGTTGAATTTCCGATGATTTATAGCAAATTTGCAAGTTTTGGTTGTTGTAGAATTATATAGAACTACCAATGAGAACTACGATCTCAAGAAAGGATCTGGCCGAGATGTTTTAAGGAAAGGAGTAGACGAATAATGTCTTAGATGATTATGATGACGACTATTTCTAATGTGATCATGGAACTATAACTATAATGTATAAATATGGTTTGGTAATACATATTATGCATCGTGTTAATTATTCAGACAACGCATTTTAAATATTATGTTATAGTCCATATTTTGTTATTAGAAAACTTTAGGAGTGTGTTGGTATTGACTGCTCCTTACCCGTGACCACAAGGATGCAACTCTTTTTTGAAGCATGGCCTGGAAACTGTCTGTGCTGTCAGAAAACGTCTCTGAGGCACTGCGCCAGTGCAGCCCCCTTATAGTTTTTTTCGAAATTAACCCAATCCTAATCCCCAAACCCCTTCCTTCCTCCCCCACCTTTTGAAACTAAAAAACGTAGTTATTGGAAAAGTGTTTGCACATTGGTCGGTTTTATGACATCATTACAGTTGGGTTTTGTCGACGACGGCGACGTCTCGAAACGATTCCCGGCAACATTAGCCCCACCTAACGACATAGTTTAACGGAATCGTCGGATCGCCGAGATATGTGTTCGTAACTTTAATGTTGCTGTATGATAGTTCGGAACTGCTAATAAGAAGCAGTTAGATTTTAAGATACAAACTTCAAATTATAGTTTTGCATGGTCACCTACTTTTAATTAAAGTTATTTCGAAATTAAGTAATTCCTGTACTTAGGTGTCGTGATTTTAATTATCCGTGTTTTTGTATTAATATTTAAACTATATTGTTTTATTTTAATCAAAAAGTAAAGTCAAATCATTTCTTTTTAATTATGGCAACACATTCATTCATGTTCGGTTAGCGTCCGATGGCGGGAATCTCGATTGGCGGGAAGCTCATATAGCGGGAAACTGGTTGTGCGCGGAGGCGATATGTGGGGGGGCTAGAGTAAGAGGAGGCAGTCTGGCCACCGCTCCCGAACGGAGAAGACGTCTAGATTGGAAGCTATAGGTGTGTAGTTTGATTAATTAGTAATTAATAAGCCTATTGTGGAACGAGGAATAAAGTTACTGTACTGTGTTTGTGTGTTTTACTTCATCTCAGAAGTGGGATAACGAACCCAAGGTAAGCAAAGCAAATATACACGAAATAACAACTTAGCCCAATTAATAAATTAATGATTGTTATACAAAGTGCAAATATTTTTCATAAGAAATAAAATTACTTCATGCATATTTCATTTTTAACGTTGTAATATATATTATACATATAAAGGGACAATTCATACAGATTGTAATAACGAAAGAGGTCGCCTAGTCAGGTTCTTATAATAATTAGAATTACAAAATGATGTTTTTTTTACTATTGGTATGATTCGGTCGGAACACTCCGAGACAATCCGATCGTGCTAATGTGATAAAATCTAAGTGCAGTGTTAGTGTTGCAGTATGCTTGATCAGGGCTACACTCTGATAGCAAATATGTAATTATTGACACTGCATATATTATTTTGTGATACTTGGAATTGTATTGGGCGATATTATTATTGGCGTGACTCGGTCGGGATATGTGTGGTGTCAATGTTACAGTATGCAATTATTGACACTACTTGTTATCTTATAATTGTAACGGTAAAAAAGTACATAGACCTCATTTTTTTTTTAATATTCATTGGTTACATTTGATTTTTAGGCATGTGGATAAAGACTTATATTTAAATTGTGTTATAGCGTTATGTAAGTTATAAAGTTAAAATAATTGCACTTTATTTCACTACTAATGATAACTAATATAAGCTAGCTAGACGATTAATGATACCTTATTGAACCAAGTGTGTTCACTAATGAAGTAGGCTAAGTATGCCTTATTGAACCAAGTGAGTTCACGAATCAAATAGGCTAAGTATGCCTTATTGAACCAAGTGTGTTCACGAATCAAGGAGGCTAAGTATGCCTTATTGAACCAAGTGTGTTCACTAATCAAATGGGCTAAGTATGCCTTATTGAACCAAGTGTGTTCACGAATCAAGGAGGCTAAGTATGCCTTATTGAACCAAGTGTGTTCACTAATGAAGTAGGCTAAGTATGCCTTATTGAACCAAGTGTGTTCACGAATCAAATAGGCTAAGTATGCCTTATTGAACCAAGTGTGTTCACGAATCAAGGAGGCTAAGTATGCCTGATTGAACCAAGTGTGTTCACGAATCAAATAGGCTAAGTATGCCTTATTGAACCAAGTGTGTTCACGAATCAAGGAGGCTAAGTATGCCTTATTGAACCAAGTGTGTTCACGAATCAAATAGGCTAAGTATGCCTTATTGAACCAAGTGTGTTCATGAATTAGGTTGAGTATGGGGCATCGAACCAAGTGTGTTCGTGACCTAGTTTGAATTTTGAGTTGAGTTTTGAGATTTGGATTTTGGGATTTGAATTTTGAAATTAGAATTTTGAGATTTTGATCTGAGATTTTAATTTTGAGAATTTTGAGATTTAAAGTGTTAACATTGAAGTTTTGAGATTGGAATTTTGAGATTTGAAATCATAGATTTTAAATAGATATGTAGTATTTGAACAAGTTTTGAGATTTGAACTTTTTAAGATTTGAACCTTTTAGATTTGAACCCTTAAAATCTTTTATGAATCGTACTTGTATGAACTGAACCTTAATGTTGAAGTTTGACTATAATACAATTTGTTTGTTTTTTGGGATGGAGAAAATGAGTACTTACCATCATGGCAGACGGCGTGCCGCAAAGAAAAATAAGCGACCGGCAGAATGGCAGGGAGGAATTGGAGGCAGCAGTGGAAGGAGCCCGCGCAACAGATTACAGAGAACTGGTGTCGGAGACGGCCGAGTCGCCCAGTCCCGCAAGGAAGAAGCAGAGAGAGGAGGCAACTATATCAGCTGGTGAAGTACTTAGACTAGTTGGGCAACTACAAAGACCCGATGACTCTGGGACTCGCCGTTTGAATAACAGTCATTTGACTAATGTAGTCCCAGAGTTTGACCCGTCTAGTAAGAATCAGGGTATAGATAGCTGGTTGATAAAAGTGAACGAGTGTGCTATAATTTACGCGTGGGACGAGAAGCAGACCATACATTTCGCACTACAAAAGTTGTCGGGGCTCGCTAAAAGGTGGTTCGAAGCCCTTCCATCAGTTGTATTTAGTTGGGCCGATTGGCAATTAAAGTTAAGGAAGGCTTTCCCTGATGAACGAAATTATGGTCGGCTTCTTGAAGAGATGTTAGGCCGCACGTCACGTAATAACGAGAGTTTAAGAGAATATTTCTATGAGAAATTGACGCTGCTGAATAGATGCAGAATCGACGGACAAAACGCAGTCGATTGTATTGTATATGGTATAACAGATAAGTCCATTAGAAATAGCACTCAAGCATTGAGCTGTAAGGAACCAGAAGACCATTTGAATTTTCTGAACTCTCAACGCCCTAGTGATAATTTACCCCTTTCCAGTAGGCGTTATGATAACGTAGTTAGACCAACTAGCCCTGATATCATTTCTGCAACTAGTGGCGGTAATGTTACTTGCTTTAATTGTCGCATGAGCGGGCATCCCTATTTTAAGTGTCCGAAACCCATTATACGATGTCGAAGTTGCCGTAGAGTTGGACACGATTCTGATGTTTGTAAACTCAGCCCGTTAACCCTCCATACAGATTTAAGACAAGTGAATGATGACGTTCCTTTGTCCGAGCTGCAACAACGGAATCGTTAAATTTGACCGAATGTCGTGATTATTATTATTATTTACTTTTAAGGTACTGTAGTTAAATCGTTGCATTCTATTAAGCTTTGTTCACTGTATCGTGATTTTGAATTGTTTATTACTTTTAAGCTATGGGTACTGTAGTGGTAGTGGTGATACTGAATGGTTAACATGATTACAAATCGTTGGAATATTTTAAGTTTAGTGTACTGTGTCATGATTTTGGATCGTTTATTACTTTTAAGCTTTGTGTACTGTATCACTCGTTAAATGTTAGCCATTAGTTGTATTATATAACTATAAGGAATTATATTTATAGTACGTACGTCAGGAGACTGTACGCTATCGGATGGCCGAATGTCGTGATTTTAATTATCCGTGTTTTTGTATTAATATTTAAACTATATTGTTTTATTTTAATCAAAAAGTAAAGTCAAATCATTTCTTTTTAATTATGGCAACACATTCATTCATGTTCGGTTAGCGTCCGATGGCGGGAATCTCGATTGGCGGGAAGCTCATATAGCGGGAAACTGGTTGTGCGCGGAGGCGATATGTGGGGGGGCTAGAGTAAGAGGAGGCAGTCTGGCCACCGCTCCCGAACGGAGAAGACGTCTAGATTGGAAGCTATAGGTGTGTAGTTTGATTAATTAGTAATTAATAAGCCTATTGTGGAACGAGGAATAAAGTTACTGTACTGTGTTTGTGTGTTTTACTTCATAGGTATCTTGTAAAACTTTTTCATTATCGGTAAGACAACTAATAACGGAAACCTAAGTCAGGGAGATCCATAGAACTACTGGACTAGACTAGAGAAAGACTTGACCAAATACTGACTCGGCTTGTTTTCGCTTTTCTGCTTATTTTTCATATCAATATATAGAACAATATTAACTTAAAATTTCTACTATTTCTACTTTAGTGCAGGTGTTTGGACTAGGGGCACAGGACTGACCAGCAGGTGGGCCGTGATCTCTATTGGAGCACCACAGCCGAACCTAGCCAGACCTCATCTCATATACCCCATTTGCATAAATTGTCTCTGCATACCATACTAGGCCGAAACCGGTTTAGAAATCTACTACACCATTGCAGTTTATGCCCAGGAGGTATTCCTTAAGGGGCATATGAAATCTGAAGTATGTTCGTTTTGCAGTCACCCCCATATTGTTAGTTCTGATACATGCATCGACGCCATCGAGTTCAGTAAACTAGAGATTGTAATGCAAAGTAACCCCAACGTTGCATATCACAAGATGTCGGGCCCGCGAGGGATCTCATTAGACTGAATTTGCATATGTTTCAGATCAAGCGGCAATAGTTTCGGCACTTGGATCCGTCTTATGCAGAACTTTTGTACGCTATTATTATTATAATTTAAATTACGAACGGTGAATTACACGAAACCATTTTGAAAGTAAACACATTACATTATGGCTGTCACTGTCAAACTAAAGAAGAAAGAAAGAAACAGCTTGCTGTTAATCCACTTCCATGTAAACTTCTTTTAAGTTATTCAGTGCAATTTGTGTGTCGGGAAATATTAAAATAAACTGGGTTGAGATGAAATAAAAATGAAAAATAAACCTTATCATTAGTGGTCACGACTACCACGACATAATACTTGCTACACACATGCATATTCGTGCCGGCACTTTCTGTTCGGCGGCAGTATTTCCAGAATAACAAAGGCGACCGGAATCAATTGCACTTGGTCGGTTTTAATCGGCGACATTTACCGATTCATTACAAGTGCAATAAAGATTTAAATAAAATTAAGATTGTTGAATAAAAATAAACTGAATAAACGTAGATCTACCGCGAAAAATAAAGCATTTACTCAATAATAATCCATTTATTAAATGTTAGTGTACATTTACGTATTTACATCTTATGCCGAACTTTTGTATCCTATTTTCAGGTTAATATTTAATCCACATAATAAATGTTACTGTGCATATTCGTATTTACATACAAAATTAAATCTTATGGGAGATATTCCCACACATTTGGCATGCATGAATACAGCACGCGCAATGTTTTGTTTATGCATAAGGTTTGCATATTCCAAGTGGCACGGCCAATTTGTCTAGCGTTACTAACACGTAAATTCTGTGTGTTCATGTGTATCTAGAAAGCTAATACAATACCTAGTGTTCCTACTATTTGGATGACAACTACACTGGATTTTCCAGTCTTCTTTGCATCTTCGACTTACGATCCTAATTCATTAAGAGTTGCGGGAGTTGCAGGGTCCACTACCTAAGTCCAAGTGATCGGCGAAGAATCTGATTTTTAGGTGTAGCGACTACTATCA
Source organism: Endotricha flammealis (assembly GCA_905163395.2). Lineage (NCBI taxonomy): Eukaryota > Metazoa > Arthropoda > Insecta > Lepidoptera > Pyralidae > Endotricha > Endotricha flammealis. The sequence continues at coordinate 5,836,722 of LR990866.1, forward strand.
GACGTTAGTTTCATCATCATCTCAGCCACAAGACGTCCACATAGGTCTCCCCAAACGCCTCCAATGCGACCTGCTGGCAGCGGTCTGCATTCAGCGGCTTCCTGCGACTTTCTATCTTTGTTTAGTTACACGTCATTTGAAATATTTATAATTTCTGAAATGTTCGGGTTTCTTCACAATAAAAGAATTCATCGTGAAGGGATCCAGGAAAGGAATTCAAGGGATTAAAAACAGGGAGCAGTCGCTCAATAACCTGGTTCTTTATCTACTGCACTATCACTACAGTAGATTATAGTATTTAATTTAGGTTACTAAGGTTCAGTTTTCCAAAGTCCAATAATGCACTAGGTATTTCAAAATAGTAGTTTTAGAGTTTCTTTAGAAGTAATCCTTTTTAAACCTCTTATAAAATGTTTTCTAAAACACTTACATTCTTTTATATACCCTGCATCTTTCTGAACATTTTTAAGTTATTGTCATCCAGCGTAAATTCTCCGTAATGCTTTTATTGCTTCCCCTTGTATTAACACCGGAATTCTTTGAAATGGTTCATAAGGAGAAAATTCAGTGATTTTTCTTTATAACTTCAAGTTTAAACTTTATGAGATAGCTGAAATATTAAAACTTAAGCTTGAAACATAAATTTTTCGTGTTTTTATTAATATTTGTGTCAGTCATCTGTAATTTAGTTGCGGTTAGGGTTACCAGATGAAAAAATCAAAAGTCCGGAGAAAAGGCCTGATTTCCACTAAAGTCCTGAGATTATTTACAGTACGGAAGAGTTTGAGATTTTTAAGCCATACTATTCTTGAAATTATTTTATTACGTAAAATGTACATTTAGTTCTGTCTGCACAGGACAAATAGTTTCATAAACGTACTTTAGAGTAAAAACCATTGTCGAAAATCCTTCAAATGTAAATTAATACGAGTATTTAAGGTTTTAAATGTGTTTCAGTACTGAAATATATTTTGATTTATATTATACAGAGCTGTTAAATGCCTCCAGTTTTATTACGAAACTCCGAAATTCGTACATGTGGACGCGTCCGCTCCGGTGCATTTTTCATTTAATTTCCGCCATAATGACGTCATAAATTACGTAACGCCGTTATCTTTTCCCCACTTTTGGAATTAAACTCTGTTTTTTAAAATGTACCTCTCGTTTTATACACAGCCTGTTATTAAGTAGATTGTTTTTTTACGGCATTCTCCAAATCTGAAATTGCTTCGAGATTTTGGATCTTTGTACCATATTTTATTTAAGATAAATTACCAAATTGGGTTTCAATTCTTTATCACGATTATCAAGATCATGCAATAAGAAAAAAAATAGATGCATTTCTCATACATATATAATATACCTACTCATAAAATGTATTTAGTAAATGGTAAGATTCACAATATCCCGAAATATGCAAGATATTCTAGATAGGTACATTGTCGAAAAATGAAAACCATACAAAATGCTGTTATCAATCAATGAAGAAAACAGAGATAGTTACTTAATATAAGATTTGGTATTTAAAGTAAACCTACTTAATTTTAATTAATTATACGTGCAACTCTCTGTTAAGTGTTAGAAGTCACTACCTACATATAGGTATTCAATTTAATTATAAAATAAATTGCATTAAGTACATTACATTTTAATATGAAGAACACCTTACAGCTATTTACTTAACAAAATGGAATATATTGAATTATTAGAATATATGACGTGAGTTATCCGTATAAATTTCATTTTGGTGGCCATGGCGGTGCTCACCCTAACCAATTTATTTTTTCTATAGCCATGGTCACCCTCCTTAAGATGAAATTACAACTGATAGAAACTTGTTTGTGTTATCTCTCGGTAATACAGAAATGATAGTGTCTTATTTATGTTATTGTGAAAATATATGGCTGTACTTGATATATTAATCTGATGAATAAAGTCAGCACTAACTTGACTAGTATAATGTTCTGGGCATGCCTTCTCTTCTTTTCTTAAATTCAAATTGATTACGAGTCATTTCAAATTATATTTTTTCCAACAAATTCAAAAGCGTCCTCCAAAAACTTTAAGCAGAAATATTATGTGCACCCGCAGTTGTTGGTGTTCTGCGGATGCGTCTGCATGGACTTAGCCCTTAATTTTATTGTTTCTATTTTATTACATGTTAATGTATTAAATATTAAATTTAGTTCTTACACACACTCTGCGTCTCCTACTTATTATTTATTATTATTTCTCTATCAGGTTGCTTTAGCGAAAAGACCGCTTGTTGTACTTTTCCTACCACCTTGTACTTTTTATTGTTATATTTATTTGGTGCAATAAAGAATATCGTATTGTAGGTATTATAAAAACATTAAATAATACTCAATAAAATATTTTGGTCAAATAACTTTCTCGATATTACAAATAGTTATTTATAGCACAATAAAAATTATGAAGTAATAAAACAAAACATAAACCATTTATCAAACAAAGTTTCGGTTGTAAAATCTGAGTGCATAAAGTAAATCCTGAAAATGACAATAACTCTATAAAAATCCGGCTCCAACCGGAACTTTCCGGATGTCCCCAGTTTATCATTGGCGCGTAAAAAAAATGGTTTTTATTTCCCTCCATTTATAGGAAGATCGCAGCGTGAAATTGTCCAACATAGAAATTAGATTGTATCGTAATTTATTGTGTGCATTGACAATTGGAATTGGAGTGGGGTTCAAATGGCTTCTTTAATATTAAAAAACTGGGACGTATTTTTATAGGAGTATAAGAAAACGAAATAAAAAGCCTACGGCCGGAGGTTCCAAAAAAACCAAAAAACCTTAAATAAATTTAATTAAAATAAAACTTTTACAAAATAATTACTTCAGACATTAATAATTAATTACACAAAATAAGGTGTCTTAAGGTCGATGTGTGACCAAAAAGTGCCGTGAGTAACAACCAATTGTTCGGGTGTCGAAAATGCTGATTTCGCGGTAATGCAGGTGCATCATTTCGACATAGGTAGGACGCGAGGACTGGCGATGCGCGATGAATCATGCTTTTCATAAATTCATATAAGTAGAAGAAGTATTAAAGACACCATACCATAGTGCAGTAACAGTCTCTTCATTTGGTCGATACGGACCACAATTATAAATTAAAATCCATTAAAATGTAAAGGTACTGGAAACATTTTATAATTATTATTATCCAGAATATCCAGATCCACATGTTATGCAAGAATATAATAACTTATTCTGGTCGTGTCTCTCCTGTAAACATAATTGTGTCACAGCATTGTGGATAAGGCAGGCTTTTGTCTCCATCAATTACTTCGTCACCCTTTTGCACTTTTATTACACCGCATCTGAAATTATATTATTTAAATGTTAATTGTATTTTTTAACAAGCGGTCCATCTAATCTAAATATATAAAATTCTAAGTCCTGACTGAATTAACTATATATCAACGCACAGCCCAAACCGCTGCGCTGGGTCTAGAGATTCCAAATTTGGAATGTAGGTTCCTTACGACGTCTAGGGGTGTACTAAGAAAGGATTTTTCAAAATTCCCACGGGAAAGCGAGATATACGCAAACGAAGCGAGTGTTTTACTAGTATGGAATAATTACCGCGCGATACCATGTTCATGGAGTATCAATAATTGCAAGACCACCAATGCATTGCCTGTTGCAAAGGTGAGAATAGGCAGGAAAGAAGTTGGAGTACTGAATCTGGCATTCGTCGAATAAAACGCATTGTTTCGTTTCGATATTCTGTGAGATTGTATTTCCGGGTCGAGCTAGCCCATAACATAAATGCTCTCATCATATCAACTTATAATCATCCCACTGCAGGGATACGGGTCTCCTTTCAATCGAAGGGAACTAGAACGTACTCTGCCACGCTGCTCCAATGCAAAAATTTGAACAAAACTGCACATATTTGTCATGTAGATTTTATTATAAATAGCTGTTACCCGCGGCTCCGCCCGCATGGTCAAGCGAAAATGCCAATATGTTCGTTCCGTTGGGAATTAAAAAAAAACTACTTAATCCTTATTATTCCGAATCCTGTTGGAATTTTAAAAAATCCCGGTTATCCTTATCTACTTTATAAAGGAAAGCTTAATACAAAATCTAGGCATTCTAGGTTGAGCGTATTGTGGGCGCACACGTGCAATCCTATTTATCCCATTCCCGTGGGAATTAAAACATCCCGTCTTTATCCTTGTTTACATCATAAAAGGAACCTCTATACAAAATTTCAGCTTTCTAGGTTGAGCGCCTGCGATAATACACTTACAGCAGTATTACTCCCTTTCCCGTGGGATTTTAAAAGTTTCTAACACTTATAGTTTAGGCCCTGCGTTGATAATATGTCAGTCTGTCAGTCAGCTTCTCCTTCTATGTATATAGATGATAGAATCTTTCAGCTAGATTGAGCATCCCGGGTAATACACGTGCAGTGCCATTATTCCCGTTCCCATGGGAATTTCGCAAAATATAGAAAGGAACTTCCATGAAACATTGGAAACTTCTAGCACTTGCTGTTTCAGAACACGTAATGATTCAGTGATTTACACGTTCAGTCCCATTATTCCCGTTCCTGTGGGAATTTCGGGATAAAAATACCCTATTTGTACTTAGATTAAATTCTACACGTCAACCAAATTTCATTATAATCCCTACAGTAGTCAGTGATTTATACGTTCAGTCCCATTATTCCCGTTCCCGTAGGAATTTTGAAAAGAAATATTTACACTAAATGTTAAGTTGAGCCAATCGCTACATATTAGTGAAAACCGCATCCAAATCGGTTCAGCCGTTTCTGAGATTAGCGTGTACAAACATACATACAAACAGACGGTAATTTTTTTTTAAAATTCTTGTTCTATTGCTTATTCTTCATCGCCCTAAACAATTTTTTTGGAAATATATTCAATGTACAGACAAACTTTTTTTACACTTTTATTATATTATAAGATAAGATAAGATAAGATAAGATAAGATAAGATAAGATAAGATAAGATAAGATAAGATAAGATAAGATAAGATAAGATAAGATAAGATAAGATAAGATTATTATATTAAGTAAAAAGCATACGTTGCAATTACGGTGTCACCGTTATCGTGGCAGATGTATTGACGGCACGTGTTGCCGTCAGCTGGAGAGTATGGTTGGCCATAGGACAACACTCGCTTCAGATCCGGAACGTAACATCCTTTTTCATTAGCTGAAATAATATGTATGTATTATCGATATTAATATTATAAAGGCGAAAGTTATGTATATGTTTGTTACTTCACGCTCAAATGGCTGGACATATAAAATAAAATAAATAAATACATGGGACAATTCATACAGATTGAGCTAGCCCCAAAGTAAGTTCGAAACTTGTGTTATGGGATAGGTACTAACTCAACGATATTATATTTTATAACAAATACATATATAGATAAACATCCAAGACCCGAGGCCAATCAGAAAAAGTTCGTTTTTCGTCATGACCCAACCAGGGATCGAACCCGGGACCTCCTGGGTGGCGGTCTGGCGTGGTAACCATTACGCCACGGAGGTCGTCAATTATGATATTATGATATTTGGTATGTAGGTAGCTGATACCTTGGATTAACACATAGGGTACTTTTTATCCCGAAAAATATGCGATTACCGTAAGATTTTATCAAAAGTCTGATATAGAAGGCGCTACTGTGCATTAATAAATACACGCAAACGAAGTTGCGCGGGTTTCACTAGTTATATATATTTGTGTATTGTATATATCTATATATTTAAAAGGAGAAGCTGACTGACTGACTGACTGACTGTCTGACATATCAACGCAGGGCCTAAAAAGGGTTAGAAACTTGAAATTTTGCACAGGGGAGCACTAAGAATGGATTTTTCAAAATTCCCACGGGAAAACGATATATACGCAAACGAAGTTGCGAGGGATTTACTAGTCGTATGTAAAGTAATACCTTATATGTATTCATAAATTATTTATTTCTTGATCGCTATTGGTTCTGTTGTTTATTGTGTCTTGCTAGCCCTGCTCGCTCCATACAGAAATTCGTTACCCTAATAAAGGTTGCCTTGAAAAGATTGCTTTCAGCATAAGGCCGCCTTGTTTCATATACACTATTCTATTACCTTTACTGTATACTGTATCACTTGCGAATGTTTTCTTCCTTTTCTCTAAGACCTACTACGACATTACTTTATTTATTTATCATATGTTTATGATATATATATATGTATATATGTGTAGGTATGTGTATGTATTTATGTATATAAATTATATTTATATTATGTATGAGATATATATATGTATGTATGTATGATTTGTGTATTCTTATGTAAGTATTATTATTCAAAATTAGTTCAGTTTTATTGATTTATGTACTTATTACGTTGCAAATTTTGTTAATAAGATTCTTGTTTTGCTTGCCCTGCCCGTTTCTGTCTTTAATTCGTTACCCTAAGGTTGCCTTGAAAAGATTGCTTTTAGCAATAAGGCCGCCTTGTTGCTAATACACTAGTATGTAAGATTTAAATGTAATATTTCTTTGTACTGTTGGATGTGTATTGCAAATAAAGTATATTCTATCTATCTATCTATCTATCACTTGTTTAATGTAAATAAAGCATGTTTTATATACTATGCATGTTTTACTTGGAAAATTTTATAGAATCTAAAACGTCCTGTACGTAAACAGTATGGCACAGACTGACAGACAGGTTTATATGTAAACTAGCTTTTGCCCGCGGCTTCGCTCACGGTAAATTCGGGGTAACACGGTTCCCCTTTCGCAGGTACACGTTGGTAATAAAGAGTCTGTGTACCGATTTTTAGCTTCCTACCTTGAAAACTGCGAAAAGTCCCATATAAAATTTCACCACCTCTTATCAGGGGTGAGCGCTTTCCAAAAAAAAAAATGATGCTCGATTTTTTTGTTATTCACAAATAGTCCGCATACCAATTTTTAGCTTTTTACCTTGAAAATTGCGAAATGCTCCATACGAACTTCCACCCCCCATTTTAGGGAAGTGGGGGGTTAGAAAGAGACAAAAAGTAGCCTATGTCACTCTTCATCTCTTCAACTATCTCCACTTAAAAAAACAGACACACACACTTTCCCATTCATAATATTAGTATGGATATGGATGTTTGGAATTAATAGAGACAAATGTGCCTATAGTGTGCGTTCCATTCATCTTAGTTTCTTGGGAATTTCCGAACTGTATTATCTACACAATAAATAAGGAAAATGTATGATTTGTTGCTGATACTTTTGTTAGTGGGAGACTTTGTATACCTCTTTTATCCATCCTATTTTATGCAAATAAATGTCCGTATTTACTTATGCTTATATTCTACGTCATAATTTCCAAGAGTTAACATGTTATTATTTATTTGCCTTCACTCAATGTTTCGAGCAAGTTGCACAAAACAAAAAATGATAAAAAAATTCAAAAATGATTACGGTAATTTTTTATACATACCCAATTCTGGAGGCTTTGGTACAGCTTGCAATATAGACCTGCTTGTATTTGTCACTTCAAAAAAGCTTACACTTAACACAACCAATACTAGAAACTTGATCATTGTGAACACTGCACGGATCGAGATGCCTTACTGTGATATAACGGAGAGTTTTCCGGTTTTATACAACGTTTAGAGTTTCCAACAGGTAAAACTGTGGGTAAATACAGTTAATCATTATACATTGATCGTTAAGGTCCAAACAAAGATAGATTATTGTTCTTCTATGCCGTAATTGACTAATAAATCTGCGTTATATCGCTTATGAATGTGAGTAATAATATCGGTAAGAATAGGTTGTAGACACAGATTCAAGGAATACTGGTTTACTATGAGACAAAAGAATTCCGATAATATATTGTGACATAGTGGTATTTAGGACCTGTCTGGATTAGGTCTACTACTTACCATTTCGTGATTTATATCATTATATATTTTAGATTATTTATGTTAATCTATCGTATTTAATCATTAAATCAATAATGGTAGTACAGTTTTAAAATTGCAATTACTCTTAAAAACTATATAAGTTAGAGTTTTGAAATTAAAATCAATCTTTAAAAGACGATATTATGCATGAAGTTTGACGACCTCCGTGGCGTAATGGTTACCACGCCAGACCGCCACCCAGGAGGTCCCGGGTTCGATCCCCGATAAAATCAAATAAAAATATAGGTACATAAACGTTTGTAATAATATACAGTATCATCAAATCTTGAAGCAACAATTTATTCTTCTTTACGCCTAACAGTATCGCAACAATGAGGATATGGAAGACTTGGGTCGCCGGCAACTTTTTCTAAATCACCACCCGCCTCCACCGCACCGCATCTGCCAAATAAGAGTAGGTTATTGGTTTCTTAAGCAGCTAGCCCATACTCTAGCCACTACTATGAACTGGTAGTGTGACTCGTAAATGGGCTGGCTCAACCGGGGCAGGCACCCTCTCACAGAATATCGACGTTAAATAGCGGTGATATGCCGCTGTGTGTCCTTCCCTCGTCCATTTTCATTCCAACTCATCGAAGTCGTGGATGTCCATGGTAAGCGGTGATTGCTTACCATCAGTTGATTCGCAGTTCGTTCGTTTTCCTCTGTCATAAAAAAAACATGTGGGCTATTCATAGGTATTTAAAAAAACACGGAAGAGCTCAGTAAACGAGCATGCGGCTCATCTGATGGAAAATGATCACTGCTGCCTATGGAACACAGAAACGGTTCGTATATCTGATTGGAATAGTTGAGTTTTGTATCAAAACAAAATATAGATATAGAGATGGCAATGGCAAAATATAAAATGGCTACGTAAAATAGGTGTATGTCGAATTTGTGAAAGATTTTTTTTTAGAAATAACTCACGAAAAAATGTAAATATCGCCGTTATTCTGGCAAAGGTATTCGAGACAGGTGTCTGGCGGGAAATATGACTCTTCATAGGGCAATACTATTTTCAGGTTTGTACTATAACAACCTTCTTCGCAAGCTGAAACAAAAGAAATGTTTGTAATGGTGCGTACAGACTTCTGTAACCCAACATGCAATGCAACAAAATTCCCATAGTGTGGACGCCTTGTACGAAACCGTGTAGGTACACTACGCGCACGAACAAAGCATCATGTGTACGGGATATTTTTTTATACCGTGTTACATTGCATGTCACTTTACAGCAGTCTGTACCAACCATAATAATATTTACAGTGTCCCTAGGACACGCAATGAATATCGGTGTGAAGCAGAAATGCGTTTCTTTTTCGGCAAATCAGAGACCCGGAACTCCGGAAGACCAAGTCCTTTCTAATGCCTTTTCTTGGGAGCGCCCCTGGTGTTGCTAATGTTCAAAGGCAGCGGTTAGGGTGCACCCCAGTAGTACCCCATTCCTGTAGCTCTATAGAACTGTTGAGGCCTCATATTAGTGCTTAGCATCCCATCAGTACTATATAGTACTAAAACATGGTGAATATCCCAATAGATCTATAGAACTACAGGTTTGGGGTACTACTGGGATGCACCCAGCGGTGACAGTTGGTTTATCACTTTCCACCAGTTCGTCTGCTTGTTTCAAATTCAAATTCATTTGTTTGCCGTAACACTTTTGTCTGTCGCATGTCATAAAAAACACGACTAAAAAGTAAACGTGATTAAAAATTTGTGTTATTGTGTTAACCTTGAATGAACCTGCGACCATTTATCGAAATTTTAATCAAACTACTAATAAATAATAGGAAACTAGATAATAATATTACTAACCAAGTTCAGGCGGAGTTGGCACCTTGCGCTGTATGGCTTGAGCTGCATATGTTGTATTTACTAATAAATACAAACATAAAACTATATTTATTAACTTCAACATTTTATTAAATTAACTTCGTAGTTATCGGAGTTCGAAATATTACTGAAATATTAACCGAAGTCAAAATATAAGTGACAAACTCATTTGTATGGAATTTATAATTAATGAAAACTACGTAAATCCTTTGAAAGATCATCCGTACTAACATTATAAGTGTGTTTGTATGTTACTTTTTAAACGTTTAACCTGAATTCGATATTATATTTTGGAACGGGTGTAGTATATGCTGGAAAAATCGCGGTTTTTTGATAGTTGAAAATAAAGTGTTTGATCAACTGTTTTTATGTCTCGTTACGTCGATCGAATTTTAAGTAAAGGTATGTGGCGTACATTTATCATTTTTAAATGTATTATTTTGTTTCGGTGTAAATTATTTAATATACATGTCGGATGACGACGCACGGCTCTTTTGTTGATTGTGCCCGCGGCTCAGTGGACCTAGTCGAAAAGGGTGCTATAAAGTAGAATTTTTCACATAATGATGATTTTCTGTTGCCGCTAATATTAAAAATAGAATTAATAAATATTTCAGTGGCTGCCATACAACAAATTGAACAAATGTTATTTTGCCGTTTTTTTTTCATAAAAATTATTCATTAATATTAATTTGGTTTTGTATTTCTTTCTGTATAAAATTTATTTTTAAAACTTTTATATTAATTTTAAAAACTTATTATGAAACATTTTCACTACGTTGGATGCTACCATAAAGAATGGTAACAGTGAAGCCGACAGTGGCGGCGTGGCGGTATGTCGTATGCACATTTATCTATTGAGGGGCGCTATTTTCCAAATCGTTCGATCTTTTTTTACATCTTTCATTACAGTGGTAAAATCAGCCAATGAAAGAAGTGAGGTTATGCTTCAAGATTTCTAGATATTGTGTGAAAGAATTTATTAGAATTTTTATTCATCAATAGTATTCATATTAAAACAATTTGTACAACGTTTCATAATGTTGCTAAAAATATTAACGTTAAAATAAAATCATTGTTCTGAGTTCTCTACTCTGCTGACTTCTTTCGTTGGATGACTGCATATTATGAGGTAATGCAATTATGAATTGTTCTAACTCGACTTCCCGAAGTAGCATTTTAAACGGCCTTTACACTTGGCTAAATTCAGAGTCGAACAGAAGAGATGGTGCCACACGAATAAGCGAGAAGCACTTACAACTTCTCACTTCTTAGTATTGCACCATCTCTTTGTTAGACTCTCAATTTAGGCTAGTGTAAAGGCATTCTTACGAGAGAGATCCGAAAGACCAACTCGTTTCTTCCTTTTTTGTAGAGAGCAACGCATAGGTAGCGCCCCTGGTATTTCTGATGTTCAGTTCATAGGCGGCGGCGGCGCGAGCGGTGACTTTCCATCAGGTAGCGCTCTTGCTTGTTTGTCTTCTGTATGATATAAAAAAGCCATCTTTATACCATTACGTCATCTGTCATTTTATGGAGCATTGTTTGTTGTTATTGCTCAGGATAATGGCTCTCATGATTCACATTTTATGTGTTCTGTTAATGTTGTGTTTGTTAATAAACATAAATTAATATCGGCTTCTTCGGGATAAGTATAAAACTGGTACAAATATTTTTAACATTAATTTTGTTATATTACCTTGAAAATTATTTAATTTTAATATCGTTTTATGAAATAATGGTACCAACAAAGTACCACTTAACCTATTTAACTTAAATAAACTTCAATCGGGTACTTAATAAGTAATATGACTATAATAGATAGCTTGAGACTTAATGTGGAATTAAAATGAAAATGTGTTTCAGAAACTAGCTGCGAGTAGACGACCTAATCGATTCCTAAAACTAAGAATGAGTGGGTATCCTAATAAATTCATAGCACTTCACAAAATATTTTCAGCCTTTTCATACTCACTCTACTGACTTCAAAATAGCGTATCAAAGTTATTAATACCAAGGCGAGCGTGGACTGAGTCACTTGGCTCGCTCCAACAAAGGAATATGAACTAGACAACTTTAAAAGCTTCAGCTGGAAGAAAAGGGCACGAGCCCTCTCTGAAGCTCGATTCGCTTTCACGGTACACTTTAAAATTGCTACTATCATGAAAATAGCCGCTTGAAACTGCATCTAAGTATAAAATTAGAATTAAGACTTTATATTATGTCAAAGAGTGTCCCTACTTTTCAAAGTTAGGTAGAGTTCTTGGATTAGGTTTTAGCCTAAATGCGTGTGTATGTATATGTCGATAAAATATGTTATACTTATTTGAAAATATTAAAATTGGTTTAAATTCTTATATATTAAAATTGGTCTTGTTAAAAATGGTCCAGATCTAATGAAGTCCCGGCTACATTTACCTAACTGTTTTTATTTATTCATCATTATTCCAATTACGTATTTCTAGTACTCAAGAGCTTCTTTTAGTTTAAAATTCCTTACGGCAAACAGTTTCTTTGAATAAACATCTTTCGAGTAAAAAAGTATACCTTTTTGAATTCGTCTAAACCCGTCTGAGAGTAAATTGAATTTGAAGAAAAGCTAAGTTTCAACAAACAGTCAGCGAACCTCGGTAACTAGTTTAACTAGGGTTTTCGGGAATTAAAACGTCGTTAACATACACCGCAGGGTTATTTAGTGGTAGGGAACTCCCTCGGTGTTACCTTTGCTTTACTTACATTACGTTGTTCTTTGTCTAAAACAAATTACGAAATTTTTTGATAATATTATGTGTAAGTAATGTTTACTAATTATAGGAAAAAAGAGAAGGGATTGGGCTTCCGGATCTCTGTGAGTGAGAAGATCCGGAACTTTACCGAATGAAACGTATTCGCTTTACGCCGATATTCTGTGAGAGAGGAGGTACTTTCCCGGTCGTGCCAGCCTGTTTCATAACTGCTCTACCACTGCAAAACCCTCCGGACTAGCGGATAATTCTCTCAAATCGGAGCAGCCCATCTGGGGAAGGACCTCCACCTTACGTAGCCAAATAGCATTGGTCTCGGCCATGTTTTTATTTATTTATTAATTTGACAAAAAAACATATAAATTTACAGACAGTGCATCCAAAACATTTGTATGCTAGTCAGTCATTATACATTGTGTTCCTACGGTGAGTAAGGTCTTCAGAGCTCCACTTGGGGTAGTTGGGAGGGTTGACAACGCGTGCGTGAGTGATACCCCCGGTATTGCAAGCGTCTATAGGCTACGGTGACGGCTTACCATCAGGCCGACCGTATGGTTATTTGCCACCTTTGTGGTGTATTAAAAAAATGTTTTTTTTTTCTATTAATATAATTAGCAAAGATGATTACTTATAGAACAATATTACATTATCTTTATGTAGAAATTATTAATTTAAAGCGGTACTCCACCTGCTAATCTTACTCGATTTCAACGATAAGTTAAAATTAATTCAATAATGCTCTAATGAAAATATTATTTACCTACGTAGAGTGTACTTTCATTTTGGTTTAAACGCATAGCAGGGGTGTTTTTAATGTCTGTACAACCCCTGCAATTATAGGTGGTAACTCAACTTTATTAAGAACAGAATGGCTTAATGTGTTCCTTGTATAGACGTTATAATAATAAATAGAAAATTGCTCGGTTTTACGACGGGGTCTTAAGCTGAATTAAAAATTGAGTAATTTGTTTTTTAACAAGATAAATAAGAGAATTTTTGTAAAATAGGAAAATCTGTGAGAGTAAAAAAAACTGTCTTATCTGTCTACATTATATAAAAAGCCTCTGTAAAAATGTCAGTTTAGGCGTCCGTCGTGATAAATGTTCACTTTGTTCAAAGTTTAATTTACGTTTACGTACGTATTTAATATACGGGCCGAACACATACTTAATACATGAAACATTTAGTTTATCCGATGATTCTAGCATGATAAAACATTTTAATTTCCAATTCATTAGTTGGTTAGTATGTCTAAAACTATCTATTTCCAAATTAGTATAACATAACCATCTACACAGAAATTAAAGTCACCAGAAATAAGGGCTTCAATTTTCCTACCAGAACAGTATTATGTTGTAAGATTCGAGTTAATATGGGCAAGCTGGCAGTAGGCGGCATAATGGACGAACAGCGTCGGGTGGCGGCAATTGTTTCAGAGGGATCATCTGCCATAATAGGGAAGGCACGTGGCGCCGCGCCTCCTAATTCCTTTATCTACTCTTTTAGCACAATATATGAAACAGTAAGTCACGTATAGACTGTCTAAATTAATAACAAAAATATTCTTAGAATAAATAAATCATAAATTTCTTTCAAAAAATCAATTTCAAAAATATGAATGGCTAGTTGCCTAAAAAGTATAAATAAAAAAACATAAATTGTAAAGTGACCGTTATCTAAAAATAGTAGAATCTCAATCTGTAACGATGGGCTACTAAACCTGCTTGGTTGTAAAACTATCAGGTAGATGGCGTGCTCTGCGACTTACGCAGTTTAAAGGAATGAGAAATTTCACCACCATTACTAACCTTCCCGGTAGCTCAGTGGTTAGAGCACTCGGCCGGATATCGAGGGGTCGTGGGTTCGAATCCCACCTGGGGGGAGGAGGTGAAATTTTTATTTAAAAAAATCAATTTCAGAAATATGAATGGCTAGTTGCCTAACAACTATAAATAAAAATCATAAATTAATAACAGTCAAAAATTGGTCAATTGCGTGTCGGGCCACTCACTCGGTTCCGAGTTTGTTACACTTTGCTTGCTTGTAGATGAGTACAATGCTTCTTTTATGACATTTGTACGTTATTACCAAATAAATTTTAATTTTTAAGTTCCTCGGCTATTACTCGGTAACTTAGAGCCGCTTAACCGTGATAGTTTTCCTTTTAGGTTCACTATAGACTATTTTCTACTTTGATTTTTTTTACAACAGATTCGCAAATAGATAGTTGAAGACGTCAATTTATAAATTTAATTCACTTTAGACAGTCGACGAAATTTTAGTTTCATTGCGAGCGTCGTAAGCCCACTGAGAAATTGTATAGTGGCATTGTGTCGTGACGTGACTTATTCAAATCGATGAAAAAAGCAGTTGGCTAGGCGGACAGAAGAATGTTTAGTTTATTTGTACTTACTGTTAAATATACTATTGATGAAATTAGTTTAACTCGAGATGTAATGAAGACGTTTATAATAAGTTTGTAATAGACTTGTGGCAAACTATTCTTAGTTTTGGGGTAAGTATAATATCTGTTGGTTTTCGTGTCGTTATTATTATAAGTGGTTCTATAGTTTGTAATGTTTTAATGAGAATGGATTAAGATAATTGCTATAACAATTTCAAAATGTTAGTTAATCTGAATTAATTTGGAATTCTGTTTGTGAAAGATATTTGAACCGAGTGTATGAATCAGTAAAAACATTACTTGAAGTACTGGAACCTAGGTATTGATGCGCGGGCAGAAAAAATTGTAAACCTCTGCTTATAAAAACTTATCACACCAAACAGGCAGATGTTTGAGCAGTAGTTTCGTCTGGTCGCCATTGTTGATCTTGGGTATATACAGGTGGGCTTCCTCTATCCCGATATTCTCTTTTTTACCGACTCGAGTCGAGTTAACGAGGGTACCTATATGTTTTATACCATTAGTGTTTGTCTCCAGCGTGTGAGGATGGATTCCATGTCGAATGTCGATGATTATAAATCTTACAATACATGGTTACGAACATTGCATGTTTCAAGCAAACATGCATGTAATCCTTTGCAACCAGAAGTTGATTCAGCTTGAATGCTTTAAAGTGGTGGTGTAGCGTTGCGGTCTGACATACACTGGAAACACTGAATTGTTTACTCTATTTTATATATGAAAATAGAGTTTTAGGTTTACGTTTCCGTAGAATGCATAGTAGCTTTACAAAGCCTTAAATATTAATAATTAATTACTCTATTCTTAATTGATTACAGATTAAGCCTTAACGGGTTTTTTTTCGCCATTCTTTTTACTTGCGGCCGTGCTTCTCTCTTTATCTTTGATCTACCGTTAGAAAAAAAAGAATATAAAGAAAATATTCTTGGTTACCAGCTTAACACCAGTCTCTTTCAACCTTTAGTTTTGTAAATATAAAAATACAAAAGCCGAAATATTACACTTAAAAGGTAAAATACAAAATATGTTTTATATCCCTCTTTTATTATTTCACGCTGTTATGATGTAACTAAATAATTCACGTGACTCACATACCTTCAAAAGGCGAGGGGGCAAAAGGGGGACTCAGTAAATAGTAGATATATTATGAGATGAACCGGAAAAATTCAAATAACATTTCAAGAGTTCCAGAGGTAACATCTGAAATGCACTTTGCTCTGCATGCAGGAAGATTGCAGAATTTTCTGCACACCTAAAAAATAAATGACTACCTATTTAGATAAGAAAAATTGAAGTAAACTCGATTTTGGAATTTTAGATTGCTTCTCCGGTAAAATACTCTTACATTAGATTAAATAATACATTAGATTTACGCAGACCGCCTGTGATAAAATGTATGTATAATCCCAATATTACTATTCGCATGGAAATGTCCCAATAATCCCTGTTCTCTTACGCTGAAATTATATTGAAGACTAGCGAAACCCGCGCAACTTCGTTTGTGTGTTATGTATTAGGCATGATGACAGTAATCTAGAATCACTAAAATAATGAATTTATCTAATAAAATAGGTTTAAAAGATTTAAATGTTTTGAATTTTTAAATTAGGGCGAGATTGATAATTTATTTAATAAAATATAAAACGGGTTACAAAATAAAGCACTCCGCCATGATATGTAAAACGCCAATCAGAATGAGTTACTTCCACGTAAGCGTCACTTTGTTCGAGCTTTGTTCCGAAAATATCTATATGAAATAGTTCTAATTTACCTAAAGTTGATTTGTTGATCCTTGGGGAGTTTCTGGCGTCAAATACAGACTTTGTTCAGCAGAATTTAGAAATGTTAAAACGCAATGTAAGTATTATCATTATCTACATGTAATAGACAACAAACTTATAAAATTGTGAAGTTAAAATGCTTCGTAAAATCAATGTTATGAAACACAAATTATTTTACTTTAAGAGGTTAGGTTATCTACTAAAATATTGTTTTAAACCGTTATTGAGTCTAAGTAATAGAGGTTTATTATTAATAATAATGTAAATTTATTAAATTCACCTTTACATTACTAAATAAACATTTACCAAGTGTTAATAATAATAAAACAGATTTTATATTTAATAAGTACCTACTATGCAATAATATAATACTATACTATGTTTATTGTATTGCAGATACTGTAATCATGAAATTGTTAGGTATTATTATATCTATGCTAATGATAAAGGTTAGGTTATGTACAATAAAATATTGTTTATAAGTCTAATTACATATTAATGATGCTTAAATATTATTTTGTTTTAGATCTTCCCGACCATCTTATGGGGATGACGCTGTTAGCTATGTTCAGCTTAAACGTGACGGAAATCTGTGCAAAGTAAAAGCTAAAATTTGCCCTGAACATAAGGTCCATGCAAAATTATATGGAGTGACATTAATAGTTGATGAAGTAGATGAAGCTGTTATGTCAGTAGAATGCCACACTGTGTTGCTTCGCAAGGGGGTTGCAAACATGCCATAGCATTTCTGATGTGGTATTACTAATGGTTCTTTCTTTTAAAACATTTTCACATTCTTCAATATCTTTCTCTGTTTTTTAAGAATATACAATACTTTAGAACGACCATATTATGGTCGTTCTAAAGTATTGTATGTTCGTTTTCTTCTATCTGGCTGGCATTGAAATTTTGTAGGAATACACCCTGGTTCCATGCGGACCTGTGACACCGAACCCATCACATGATACTCCATGTAATTATCCATATCGTTTGGTAACTAGAAAATACATAATGTACATATTATACCTAGGTGTCATTAGTATTCATTATGTTATCCACCTAACCTCAAAAAGAACAACAAAAATTTAACTAAATCACATATGTATCATTAAAGAATATTACTAAATCAATATAAACTTACGTCAAAATGATCTTCACAAAAATAAATATGAGAATTTACATTTACAGCAGTTGGATCGCGCCGTGCAAGATTAAGCTACTTATTTCGCATTGTTTTATAGTGTGCAACGTAAACAAATAACTTTTTAGGAGTTTTTATAGACGTATTACCGCATTGAGGGACCGCACAGCACTTATACACTTTAGAATTCATATTTAGCACGCAAAATATCGGATTTGTTGCTTAAGCTCGTATTGTTTACGTCTTCATTAGAGTCTATTTGTGTGGACGTGACGTCACAAGCTGACGCCATGACACCAGCGTTCGTTTTGGCGTGAATTTTAAATTTCAAACTAAAATACCTTTTATATCTAAAAAAAACTAAAAATTAAATCTAAAATATTACAGTGCAATTTTTCAAAATCAGTCATCATGCCTCTGATGCCTAAAAAAAGAACAGACACTTAGCGAATAGAAATATTTACAACATTTTACATGTTAGGTCGAGTAAAATTAGAATTAGTTCAAGAACATTACTATTCGATATAAGTTATTCAAAAGTTTATTTATACATTTAGACGTGTGCTACAGGAAATAGACGTGTCTAGACATCAAAACCACAACACCCAACACGAGTAAAGGATTAGCACTAGCACTGCAGTCTCGTCAAAAATTTATTTATCCCCTGTAAATCGATATAGATTGCCAGATATAAATCTAAATAGATGACCCGATAATTACAGTTCTCATTTTAAACTTAAGAGCAATAAATGGACATCGAGTATGGTAGCAACCGAAAACTAGAGAAATAAGTTCTGCCTTAATTATAAAGATACGAAATTTTATAAGAGTTACCATTCATATCTAAGCAACAAACTCGTGACAGATAAGTACCCAGTTATGTTAGTGGTTTCACAATTTCCACTATCTAATAAATAATATTGCAGTTCATTTCATATGCGGTCATCTAGTGCACGGACGGACGGCGGCGTTCTCACAGTTCCAGCCTTCACCGGCACCTATCCTAGTATTGTTTAAACCTTACCCACCTTATACTTAATTAGCTTCCGCCCGCGGCTTCGCCAGCGTGGCCTAGTAACAATTAGCATATCTTTCTTCAGAAACAAATTCCGGTCCGGCACGGCCCGGTACGGTACGATTACATCCGGTCCGATCAGGTGCGGTCGATCCGGTCCGGTCCAGTCCGGTCGGTCCGGACCTTATAAGGATCCTGCATGCCAAATTTGGATTCTCTAGACGCAGCGGTTTGGGCTGTGCGTTGATATACCCTCGCAACTTCGTTTGTGTATATATCGGTTTCCCGTAGTAATTTTGAAAAATCCTTTCTTAGTACACCCCTAGACGTCGTAAGGAACCTACATGCCAAATTTGGAATCTCTAGACCCAGCGGTTTGGGCTGTGCGTTGATATACCCTCGCAACTTCGTTTGCGTATATCTCTGTTTCCCGTAGGAATTTTGAAAATTCCTTTCTTAGTACACCCCTAGACGTCGTAAGGAACCTACAGTCCAAATTTGGAATCTCTAGACTCACCGGTTTGGGCTGTGCGTTGATATATAGTTAAGTCAGTCAGTCAGTCAGTCAGTCAGTGATTCCTAAAACTACAAATCTATATGTTATATAGATCTGTAGTTTTAGTTGTTTTCTGTATGTCATGTTATCTATCATTAAAATCTATCATTTTAAAAAAAATAAGGTCGGTTAAGCAAGCATAGAAATAAAATAATATACACGTTTGGTTCTCCAGCAAAATAGAGGAAATTGAGGTATCTATTTTGATTTGTGTCTGTGGATATCCGAAAATAAACAAGTTTATATGCATTTTCGGGGCGTGCCGCGAATAATGCTCTTTTTCAATTAGTCAAGTCTATTTACTGATTACTAGGATTTCAAATTTATATTTCCAATACTGCAGTTTACAATTAGTGAAGATAATTTCTATTGATTGTGATTATAAATTGAGTAAAAAAAAAGATTTTAAGTGTTAAGGGAGAGTGATAGAAAATCTCATTGCTTTACGCTAAATGAGCCATTAAGTGGTAATTAATTAATTAATATAAAATTTACCTCGTTTGGCATTGAGTAAGGACACATAATATGCGAACTTTTGAAAAAAAATTGAAATATAAAATCTATGTAAACAAGTATGTAACCATTATATTTAAATTTCAATATAGGTATGCAATGCAACAAACAAATATTATTTACATTTTTCTAAATAATATTTTATTTCGTATCCAAGATGAAAGCTTTTTTGTGTGAAAAGTTCATTACACTTTTTTTATGACACTAACTTCCAATATATTCTCAAACATTTCGGTTTTAATTTTATCCGATGTAGATGACCCAGATTTTGTAATTTTCCATGTCCCCACTTAATATACTTATTACGTGATGACGTAATGATAGGAGATAATAAACTATGATGAATTTGTGGTACGTGCACTTCGCGACCGCCAGGGCGGCGCCACCGTCTGTAATGAGAGGCGCCCACGCCCCACAGTGTCCCATTTAATAACTTGTTTACCCCTGAAAGTTTGATCACACCGAAAGCGAATTATAAAGGATTACATTAATATTTAATTAGAAAGCTTATTTTTATGTATGTACAAGTGAAACCCGCGCAACTTTGATTGCTTTCCCGTGAGAATTTAAGAAAATACTTTCTTATCGGATGTCTATATCATACAAAGCTATGTATCGATCCGTTAGTCAGGACAACATTATCATCATTTCAGCTTACTGGTAGCCATACCTACACTACACTACATGGACATAGTTCTAGGTCCATGGCCATACAATAGTCCTTACAGTAATTGTAAAAGTCCCCGTGTTTTATGCACACGACAAACTTAATATTTAACAACGCAACGCATAATCATGTCGTGTAATGAACCTAGTCGAATATATTTAATTCAGTGCTAATCCAAAGTTAGGTCACGACTGGATGTCGTCGTCCACTACGTCCAGTCGTGAACTAACAAATCTCCTACTCATTTGAACAAGTCCACCACAACTGAACACACATCTACCTGAAGTGTGAAAGCTGTACCACAGTGTAAGGTACTGTGACTCTAATGTCGTCAAAGGTAAAGTCGTTAACTAGATTCCAATGCATGATAATCAAGTTACCGCTTCGTCCAAGTTATGCCATTCGATCGCCGTTACGCTACGGTTTGATAGTGTGCCAATTTTAGTAGCTGATGCTTGCTGTGTAGTGCACTAGTATAATAATTTAGATCGTAATTTTGACATAGAACCGTGTTCCAATGTAAATTATAAATGGATATAACACAAAGTCATCTGCATGATGTGGTTTCCTATTTGTCACTTTACAACTGAATATTTTTTCGGAAAAGTACCTTCTATAATGCTTAAATTAATAAGTTTTTGAAATGCCTATGAGAATTTTACTTTCATTTTGTTGTAGTAAACTTAAATTAACACCTACCCTTTCTATGTCAACTTTATTTACTTACACATCTACAGGTTACATGGAAGAAATTTCTTGGCGAAAAGACCGACTATTGTGTCTGTCGTTTGCTTTTTACACGACGAAACTTATTTTTTTTTATACCACAAAGGTGGCAAACAAGGTTACGTTCCTCCTGATGGCGAGCGGCTATCGTAGCCTATTATTCGTTTATAATAATAATAAATTCAAACTTACGCCGACCATAGAGTGACAATAAGCAAGGAATGAACAACTACAGCTGTCTTCTTCAATTCACAACGAATTTAATCAGAAAGATATTGATTAGATAGAGTATCCTTACTCTATCGAAAGGACTCCTCGACGACAGCAGTTTGAAACATAAGAAATATAAAAATACTTTCAACTAGTTTCAGTTATTTTTAAACAGATCATAAGCAGAATGTTATTGGATAACTGAACCTGAACATTCTGCTTAAGATCTGTTTAAACATTCACTCGGTGCTGCGGAACCGGCGCGCTGTTGCTGTGGTGCATTCGATTCATGTTCGAAATTTAAAATATTTCCTTTAAATTTTTAAAAGTATGATTGAAACCGTTATGTAGAGCGTAGTGTGGGGTAATAAGCTCAAAATAGATTGCTGTGCAAGAGATCTGCCTATAAGAAAATTTTAATTAAATAGCTATCTAGCGTCTACTAGGTAAAATTGAATGATCAATGAACATTTCTGTTTTTTTTTGTCATTGATTGTTTAAAATCTTTAAGGGCTTATTCAGACTAGTTACTTTTAGTCACGGTGATCGGCTATTTATAGCGATTCTATCTGGTTTTTTCATTGAATTTAGCTCCTTAAAGTGGCAAAATCGCCGGTCGTCACGACGAAGTCTCAACAAGCCTAACGGATTATTTTAGTGGATATAAGAAATGAAAATACAAGAATTAAAAAAACAAATTTAAAAATATACTTGACACGGTTTCGCCAGACACTTTTCAATTATTTCCCGCTGAGGGTGGCATGTTTTCAGATTTATTTTTAATATCTCTCTTTATAAAAAGCACGTTTAGTCAATAAGGGAATTTTTCTAAGAGATTTCTGCCCTTTTCAATACGTTGAGTAAACAGGGGCGAACGAGTGACATTCCTTGTTGATTTTTCCACGAATCTACATGTCTTGTATGCTTTTCCATTACTCATAAGTATTATGTAGGTTCCTTTAAATATTTGAATACAATATTTACACGTATAACAATGTTTAAAAGTTATAAAAATCATTTGATTATGTATAGAAGCGAGGTGAAGACGAGCGATTGTGTCTTGAAAGAAGTCTTCGATTTTTGTTACCTATTTGACTATTTAAATACATAGAACTATAAAAACGTATGCTTTAGTATGACCAGTAGGTAGCGGCCTGCATTCTGTTGCTTCCTGCCACTTTTCTTAGGCTGTCTCGCTTGCACACACTGTCACCTTGCAGGCCGCCGTCCTACGCTGCGCTTTCTGGTACGCGGTCGCCATTCCAGAACCTTCCTCCCCAATATGCTAATAAACATAGACAACCTGGTTAGATCTTTCATTGGTTGATTGTGAAGTTGTTGTCTGTATTGATCATCAAAAGACATTTGTTATTTAGTTCGCTCATAAATATCATCATGTTTACATGTTACATTTTAATATCCAAGATATAGTAGACAGTTTACGAGCGCCGGTATTGTGGATACTGACGTCATATTTCCCCGGGTTCCTTGGATTACGAGAGACAAATGCGAGCGACTCGCTTTCTGCTGAAAAGGTAACTTTGTGGATAGCTACAAGCTTTAGTATTTTGTGAAGTCACTGTGGTACGAGTATATGCAAAAATAATTGGAATTATATTTTGTCCTAAATAAAGATAATATAGCAAACATTTAACCTTTTTTAACATTCGGATGTCTGTGACCTAAGGATGTTTAAGTATTACTAGCAAAACCCGGATTGTATCCCGCTTTCCCGTGGGAATGTCGTAAAATCCTTTCTTATCGTACGCTTACGTCATTCAAAGAACACCCTCTAAGATTCAGGTCTTTACGATCAGCGGTTGATCTATCAGTCAATCATTCAAGACAATGGATTATATAAGTATAGATAGAGATATAGATATTTTTACAAGTGTCCTCGTAGTTTAAGTTTGACACTCCAAAAATCCAATCCATACCAGCGTATGCAACAGTTAGTTTAAAATTACGTGTGTTGTGGACCATTCGAAACACTGAAACTTGATAAGAGTGATGTTAACGGACAGAACTGTATTCTTCATTGAATAAAGAAAACAAAAATTAAAACTAAACTAAACATATTATTATAAACAAATTATAATGAACCTAAAACTAAAAACCTTAAAAAATGTAATAAAATAACTAAAATATATTATTAAAAGGAGTCCCTTTAGGCAAGGTTCCGAAGATACTGGCAGCGTTCCCCCTTTGAATAGCTAGACTAATTCTTTGTCCGATGTAGCTGCCAGCACTTCGGTCTCCTGTGATGTCGACTAACCTTTTTGCAATTTCCTTAAAAAGTCGTATAGCACAAGGACCCCACGGACCAAGGGTCTCGACACCGAATGGGACAAAATCATATTCGGAGCCTAGACCCCTGTAT
The DNA here is from genome assembly GCA_905163395.2 of Endotricha flammealis. NCBI lineage: Eukaryota > Metazoa > Arthropoda > Insecta > Lepidoptera > Pyralidae > Endotricha > Endotricha flammealis. The sequence continues at coordinate 5,860,673 of LR990866.1, forward strand.
TTACAATAAAGTACTTAATTGAAACATGTACAGTCAAGAGCAGGTTGACCTTTACTTATTGAACTTTGTACAATTCTAAGTTCTATGAAATAAGAGCCAAAATTGTACTGCAAATGTAAGGCTTGACGTGCACCTGACTGTACTTCGTAATTGTTTTAGTTAATAGCTAAATTTTACAGATTTTTTCCAAAACGTAAAGCAATACGTATGATCGCAGTTGCTATTAATAAAAATTAAATAATTGCTACTATTCATGTTATTACTAAGATAAAAGATTCATAGTAAATTCCCCGTCCAATATGAATGTAAAGACAGATAAAAATATATTCTCCAATAATTAAATGTGTATTATATTTTGATTGATGAATATTTTTTATTTTTTATTGAAATTCCCCGTTTATTATCAGTTTACAAAATTTTACAGAGTTAATAAAATGTTGGAAATTCGCCGATTTAACAAAACCTCTGATTGCTCAGTTGGTAAAGCACTCAATCGTTAATCGGGAGATTAATCGGGTTCGAGTCCCTATGAGGTTGAAATTTTGAATGATTTTTTTTTTTGTATTGAGAATCGACGAATAGTCGGACAGCATTTTTAATTAAGTGGGGAATGGTCAGCTGAAATAATTCAACGTCAACAAGTCTCAAGCATAAAATGCTACATTTGAGCTTTCAAATCGAATAAAACGGAATCGTACATTAAAATTTGCATTATACTGAGTTCAAATTTTCGACCCTTAATACTAGTTGTAAAAAAAATTCAGGTTAGCTATCCACTTGTGCCAAAGCCGCTTTTCAAAAGTTCTTTTTCACAAATCATTGTTTGATCGAGTCTACGGAACTGTAGGTAATATGCTAGAAATATTTCAACACGCCTGTATGGGCTGAGTGGAAATCTGTGTAAACTTTTTGTCTGCCCTCAATACGTCTAATGTACCGGAAATCACATTTTCCACGACAAAAACACCGGGTCCGCCGAAGATCTGCCCGATTGAAGTTTTTGCCCACTCTGATATATTTATAAAAGTTCCGAAGCTGGATATTGAATTTTGGGATGTTACGAACTTAGATTTGATCTTGGAGGAGAAATAGATAATGCACCATTTAACGTTTTTTTTTTAATACTGTTATGTTGCAAAGTTTTTCGACTACAGCATAAAGTACCTTCTGTGTTCTGTTACATCACAAAAGAAAAATTTAAGAAAATATACAGTGCGTTGATAGACAATTAGACACGACATTCATACAGATTTTGGACCAGTTATGACTGTTGTTTTAGGAGAGTTTTCCTATAATCTGTTAATTGCTTTTCCTAAAAAAAAAACGAAGTATTTTTCTACGTTTTTGCGTGACAGTGTGAATAAGCTTATTTTCTTTCATAATATGAATACATAATAATAAATAATAAAAACGTTTATTTTCTCTCCACAATCCTAGGCTTAGGTGGTAATTTAACAAGACATATAAAACAGTTATTAGACAGGGAGAGACTGGAGCCTGAACTAAGCCGAGGCCTGTATCTCAGGGCACCAGGACCTCCTCGAAAAAGGATAATACATAAATAGTAGTACTTATTGTTAGATGGCAAGTACATAACCAAGTACGTTTATATTAACACTACTTAGAGAGTTTTTATTTTAATTTTGATAAACAATAAATTAAACTAATAAACAAAACCAAGGAAATAAAAATAAAAAGTCAAACATTCCTAATAGGGATGTATCCTTCTATGGGTTTGTGAGTGTGTGTGTGTGTGTGTGTGTTTGTGTGTGTGTGTGTGTGTGTGTGTGTATGTGTGAGTGTGTGAGTGTGTGTGTGTGTGAATACAAAATTGAATGATAGTAATGCATTAGTGTGAATAATTGTTCTATTGGGAGAAGATATAATATCAATACTATGTTATTGGCAGGATTAGGTTTTCAGTATCAATATAGTTTAGGTTCTGAAGATATGCACTGACCTTTCGTTTACAGACATACTTGGTGAATGGGAATAGATCAAGGGTTTTATGTAAATTATACTAATTAATTATAATTATATTATAATACCTACATATATTACATATTATGTATATCTTTAATAGATCATTTAAAAATATTGGATGAATTTGTAAGTTTTGATTCAAAGAGTTCTATATAAAAATCCATACCTCAGAAAATACAAAGCCTTTATATGATCTATTCAAATTAATTTTAAAATCGTCGTAAATAGGTACTAATAAATAGAAATAAACGTCTTTAAAAGACTAAAATAAATCATATGCAAAGTAATAAAACGTTGGCATGATTTCCTAATATTTCGAAGCCTAAAAGCATCCTGCGAGTTATACTCGAATAATCGATACATCACGGATGGCTATAAAAACACGTTCGAAATGGAAAACCTCTGAATGCGGAACGATCGAGTCGTTACATATGAGATGTGGATTAAATATACATTTACATAATGTTATACACATTTGAAAACGTTTATTTCAGAAATGAAATAAAAAGGAAAGGAAATCGTTTATTTCAGAAATTAGACCTTCACAGGCACTTTTTCTTGTCATTTACAATTTGTATATATGTATAAAGAAAATGAACTACGTTATATACTACCACCATTTCGGACACAAGCAAAATGGCCACAGCTAAAAGAAATGGCGAAAGAAACCCGGTTTCGGCCTTTTTTGTCATTTAGCAATTTTTTGTTCTTTCACTCGTTTGTTACAATGTATGAGTACATTTATAAGAATAAATAAAATACAGATCCAGGTACATACAGAAATCAAGCACTAAACGCGGGAAGTCGATCCAAATAGCGCTATGGTCAAATCCTAAATATGTCGAATATGTAGATGTTAATAAAGCGAGTAGACCAGTCCTCCACGATGACAACCACAACTGAACACATTTTAGGGACTATCCATACTAATCCATAATCATTTCACTGCAGGGATACGGGTCTTCCTTCAATCGAAGGGGATAAGAACGTACTCTGCCACGTTGCTCTTATGCGGATTAACAGAAGCCAGTATTTTTAGATCGCCTGAAGGCCACCGACTTGGCTTAAGGATACTATCGACAACAGCCGGGACCGGCGGCTTAACGTGCCTTCCGAAGAACGGATATTTAGGGATTATGCAGACTCCGTATTTTTATAGCTGATGATGTCCCTAAACGCGCTTCAGACTCTAACAATAAACCTTTTTCAAATATTTAGCAACATCACAGCAATAACAATTTTATAATGATAAATAAATAAATATATTAGGTACAAATCCCACAGATTGAGCTAGCCCCAAAGTTAGTTCGAATCTTGTGTTATGGGAAACTAACTCAACGATAGGTACTATATTTTGTAACAAATACTTAATAAATAAACTATTATATATTATATTGATAAACATCCAAGACCCGAGGCCAATCAGAAAAAGTTCGGTTTTCAAAGAAAGAACCCGGGACTTTCTGGGTGGCGGCCAGGCATGGTAACCATTGCGCCACGGGGGTCGGTTAAATACTTTCATTTGACATTTTTGACTTTCTGATTGGCCTCGGGTCTTGGATGTTTATCCATATATGTATTTGTTATAAAATATAGTATCGTTGAGTTAGTATCCTATAACACAAGTTTCGAACTTACTTTGGGGCTAGCTCAATCTGTGTGATTTGTCCCTATATATTTATTTTATTTATTTATTTATAATCAGTAAGATGAAATAGATTGTCATCGTAATATAAAAACAAACTAAGTTTTGTTATTTCATAAAAACAAATTTACCTTTACGAGATAACAGTACCTATATCGGGAATTTTCCAATAATGTCTACGCAGGCCCGGATTAGATACGAAAAGCTACGGTATAGAACGTCGTCCAGGCCCCTTTTTTATTATCAATCATATCTTCTAGGACACAACAAAATTCTTATTTGATCTTGATTGATTGCTGCTTCTAAATATGGTATTCTGGCGAGCTTCTAAAGCGTGTTAGAGTTAAGATACCTTCAAATAAGAGTATTGCTTTTGAAAAAAACTTTCTTATAAGTCTTCCTTGCAATGGATTTTCGTTTAGACTAAATCCTAGAACAGAAGATTATTATACAGGATCTGTTTAATTTTATAATTATTTATAACTTTTGTAGGTGACCTATTTTGCTTGGCAGATGACCTATTAATGGAATATCAATAAAGTTTTAAATATTTTAATCTGCCAAAAAGACAAGAGATAATTGGTATTAAAATTGAGGTTTGGACGACAGCCTAGTATGTTCAGATTACGGGTCCAAATTTACGAGTACCCGTTTTAGTTACGTTTAAAATTTACTATTTACGGATCAAAAACTTTACTTTATTCATGATGGCGTAATCGGTTAATGTGAGATTTGGAGATTGGTCCTCGAAAGTTTAATGGATTTACTGTTGTTCCAAATTGAAGAGTTACCGAGTTAATATTCTGTTTTACTGTTTTAACCTAAAACTACCATACCACTAAAATGTACATAAATTAATTAATTTTACACAATTCAGACAGCGCAACCTGGTACCAAAGTAAAGACTTAACCTGTTTGTGTTGTGACCAGACAACGGATATATTATTGTAAATAAATATATATTTATAATACATGGAAAACACACTCGAGAACAATAGAAATGCCATCACATATTATGTGTTGATCGGGAATTGAAACCGCGCCTTCTTGCGCCGAATAGGTAGAATCACTAACTACGGGCCTCGAGCATGGCTCCTTGCCCGGGTTTGACTATCCCCGGGTCCTTGTTGGAAGGATCCCCCAAAAATGTCTTCGCTCACTAGACTCACTACCCAGGAAGGCAAAATAAAACTGCGTACCATTCCGGTTCAAGATGAGACAAACTTTATTTTTTTTTATTAATTGAAAATTTCAGTTTGGGTGTACTAACACCCTCTTCTGAGACACCGGACTGTTGCGGGAGCGTAGGGCTCTCACCGCCAAAAATTTACAGTGTCTGCCTAGGGGCGCCCCAGAGGGGGGCTCGAACCTCGGCCTATGGCGACACTGGGGGAAGACAAACTTTATTGATTGCACGTTACGTCTTATAGAAATTTTAAAAAACTTTTAAAGCGCGATTTAATATCGGCACAACGCCATCTAGTGGCAACTTGGAGAACTAAGCTAATAAAGATAAAATTTACACTGTGACTTATTAATGAATGGAAATGTTGATAATACTTAACTATGTAATATTTTTTATACTGTTAAGGTGGCAAACAAGTTATAGTTTTCGTTAAAGAGATACTCCAATCTAAACATTGTTATATCCTTGCCGAGGCTTCATATTTTTGGACAACACAATTAAAATTAAAATTTACTTCCGTTCGGGTGAGGGAGGACAATGTTCTCCATTGTCCTCCTACTAGTGGCGCTAGACATATAACAGTAAACAAGAAGTTTAGGTCGCTTGGCTTCCCCGTGACTGCCCGTGCTTCTATTTTGAAAAGTCTAAATAAATATAATAAGGGTAAATAAATATTTAATATAAGAGAAAAAAGTTGCGTCGGCTGAGTTCCGCGAACTGCGTCCGCAGCGTGCCCACAAGCGGGCCGCTGCGGGCGCCTTTCGCGGCCCTCAACCTACAATATATATATGTCGCATACGGTCATGAGTATGGACATGAACACTAAGCAAAGCGAGGGTGCGCCATCTAGCGGCGTGTTGAGGAAACGTTGCTTTTGGCGCGCTCCGGCAGAGTCGTGATACGGAAGGCGGGCTCGACTGAACACTTCGTTATCGGGCGCCACCGAGAGTAGTCCTCGTAGTCACGGAACTGTCGCGTTTTACCTAGTGTCTATTTTGTATTGAGTTAAATTAACAAACTGTACCTAATAAAATGTGTGTTGTAACAAAGATTTGAAAAAGAGACCTAGACTGAGGTTTTTCTTGCGGCATTTCTTTTCCATCAGTGGTCATTCCGAAGTGCTAGTAAATTTAATAAACATTCTTTAAGTAGAACTAAAACTGTTGTTTCTCTCATATCACGACTACCCTCGTTACGCCCTTGTGATGTTGAATTGCACATCGAATTACCGCTAGGCTATCCGATATCAGAATTGGGATGTAAGTCGTGGTATTGAGAGTTTAACAGATCAGTCTGGTCTCACTAATGTAAAACGTGACAAACTAACGTGACAAATTAAGAAAATGCGTGTTCGATGCACGACGGACAGTCTGCTGTTGTTGACTACGAGTAGCGGAGTTTTGCGGACTACCGAGTACCGGCATTTAGTAGCGCAAAGTGTATCGTATGGTGGGTACTTAACCTCAAAACGAATCCAAATTCTAAAATAGTGACATTTCAGGTGTATAACCGTGCGATACTCGACGATGTGTGACGGGTAGCGGAGGCTGAGCCGCGACGCGCACCAAGCTGTGGCGACGCGCCCCGAGTCGCAGTGCAACAAAGGCAGCGACGCGCCCCGAGTCGCAGTGCAACCAAGGCAGCGACGCGCCCCAAGTCGCAGTGCAACCAAGGCAGCGACGCGCCCCGAGTCGCAGTGCAACCAAGGCAGCGACGCGCCCCGAGTGACACGGGTGTGTGCCCGTGGTGGACTGGTGGAGTATACCCTCCGATATTATTAAAAAAAAGGTCAGTGTTGATTACGTATGATGCTAAGTTTAAGCTTAAAGTGTTAAGTTAAGCTGAAACTGTGTAAGTTTAAGCTGAAACTGTGTAAGTTTAAACTGAAACTGTAAGTTTAAGCTGAAATTGTAAGTTTAAACTGAAACTGTGTAAGTTTAAGCTGAAACTGTGTAGGTTTAAGCTGAAACTGTGTAAGTTTAAGCTAAAACTGTGTACGAAGTTCATTGGTCATTTAGCACTATTCATTGAAATTAATGATTTAGAGGTCAAGGTCATTAAAGGTCAATGCGAGTTCAAGGTCATTAAAAGGTTAATGCACACAATGATTTAGAGGTCAAGGTCATTTAAAGGTTAATGCACACATAGAATTAAGTATTTTTGACTTCAACTTTGACTTTGAGATTTTTGACTTTGGAGGTCAAAATCAAATGTATCACGTGGAGAGTGGGGTTCTTAAAAGGGGTTCAAAATTTTCATCCTTTTATCGCTAGGACGCACCGTTTTCGAGATAAACGTTTTGTTTAAATTATTTTTACTTAGTAACTTCAATGAACTCTAACAGTTGTTTTATTTTCGATTTCCGGACAATGGAACGAGACGAGAATCAGCGGGTCAGCGGTGTGCGGACTCTGAAGTGGACCAGGTCTGCTCGTGTTGGTGGTGAGCTGGCGAGGCAGATGTGACCACCTGCGCGGCATAGTGCGGACAGCAGTGATCGCGCTTGCTGTCGAGGTTACTGCTCTTCGCGGGACCACCGGCGCAGTCGAGGTGTCCGGGATATCTTCAGGAGATTATTGTTTGATGATACTGGAGTGACTACTGAGCAATAATGTTGTTTAGAATTTTAAAAGTTCTGTTTTCATGTAAATTGAGAGACATTTTAAATGAAATGTTGAGAAATAATTGCTCAATGGTTTCGATGGTGGAGTATAATTTAAAGTATACTTAGTTCGAATTGTGCTCAAAAAGTAATGTACCAGTTTAAGTTAACGTACCATTTTATAATGTTGAGTAGAGTAAGTAATCTATGTAGCGAGAGACCAGTGGGTCTGTGAGATACCACACGGAGTTGTTGGTCAATGTTGAGTTGGCAATGGTGATTTTGTCGGTCGGCTGGTATTGCCGTGGATATACAGCAATTTCAGACAGAGCTATTTGAGATAGAGCTATTTGAGATAGAGCCATTTGAGATAGAGCTATTTGAGATAGAGCCATTTGAGTAGAGCCATTCAAAGTAGAGCCAGTCAGGATAGAGCCATAGAGCCATTCGAGGTAGAGCTGTACGAAGTAGAGCTATACAAGGTAGAGCTGTGCGAGATAGAGTCAGTTGAAATAGAGTTATTGATAAAACGAAGGCGAAACTTTAAGGTTTCTATTCTCGAAATGGAGACAAATGAAAGTGAGTAATGAGAAAAGTTTAGTTGATTTAATTACGAGTTACTGTATTGAAATTTGAAATGTAATGTAATGACTGGACGTTTTGTGTCCGATGTGTCCGATGGACTGGAGGTTGTATGTTCGATGGACTGAACATAGTGTGTGACTCGATGGTTATGGATAGGATTGAGTTTGTGTGTTGGAAAAACACTGTTGGTATGAGGAGTGATGCAATGCAGTGTTGACTGTATTGTAGAATGTTAAATTAAGTTTCTTTGAGTAAAGTTTTCTCATTACTACAAACGATCCCTTTGGTGATAAGGCCAAGAGAACTGAGTAGACATGTAGAGTATTGGCAAAATACATAAAGACTAAGTACCAATTTCATTGTCATGACGAATTTTGTAAAATTGTTCGAAATGTTTGTTGTGTACCCAGTAAGTACTCAACAGCAAGGGACCGCGTGAAGGTCACAGGGATGATCTGGTGGTTGGTCACAGGGATGATCAGCTGTAACCACGGGGATGGTTATGGCACCTTGCTTTTGACGAACTCTGTTATATTCGGCTGTTTTTGATTTTATTTTCATTATTGGTACTAAGCTCTTCATGGTTACGTGCTTGATTTGTTAAGCTAAGTGTGTTACTTAGAAGTAAATTGGACTTTATATTGAAACTTTGGACTTTATATTGAAACTTTGGATTTGATATTGAAACTTTGGACTTGATATTGAAACTTGGATTTGATATTGAAACTTTGGATTTGAGTTAGAGAGCAAGTCCTATGTGTGGTCAGGAGTGACCGAACGTTGTGATGCTGTGTGAGTATTGATTGTTTCAGTTACACGCGAGGACGCGTGTCTCGCAGGATGGCCGTGTCGCATACGGTCATGAGTATGGACATGAACACTAAGCAAAGCGAGGGTGCGCCATCTAGCGGCGTGTTGAGGAAACGTTGCTTTTGGCGCGCTCCGGCAGAGTCGTGATACGGAAGGCGGGCTCGACTGAACACTTCGTTATCGGGCGCCACCGAGAGTAGTCCTCGTAGTCACGGAACTGTCGCGTTTTACCTAGTGTCTATTTTGTATTGAGTTAAATTAACAAACTGTACCTAATAAAATGTGTGTTGTAACAAAGATTTGAAAAAGAGACCTAGACTGAGGTTTTTCTTGCGGCATTTCTTTTCCATCAGTGGTCATTCCGAAGTGCTAGTAAATTTAATAAACATTCTTTAAGTAGAACTAAAACTGTTGTTTCTCTCATATCACGACTACCCTCGTTACGCCCTTGTGATGTTGAATTGCACATCGAATTACCGCTAGGCTATCCGATATATAGATATTATAATATAATAAAATATTTAAATGTCCCTACTGTTGGGTCAGTCACCGGGAAGCGTCAATCCGAGATTTTCTGATAGCTGGTTTAGGAGACTATCACATGTCTTCCTAATCCCGCTCTGGTTCGGATGAGTTACGCGACCTTATTCCTCATTCCTCGTTCAAGCACAGGAACTACCGTAATAAACAGCGTGCACAATGCACATTCACATACAGTGGACTATCTTAGCCCCCCACCTCGCACAAAAAGATTCGGTCAGTCATTCTTGTGTCGAACCATTGAACGGTGGAACAAGCTGCCCGGCTGTTCCCTGCACCACACGTGTACGACATGGGGTCCGTCAAGCGGAGCGTGAAGAGGTACCATAAAGGATGTCTCGTTGCTTCTATTCCTAGCCCCAGTGACGTGCAGCCCATCTGGCAGGCGCTGGTGTCACATGCCGTGTCCCGATAACACAAAAATTTCAGTATAAGGTGGTAATGTTATATTAAATACTATCATAGAGCAACATAGCTCAAAGCGCCCGAGCGATCTGAAAAGCCATTACTTATAATTTGAGACACAACCACTATCTGGCCACCCAACAGAACAGAGCTCAATTTATTGCAGTAACTTTTTGCGAGAACTAACCTGAACATTTCCAGTCTCTACTAACTTCAGTTAATATATGGTTTTGTGTGATTTAATTTGCAACATTTGCCCGTATTTATGCTAAAGATAAACAATGTAAACATAAGTTAAACTAGGTAATAAAGGATATTTAATAACAAAAATAATGATTTTAATAAGTTGCTACATAGCATAGGCGACTTACGTTGGCACCGACTTCATTTGATAGTCCTATCTAATTTTATATAGTCTTTCTGCTTTTTTACGGTATACTACTACTGACTAGTTAGTATATCTGGTAATATAAAAAATTATAATGTGACTTAAATATAAAATGTATCACTTATTTTCACAGAGATTTAATTTTTTATCTTTATAGAAAAAACCCTGTATTTTATGCATAGAGATACGTGCAAAGGCACTATATGGGGACAAAAGTGAGGCAAAAATGTGGTCAAAATATAGTATACAGCTTACAAAGTCAAAGTCAAATGTATTTATTCAAATAGATATTGATACCCACCCTACTTAGGATATGATAACCTATTACAAGCTCTTTCGAATCGTCACACTTTTATCTACCACCAATTCATATACAAATCACACACACAATACAATAAATAATAGTAAGAATTTTACTCAAAATGATATCCATTGAAAAAGGAAAGTGTTGTCGCCCACAAGTTACATTTTGGGACAGTTTTGGTAAGTAGTGGTCCAAATTATAACAAATGGGGCTATAGATCACGCGGCTAAGCCGGGGCAGGTGTCTACTTGATGCCTCGTAATTTCACTTTGCCCCTTTCCTCGAATTTCGTACACAAGTAACGAGATTTATTGTTTTGATCTCAACATATTTTCGTGTTTCTTAACTAAAAAAAATACACAACGGTGTTACAAAATTCAGTGAGGGAGCGTAAAATAAAAAGTTAGAAAACGTTTGCTAGCATTGGTGATATCTATTGTTCTATAATGTATCTAAACGTTATGGAACATTCTTCAACGTGACACAGTTTTATTATATTTTGTACAAAAATGTTACATATTTATGTAACAATGTTACATAAATATGTAACATTTTACATATTTTGTGCAAAAATGTTACATAAATATGTAACATTTTTCCACAAAATATGTATAATAAAACTGTTTGGAACAGTTATAAACTTCGGTGTGGGAGCTAATAAAACTGTTACTTAAATTGTCTTAAATTATTAGTATAATGAATAAATAAATAACCTCTTGTACATTGAATAAAAAATCAAAATAAGTACATATAAGCAATACATAGGTATTACTAATGTTTATTTCCGGCGGTAACCAATTTCCATCAGATGGACGGGTATCTTGTTTTCCTGCATTACATTTAAAAAAATGCATTATGATTAAAGTCAACACCAGTTTGCAAATAAAAATAACTATGACTACGTCTTCCTTTATCTCGCTCAAGTTAACTTCAAAGCTAAAAGGAACATTTTACTTGATTTACTAATGTTTCTTAAGAACTTAATTGCTAAGAGAACCACCCGTTTCATTGCCAAATAGCATGCACTTGGCTAATGCACATAGTATCTAGGGTTGTCACTGATAACTTAACAAAAATTCTTTTTCTTGAAAACTGGGAAACTCAATATGAATACTGTGTCCCACGTACCCTTTTTGTGTTACTAAGAGCCCAAACACATAACCACGTTGCGGCGCCGCCGCCGCCGCGCCGCTAAAATCGACAAATTGTTTACGATCCATGGCAGAGAGACATCTATCCACACTCAAAAATCGGCGGTACGGCAATAAAACGCTCTTTCTTGCGACGCCGGCGAACGCACGATTTTAGCGTTGCAACATCACAACGCGATTATGTGTACCAGCCCTTAGAACAACTAACAAATTGTAACACCATGATGTACCACTTAGAATTATTAAAATAGCGAATTTATTATGAACAAGTAACAACCCTAAGTCGGCCATTCTGTTCTCGGTCATTGAAACTGATGTATGTGCGCTTTCAAATGACATTATTGATGCTTCACAACTAATCCAAATATCTGGAGTGGAACTAGTTAGAGTCTAACTTGAATTAGGTTGTTTGTATTGTCTAAAACTGGGAATTCACATCACGTACCGTCTGTCTGTTGGAATTGTTACCGGACACCATTTGTATAGGAGTTATGGAACAAGCTCAGTATAAATATATCTCTAGGGTTTGCAATACCTGGACAGTATACATGTTTATAAGAAAAGCTAACTTGAAAATGCATAAATTTATTATTAAAAAGAACTTGGTAGTATTTCTTTCAGCATATCTTCTCGTCAATGCATTGATGGTTACTGCAATGGTCATTCGGAAATGTGTTCGGGGCTTACAGAATAAAAAGAGAGACAGAATAAATAGTTTCGAGTCACCAAAACTATCTAAAAATAAATATCGAAACATTTTATTTTAATACAAATTGAGAAATAACAAAAATATTGTGCCATTTTAGAATTGGTAGACATATATTTTAAAATTTAATCTCTAGAATGTTTATCTTTACATACATTTAATATACCATAACAATCAATTTCCCAAAAATAATACCCCTTATATTACTTATGTAAATTTCAAGTTATACTCAGCTCGCGGCGCCGGCGGTTCTCGCCTAAGACGCGGTTGCCATGGTGACAGGGTGAGGAAAATCTTGTCACACATAATCACATGGGTCTGCTCACCCCCGCGGCGAGAGCGTCGTATCGCATTTTCCAAGTCATAAAACTAAGTGGATTTCGCGACGTTTCAATAACGTCGAGTTTGTGGTTTGGCGGTCGCGATTTTGAGAAGGCAAGGAAAGGAACGTATGACATTGCTGATGATAGTAGGTTATATCCAAAAAAATACATTGATTACAGTCAGCCAATGAAAGACGTCGCAGGGCTGTAAATATTTAGATATTGCGTGTAGGGATTTACTCGAATTTTTATTTATTTTATTCGGAAAACTTACAGCTAAATTAACAATATATATTTAACAAATAATTACTAAGAGCTAATTACAAGTTTTCACTACTAAATAAATTTTATCAATAGTATTCATGTTGTGATATGTAATTACAATGTTTCTTAACGATGCATACATTGTTAGCATAAAAATCTTTGTTCTTAGTTCTTTACCCTGGTCACCTTTTTCATTGGTTGACGGTACATGTGAAGTCTAGGAATAAAATGCGGGCTCTACACTCTCGCATCTTGCAAAGATGACGTAAGTAAAGTAAGAAGACAAAGGAAAAGTGAAGATGCAGTAGGACGAAAAGCCAGTTCGCACTCTCGTTTTTGCTCAATTTCGCGTAAAAGTAGCGCCCATACTTAGACTTTAATTATAACAAAATATTAAATGCATCGTTAGGCTGTGCATGACATCTGCTTTTAAAAATAAATTGTACACCACGACGAGGAGTAAAAAAAGGTTTGAAATAGTCCAATTTGAATAAAAAAACGTTTTGGAATTTGACTTAGCAAATTAGCTACAAAGTTGTTAAGACAGGTAGGGCACAGCGGATAATCCGCTCAAATCGGAGCAGCCCGTCTGGGGAAGGACCTCCAGCTTAAAGAAGATCGTAGCCATATAGCATTGGTCTCGGCCATTTTGTGTTCCTACGGTGAGTAAGGTCTCCAGAGCTCTACTTGTTGGGAGGTTAGGCAACGCGTGGGTGATACCCCCGGTATTGCAAGCGTCTATTCTATAGGCTACGGTAGACGGCTTATCATCAGGCCGGCCGTGTGCTTGTTTGCCACCTTTATGGTATAAAAAAAAAACTGGGTTGGAAAATTTTGCATTTAAAACAGCTAATTCCTGCACTGGATTATTACAATTTGAATTTTTAACCATCTTCATAACTGCGATGAGGCAAAATAATAAACTTCACAAACTAATTTGTACCAAAACAGACTTAAATTAATAAGCACCTTATCTGACTGAAGCGACAAAACTTTATCTGCATTTAATTTCAAGGATATAATTCATCCTAAAGTTCAATCTTCATAACATATTCCAATATCCATGCCATCTTGCATACGAGTCGTATATGAAAGACGTGCAAGTTCGCATGATTCTATTTAAATGAAAATTCTAATATATTTTTCAAAGGAATGTTTTAAAATGTTTATCTATGTTTAATTTACGTTTTAATTGTTCAATGAAACAGATATGGAGGCTACAGAATGAAATTCGGCAAAACTATTTTAGAAGCAGATATAATATTAAATAAAATATTTCAGAAATTAATCAGAATTTCTATGAGATTGTGAGTCAGTTTCTGAAACGCATTTTTGAAATTTTTATTGGAGAAGTCGGAACCGACTTCTATGCACGTGGTACGCAACTATCAGCATAATAAGGGAAACTTGTTATTGGCCTTATTGTTTGTTTAAAATTGTATGTATTTCATTATCTATAAAGCTGTTGGTTTTCTCAATAAAAAAAAAATATAAATATTCTTGGACGAATCACACAACGCCATCTAGTCCCAAACTAAGCAACTAAGCTTGTACTATGGGTACTAAATTGCTGATAAATATACTTAAATCCTTTTTTTTGTAAATAAATACTATTATACATAGAAAACACCCAGACCAAGGCAAACAGACATGTTCATGCACAAAAATGTTTACCTTGAGCAGGAATCAAACCCGCGGCCCTCAAGATAAAGTGACCATTGTTAGCCACTCGACCACCAGGCCTGTCAAAGAAGGTAATGATGCATTACGTCATGGTTGACTGTCGAACTAAATAAGAAATATTGTCCGAATAAACTTAATGTAGCATAAAGATTGAAATGCATTTCAGCAACTGGCTGATATTGTCGTAAATTTTCATTCAAGAATTACCAATAGCTATCATTGATGTATTAAAGATTTTATACAATGGATTTTATGATAAGTCTTTTCCACAAACGCCATTCTTCAATAACATGCAAATCTGACGTTAAAAGTGCAGTTTACTGCACCGGAATATTAAAAGATGGCATAATCTTTTTGAAATTGTGTTAATGCTGAATAGGCCATAGGGGTCTTACGTCATCGGAACTGTTGTTCCCGTTCCCATGGGAATTTCCTAAGATTTCTGTCACTTACATCTGAAAAAAACCTTTGTATAAAATTACATTCTAGGTATGTCAATTTGTTTGGCTGTAAGGTCAGTCAGATGAGTCAGTGTCGCCTTACAGAAGATCGTAGCTAAATAAAAAGGTCTCCAGAGCTCCACTTGGGGTTGGGAGGGTTGGCAACGAATGAGTGATACCCCTGGTATTGCAAGCGTCATGATTACCATCAGTCGGGCCGTATGCTTGTTTGTCAACTTTGTGGTATTAAAAAAATAAAAATAAGAGGGCTTATTAACAAAAAGAGAATTTTCCCGTACAGAAGGGATAATAAATAAAAAAACTCTAATAAAAAATACCCGTAGGGATATTCCGAAAGGTTTATCAATTAATAAACTAATGATTAACTTACGAAGTAACTATAAAGTAATCTGTGGATTAACTAAAACTTGTTTTGTCGTTATTATTCTTAAGGAAAATTTAAATGAAGCGAGAAAACATTTTTTTTCTTAAACCTTGATTAATCTTTGTTTAGAAGGGCGAAGATGTTTTCCGGTATAAAGACGTAGCATATATTTACTTTCATGTCAACACATTGAAAAGTAAAGAAGGACAAATAAACATTTATTCTGTAGTATAGATTTATAGTCAAACTAAAATAAGGGCCACTGACACAGATTACTTAATAGTTACTTCGTAACCACTGATAAGTTTCTTGAAATAACGATTAAATAAATTTTTGGTGGATATTTTTAAATAAATTTCACATACTTGCCAGTTGTATGTAAAAATGAAAACGTATACAGATATATAATTTGAGTTGCGTGTACATTAGCTGCATCAGTCCAAGTTAAGGCAATCCATTAGTGAATTGAGAGCAGTCGACAGGCCACGCAGATTTAATTTCACGACAGTAATGGATACAAATGTTTGCGTGACCCCCAATGAATGCTTACTTGATTTATTGTTAAAGGTTTTGATTTTCTATTAAATAAAGTCTAATCTGCACATAGTATTAGTAAAGTGTCTCTGACCGAATCTTTACAAGGTTTTATATACCTTGACTTGTAATTTGTTCGGGTGAAATCATCGATAGAATATAGTAGAACATACAGGGTGTTTGGTAGAGGATTGAACATGGGATAATGGCAGAAAGGTGAGATGGTCTGCTACATGCTGAGCGAAAAAAATTTGACCTAGGGCCCATAGTTTTTTTTAAATGATTTTTTTAAAATTTTCATTAAACTTTCTTCTTTCGTGAATTTGAAGTACTATAACTTTTTTTTTATTGGATCAATCGTCCAGCTTATTTTTTTATTCTTATCTTAACTGAATGTAGCTTACTTTTAAATTGATATTTGTTGGTTAGAGTTACCAGGAAAAAAATTATGAGCCCTCAAACATTAAAAAGGCGAGAAGTCCATGCCGAGTGTTCAACTTTGGACTGCAGTTAAAAAAAACTAAAAGTGGTACAGCAGTTCTAATTATAGGAAAACAGCTCTAGTTCATGCCCTTTCGAATGGTATGTAATTTGTATAGTTTATTTCTTTCTAAGTAGTCTTTCTCGTACTTTCTACATGAAATTAACCATTTCTGACAAAAATACTTTAATGGAAATAAATCAAAAAAATGTTACGAAACATAGAGCGGGATGGTTACGGTTCATCATTATCAGTCCGTTCTTCCTTTTTCACTCTTCATAGGTGGGCAATGCATCCAAGACCATTTCTGACAAAAATCCTTTAAAGAAAATAAATCTAAATAATGTTACGAAACATAGAGCGGGGATGTTTACACAAGGCAGGTAGAAACGTTAACGTTTCTCTTAATCAATATCAGCATCCGTTCTTCCTTTTTCACTCTTCATAGGTGGGCAATGCATCCAAGACCTTGTAGTGGTGAAGAGTGGTAAGTGGTAAGCAATCACCGCTGCCTATTGACATCTACGATTTTTTTATGACACGAAGAGGACAAACTAGCTAGCAAGTCACCTGATGGTAAGCAATCACCGCTGCCCATAGACATGCACAACTTTTTTTTTGACACGAGGAGGACAAACAAGCACCTTATGGTAAGCAATCACCGACTACAATGAAAAAGGAAGGACCGGGGAAAGAAAGTTAATAAGGGAGTAGGAAACAGTAGGTGTATCAGGCTTCCGGCTCTCTCACTCATCCTACGAAACACGGGGGACATACGAGGTACTGCCCTGGTCGAGCCTGCCCATTTACGAGCTACTACTAGTTCATAGTAGTGGCTACGCTCTACTACTCTTCACCACTGCAAGGTCTTGGATGCATTGCCCACCTATGAAGAGTGAAAAAGGAAGAACGGACTGATAATGATGAACCGTAACCATCCCGCTCTATGTTTCGTAACATTTTTTTGATTTATTTTCATTAAAGTATTTTTGTCAGAAATGGTCAATTTCATGTAGAAAGTACGAGAAAGACTACTTAGAAAAAAATAAACTATACAAATTACATACCATTCGAAAGGGCATGAACTAGAGCTGTTTTCCTATAATTAGAACTGCTGTACCACTTTTAGTTTTTTTTAACTGCAGTCCAAAGTTGAACGCTCGGCATGGACTTCTCGCCTTTTTAATGTTTGAGGGCTCATATTTTTTTTCCTGGTAACTCTAACCAACAAATATCAATTTAAAAGTAAGCTACATTCAGTTAAGATAAGAATAAAAAAATAAGCTGGACGATTGATCCAATAAAAAAAAAGTTATAGTACTTCAAATTCACTAAGGAAGAAAGTTTGGTGAAAATTTAAAAAAAATCATTTTAAAAAAAACTATGGGCCCTAGGTCAATTTTTTTTCGCTCAGCATGTAGCAGGCCATCTCACCTTTCTGCCATTATCCCATGTTCAATCCTCTACCAAACACCCTGTATACAGGTTGATTTTTGAAAAAAAAAAAACAGCTGTTTCATACAAAATGTTCGTACTCGATCAAAATGCTGTCAAAATCAGCTGATTTTTTTTCGAGATATTTGACTTTTTTTGTAAAAGTTGATCATTATCATGGGCACCCTGACCACCTTCAATTTGGATAGTGTATAAAAATCACCCTGTATATATCGATGGGTGAAATATTACAACTCAATTTTGAAGCAGATATATTTATTCTAAAAGCTTTAATTTTAAGCGCATTTAAATAAAAGCTTTTACCTATTTTTTCTTTTAATTTATTCTGTTTAGTACAAAACACAGTTAAAATCTAGTCTCATTGTCAAGTGATATCTCGCTTGTTTTATATTTTGTGTATGAGCAAGTTAGCACCTTTTTTTTTTGTTTGAAGTCAGGAAAATGCATTACTGCATGTCCCGCCACTTGGGGAAGCGACGGGGGTCTGTCGGGCTCACCCAATGAGGGATACCGACTAAAAACCTGACTGTCTGCCACCTTCTCCGAGATTGAGACCAGATTTTATAACGTGAATAGACTTGCAGTAAGTTGTAATGCATTGTCGCTTTAAAACATTAAACAGTAAAGCCTTTGTATTTAGAATCACACAAACGTTTGTAAACTTCTAACCACGTGTTGCTCGTTGCATATTTCATGAGGAGCTATCCCGCAGACGGACGCTGCCTGTATGTCAAACTGTCATCTAACGACACAAATAAATAAAATAAACCCATTTCTGTAGTTTCCACTTCCACACGTGTTTTAAAAGTCAATTTTAAAACAGGCAAAAACATTACGATGACCATTTCTAGGAGTATAGCATTTATGAAATGGGCTGGCTTAGTTGACCGGAAAATTACCCTTACAAACATACTCATTTGACAATCTATTCCAAAAATATAATTCTACAAAAATCACATGGCGGCGCCTGATCCCAAAGTCAGCTAGAAATAAATCTCAAATCTGTTTGTGTTATGGTATGGATTACCAGACCATTATTGTAATACTTATTGTGTTCATCGAAAACACCAGTACTCATAACAAACACACAAAAACTTATTCACCACATAAATGCTTGTCATTTGCTAAAATCGAACCTGCGCCTTCTTCTGGTAGGGTCACTTCCAACTACTGTTTTGCAATATGCAAGCAAAGGCATACGTTCATTCAATAAAAGTTTATACGTCGTACGTCCAGCATGTCTGAATATTCATGAGTCTGAACGAAGTGAAGTTGTCAAGCGGAAAGCGGCTTTCAACTTGCACTGAAATTGCTTTATAACATATCTCATCTGGGTATTTGAATTATGAATTAATTCACTATTATAGAATCCTGCTTCGCTAATAGTTTGTATGGTCTTGTTTTAACTGAGTTAAGATTATAAATTATGTTAGCGTTATGATGTTTCCTAATTCATTAAGATTAACCAAGATTTTGGCGCCAACTACGATTAGCGTCCACTTGGGCCCGTGATAAGAAATTTATTTTCTGTGTGTTTCAGCGTTTGATTCATAGTATTGATAGTGTAATGTGAAGCAAACATTGGTTAAAGTGCATAGTGATTGAAATTTGTGATCAGAGTGCTTAGTACGAGTTTTTTGGTCACATTCGAACGTGTTAACGTTTACAAGCCGACCAAAATGTAAAACTGTTTCATATTGTGATTATATCAGACGCGTGTTACATATACAAATTAGCCGGGCTACTCACTTCGAAACGTGAGCAAGTAAGCCGCATAATTTTGATATGTAGCACGCGTCTTATAAATTCGCAACATGAGAGTTCTTCTCTATTTGGTCGGTTTGTTTACGTCGACATGATCGAATGTGAACAAAAAAAAACTCGTACTAAGCACTCAGGAACTATTAAAAGTGCATTATCGTGTTGACTTCAAAATCCACCTTTTCTGAATAAAATTTTCTATCATCTTTCTTCGCGCGTCTTGACTCAGAGACTGTATATCGACTGATACTGAGTCAAGATAGCATGAACACGTTGCTTTGAATTACGTACACAAGCATAACTTGAAGATGGTACAATAGAATCTTCGTCTGAAGTCTGATTGCCAAATAGAAAAAAAAAGATTAAACAAGTCCGCTACTTGCTAAGCCTTACATAAGATCGTAGCCAAATAGCATTGGTCTCGGCCATGTTGTGTTCCTAAGGTGAGTAAGGTCTCCAGAGCTCCACTTGGGGGGGTTGGGAGGGTTGGCAACGCGTGAGTGATACCCCCGGTATTGCTTACGTCTATAGGCTACGGTGACGGCTTACCATCAGGTCGATCGTATGCTTGTTTGCCACCTGTGGGGTATAAAAAAAAGGCCCTATCGCCCTATCACCTACTTTGACAGATGACAGATAATTACGTCAAGTGTGACAGCCGAAACAGACGTACCTACATTGCTTTACAGTGCTACAATGATATTTATGAACGTGAGTGACGTTTGTAGGAGGGCGTTACTGTGGCATATTTTCATACATTTTGTCAAAGGCGAACTGTCGAAAAGTGATATAAAAAATGAACGGTTGTAGTTCCAATTTCGGCCACGTTCATAAATAGCTTTGTAGCACTGTACTAAAGATGAATAAAGCGGAAAGGGGGGAAACATGGCGGCTCAAGTTAGGATGGTCGAAAAAACTTAATTATTATTCTTAAGGGATCACGTTTATCTGATGATAATTGTACCTTCATAATTCCGAAAACTCTGATTTAGCGGTACATGCCTCACCAACGCTTGTACCACAAGTCTAAAAAAATCTATTAAGTACATTGCTATTTTTTTACTGTCGTGAATAAAACCCTGAGCTTCCAGTTCCTTTAGTCTGTTTTTGGCACGCTACATTTCATGTTCTGATACAATAAATCAGCCTACAATAGTACGTTATGTAATTTCTCTTAGATCTTGACGGTATACATTATTACCGTATATTTGAACATTAACGAAATAAATCCTTGGAACTATACAATTTGGATAGTGATATATTAAGTGTTAAGTCACTTTTAATGAGGTTAAAAACTGCCTTTTGCTCACTTCAGATGTCGCTTTGTTGACTGTTCCAAACATTTGACAGCTAGCTGTCATTTTCCATACTATTTTTGTAAACATCATATTTGTTTTCTAAATAATTCCGAAATATGACTCATTGTGCAGCTATCGATTGTAAAAATGTTCCAATCTATTTATTTTCCAAAGAAAAAAAACGAAGAAAACTGTGGGAAAAGGCTCTTCGAAGGAAAAATTGGAAATCCAGTAAATGGTCGAGGTTATGTGCTGCCCAATTTAGATCTGAAGATTATAATATTAAAAGTAATTAACAGACAATGAAAATTTATACCGAACATTAAAGAAAAGTGCTGTGCCCTCTATATTAAATCAAATCTGTTAACCTACTAGCACAAGAACGCTCAGATCGATTGCTAAAAAGAAGTTGCATGAAACGGTGTATTGAAACGTCTCGTGGTGATCCAATTCCAGGACCTAACCGGATCCAAACTCAAAATGAATGTGATGCTAATGAAACTTCTTTTACTGATCCTCCTGGGTCTAGCGGGGTCCAAACTCAAAATAACTTCAAAAACATGTTTTGTGTCATATATGCTGTAACTTTAGAGTGTATTATGTAATACTCATAGGTATAAGAAAATAAAACTATTTAATAGGTATTAATTTTGTTTTATTACACTGTCATAATCAAAAATCATAATTTTTATACAGATATTTGTTAAAATTAGTGGTTTAAAAATAGGTTTAACAAAAACTTTACAAAGGTAATACTCATAAGTATAAGAAAATATTTCCAAGTAATCATGGTCCATTTCAATAGCATATGGATTGGCAGGTTTGATTACTTGGAGATAAGCCATTTTACTACTAGTAGTACAGGAGAAACTGCTAGGATTTTGACATATCCTTCATAATTGTCCATTATATTTTCCTGGTAAAACGGGATTGCATCGGGGAATTATAGAATACTTTATTCGGTTTTTTAAATGTCATCAATTGTTCTGTGCACATTTTGTACAAAATTATAGTTTTAGTAGGCACTATATCTTCTATGCCATGGAGAACTGTAAAAACATGCTTACAGTGTGCTTCTACTCCTTTTCCAGTTGCACATTCGCAGTGACTCCACTATCATGCCACTATTATCCATTTTTAACAGAATGATATTTAAAGAAGCTTCTTCATTTGGGCTTTGCATTGCGCATGGAAATAAATATAACTTTCCTCAAAGGCAACTCTCACGGTTATTAAGCTTCTACTTTCATACAGTAGTGTATCTCCCGTTCAGTGTTGCTTGAAATCTGAAACAACAAGTATGTCATTAAATGTCTAATTCTATCTGAAACATTAAAATAACAAGGAACAATAAGGAAATCATGAATGTATGGTTTGTTACCTGTCTGCAAACTCTTGAATGTGTAGTTTATAGAGTGGTGGAAGATTATTGCTGGAATTAATATCTCTGAACTTGTCCATGGTAGAAATTTCAGGAATATCATCCTCAAGTTCGTCTTCAACTTCGATGAGGTAATTTCCATCGTACGCCTCCAGTCTACAAAAAGAAATTGAAATAAATAAAAAGAACACAGCAAAACCTACAATTCACAATAATGCCTGTAAATTATTTACCTTTCGATTTATAAGGCTTTTTTGCTAGTGGTCTTGGCTTTCCGTTTCCGCAGTTCCTCCTTCAATCGTAATTACACTCCAGGTCGCTTACATTTCTATGATTTTTAGCAATTACTCTCACATCAAACTTAAACAATGAACCAATATGGCGGGTCTTGGAACAGTCAACAGTGACGCCACCTACGATGAGCTTTGAGTTTTTAACCTCATTGAAAGCTTTTATTTAACTTGACCTGTATGTATGTATGTATGTACGTATGTAAGGGCGGAATCTTGGAACAAAAATTTGAACCACTTCCCGAAGACCGATTGAGCTGAAATTTTGCTTAAAACTGTAGATCAGATGACAATACAATATTATGATAACAAAATTACGATACAGCCGTTCGTGTTCCGTTTTTCGTACAAAACCGTTTCGACCAAAAACCTATAGGGTACTTCCGGTTGTCCTAAAATCATGAAATTTGGCAAGAAGCAAGATGATGTACCACAAGTACAGGAATAAATCTGAAAATCGTAAATTTGTAGTTACTTCTTCTTCTTTAAACAACCAATATAATGTGACGCTACCCTTGGTACATTTTACATTGGTACATGGCTCTTTTTATACCGGTTTTGAATTAAAATGTATTTTATCTATTACTAGCTTTTCCTCGCGGCTTCGCTCGCATTAATTTTATGACATAGATCTCGTTTGACAACAAAACAACCCATAGCGCGACTTGTGGCGCCATCTGTTGGCTGATAGCATCCCATACAGCGCCCTCTATAGTAGGAAAAATATTTTCCCTTTGGATTGACATACTTTCACGGGTAAAAAGGTAGCCTATGTTGGGCTCTGTACCCCTGACAATAAATATACAAATTTTCATAATGATCAACTGATTAGTCAAGCCGTGAAGGAATAACAACAAACAAACTCACTTTCTTATTTATAATATTAGTATGATAGTATGACTAGTATGATTATGGGAAGGAACCCTCATGCGCGAGTTCTACTTGCCCTTGGTCGGTATTTTATTTTTAATAGGTACATAAACCCGTTTAGTTTGTCGCAGAGTGACTGTAGTAAAATCAGAAAATTATATAGGTATTCAAATTGCTGGTGCTAGTTATAACAAATGAATTCATTAGACTAGTACCGCCTCTCGACAATAGATGGCACTGCGAAACCTGTCCAGTGATAACTAAAAAGTAAAAAATAAATTAAAAGTAAAAAAAATCTATTTAAAAACAAGCTTTTATTTAATTGCGCTAAAAAGAATAAAATAAACTTGTCTTTTAAAACTTTAACTATCAACATATAACGTCATTACAAAATTTATACGACATAAAAGCTTGTCGCGAGATTTACCTGTATAAGAAAACATAATTATCGAACTACTACTTACTCGTAGTACGAGTAAATGTTAGTAATTAAATAGTAAATAGTTGATGGGTACATAAACCCGTTTAGTTATTCAAATTGCTGGTGCTAGTTATCTATAATATAATAAAAGTGTAAAAAAAGTTTGTCTGTACATTGAATATATTTCCAAAAAAATTGTTTAGGGCGATGAAGAATAAGCAATAGAACAAGAATTTCGTAAAATTTTGTCCGTCTGTTTGTATGTATGTATGTTTGTATGTTTGTATGTATGTTTGTACACGCTAATCTCAGAAACGGCTGAACCGATTTGGATGCGGTTTTCACTAATATGTGGCGATTTGCTCAACTTAACATTTAGTGTATGTTTCTTTTCAAAATTCCCACGGGAATCCGAGATATACGCAAACGAAGTTGCTAGGGTATATCAACGCACAGCCCAAACCGCTGGGTCTAGAGATTCCAAATTTGGCATGTAGGTTACTTACGACGTCTAGGGATATACAAAGAAAGGATTTTTCAAAATTCCCACGGGAAAGCGAGATATACGCAAACGAAGTTGCAAGAGGACGCACAGACCAAACCGTTGGGTCTAGAGATGCCAAATTTGGCATGTAGGGTCCTTATATGGTCCGGACCGACCGGACCGGACCGGACCGGACCGGAACGGACCGGAACGGACCGGAACGGACCGGACCGGACCGGAACGGATCAGACCTGATCGGTCCGGAAGGAACCGCACCGTACCGAGTCCGTGCCGGACCGGACCGAACCGGACCAGACCGGTTTTTTTTTGTCCGTCTGTTCGTATGTTTATATGTTTGTATGTATGTTTGCATTTACACACAGATTAGCGTTAATCTCAGAAACGGCTGAACCGATTTGGATGCGGTTTTCACTAATATGTGGCGATTTGCTCAACTTAACATTTAGTGTATGTTTCTTTTCAAAATTCCCACGGGAATCCGAGATATACGCAAACGAAGTTGCGAGGGTATGTCAACGCACAGCCCAAACCGCTGGGTCTAGAGATTTCAAATTTGGCATGTAGGTTCCTTACGACGTCTTGGGATGTACTAAGAAAGGATCTTTCAAAATTCCCACGGGAAAGCGAGATATGAGATGCCAAATTTGTCATGTAGGGTCCATATAAGGACCGGACCGGACCGGAACGGATCAGACCTGATCGGTCCGGAAGGAACCGCACCGTACCGGGCCATGCCGGATCGGACCGGTTTTTTTTTCTGAAGAAATATATGTTAATTGTTATGTAGGAACCTTATCAGGACCGGACCGACCGGACCGGAGCAGACCGACTGGACCTGATCGGACCGGACTATATATATATAAAATTCAAAGTCCTGACTGACTTAACTATACATATATCAACGCACAGCCCAAACCGGTGGGTCTAGAGATTCCAAATTTGGACTGTAGGTTCCTTACGACGGCGACGTCTAGGGATGTACTAAGAAAGGATTTTTCAAAATCTCACGGGAAAGCGAGATATACGCAAACGAGGTTGCGAGAGGACGCACAGCCCAAACCGCTGGGTCTAAATATGCCAAATTTGTCATGTAGGGTCCATATAAGGACCGGACCGGACCGGAACGGATCAGACCTGATCGGTCCGGAAGGAACCGCACCGTACCGGGCCGTGCCGGACCGGACCGGTTTTTTTTTCTGTAGAAAAATATGCTAATTGGCACGTAGGTTCCATACAAGGACCGGACCGACCGGACCGGCCCGGACTGACCGGACTGACCGGACCGGATGGAACCGTACCGTACCGGGTCGTGCAGGACCGGAATTGGTTTCTGAAGAAAAATATGCTAATTGTTACTAGGCCACGCGGGCGAAGCCGCGGGCAGAAGCTAGTAACAAATAAATTCATTAGACTAGTACCGCCTCTCGACAATAGATGGCATTGCGAAACCTGTCCAGTGATAACTAAAAAGTAAAAAATAAATTAAAAGTAAAAGAAATATATTTAAAAACAAGCTTTTATTTATTTGCGCTAAAAAAAATAAAATAAACTTTCCTTTTAAAACTTTAACTATCAACTTATAATGTCATTACACAATTTATATGACATAAAAGCTTGTCGCGAGATTTACCTGTATAAAAAGAAAACATAATTAGTAATTAAATCTCGCGACAAGCTTTTATGCCATATAAATTGTGTAATGACATAATAAGTTGATAGTTAAAGTTTTAAAAGAAAAGTTTATTTTATTCTTTTTAGCGCAAATAAATAAAAGCTTGTTTTTAAATATATTTCTTTTACTTTTAATTTATATAAAAATATATTTTTAATATTAGGTAAACATACGGTAGTGAAACACGTAAGCGGTCCTAATGGAAATTGGTTAACGCGCGCCGTGTATGATCCTCAGTAATATCAAGGGTAATAACAGTAATATCTCAGTAATATCTTTTACACTACTGCAGTTTTCAGCGATAGATAGACTTATTCCAGAAGATCCTACTTCCTACTAATATTATAAAGGCGAAAGTTGTGTGTATGTTTGTTACTGACGCTCAAATGGATTGGTCAATATTCATGATATTTGGTATGTAGGTGGCTGATACCTTGGATTAACACATAGGGTACTTTTTATCCCGAAAAGTACGCAATTCGCGTAGGTTTAATCAAAATTCTGTTATAAATGGCGCTGCTGTGCATTATATAAATACACGCAAAAATAGTTGCGCGGGTTTAGTTAAAAATTGAGAACTTAAGATTGTCAACTGTTTTATTGTTTTCGAAACGTCCAGTATACAATTTTGCCAACCAGTGTTGCGCTCGATTGAATAAAACCGTGTTCTCGATTAGACAACTAACATTTGAAAGATATTTCACGCTACAATTACTAACTATAATTGATTTATATAAATTCATTTGTTGCACCACTAGGGTAACCCTGTCTCCAGTGTGTTCCAATTCGTCTCGCGTATTGCACAGAAATCAGCTTATTGTCCTCCCCTTGCGATCTGATATCAAACGGTTATTTTATTGCAACTCCCGTTTATATGTTAAAAGCGATGTCACGACGTTTGACACGTGTTTAGCATTCGACTTAACTGCTATTGTCCTAAATCGTTTAGGGGAAAATACGAATTGTCATTTAACAAAGAGATTTACATTCATAAAGTTTGAATGTGAAATTTCATATCTGTACATAAAATCAAAATGTTTGTCAGTGGCCTAACAATAACTAGGCTGACAATCATATACTTCCTAGAATTGTAACAAAAAATTTTTTTCCTTCTACATAATATTATTATAAGTGGGAATGCTTATTACGTCACACAAAAACAGCTCAAGGGATTAGTTTAAAAGACACATAGATCATCTTTAACTTTATACACTTTTTGTTTTGGAGCGTTTCGATAAATATTTAACACGAGCTGTTACCCGCGACTTCGTCCGCGTGAAATGTTAAAATAAGGATAACTCCTTTTCCTGACATGCAATTTAAATGAAACAAAGCCTATATTCTGCTCCATTCCGAGCTCTATCTTCCTGTGAAAACTGCATTAAAATCCGTTCAGTAACTTAGATGTGCGCGTTCAAACAGACAGACAGACAGACAAAAAAATCAAAAAAAAATTTTTTTGCTTTTATTACCTTACATATATGTCCAATGTACAGACAAATCGGGGTCTACTGTTTTATTATGTGTATAGATTAAGTAGATACCTATGGAAGAGCTTTTTAACCATACGAGCTAAGCCATAAATTTAATACATAAATGAAATTACATTTCTGATAGGTTGAGAGACATCGACAAATAATTTCAACAAGCTACAAGTCATATTGTTAAGTACTAATTTCTCAAATTGAAAGGTCAATGCCATTTTTTGAACACAATTACATTGATAACAAAATCCCTTTGTACTTTTTTATTAAATCTAAATCCATTATGCCAATACCACGTGCCGACGGTTGTCGTCAGTTTGACATGTGAATGACAGGAGCAGCATGCGGTGCCGTTCGGAAACGCATTGTCAGGATTTGCCCATTTGGAATAATACTAGTTGATCTATGTAGGGGAGTTTTTTTTAAAATTTCTAATATTTTATAGTTAACCTGTGAGCTATATACTTATGTATGACCCATTTTCACAATGTTCCCGTAAGGTTTAGTTAGTCTATCAAATAAATTTTAAATTTTTTGATTACTTATCTTTTAAGAGTAGGGCACAGCGGATCATCTGCTCAAATCGGAGCAGCCCGTCTGGGGAAGAACCTTCACCTTACCGAAGATCAAAGCCAAATAACATTGGTCTCGGCCATGTTGTGTTCCTACGGTGAGTAAGGTCTCCAGAGATCCACTTGATTGGGGGGGTTGGGATTGGGAGGGTAGACAACGTGTGAGTGATACCCCCGGTATTGCGAGCGTCTATAGGTTACGGTGACGCTTACCATTAGGCGGGCCGTATGATTATTTGTCACCTTTGTGGCATAAAAAAAACTTTATCCGATCTTATCGCGACACAAGCTTTAACCATTCGTAGTACTATTATCTATTCTGCTGTGCCATTACATTTTATATTTATTTAGTAAAAATATTATGCAGTTGTCACCGCAACCGCCCAAAATCACAACAAATGGGCATCTCGAATAAATTACTTGCTTAGTTGTTTTTTATGGACAAGATCTGTTATGAAGCTGAATAAAAATGTAGTTAGTTCATAAATTAGTTGGTTCTTATAATGGTCCCTAAAGAGATAAGTTTAAGATTAATTAGAGCTTTAGCATTGCTGGTAAAAACTTTTGTTTTTAATTCAAACTGCAAACTACAATTTATTACGTGTGAAAGAAATTAATGTGGCGTGTTAAATTAATATTCCTTTAGTACTAAATTAATATAGTCATGTAATGTAGAATTTTTAAAAGAAATCATAATTAAATTCCGGCATAATATCATTATCAAGCATCAAAAAAGTTAAGCATGAAACTAAATTTTGTGTTTCGTGGCGCTTACAATTTTATTGTCCTAAAAAAAGTAAATCTTTTATTTTCATTGCTCAGATTCGCTTTTTTCTATTTATTTTTACAGTCGCTAAGCACAGTCGTATTCATTACAGTCCACATCAAATTTAGAACGAACGAAGAGTTACGATCTACTTAGAATGAGCTAAGCGCCCTCACCAGTGCGTTCATCTGTGTATTTCTACCATAGACCATTTCTGCATAGACGTGTTAAATTAAAATTACGTAACCGACAAATTGTAAAAATTAAATTTTAAATAAACTAAACGCGAAGTTGGAAAACAAGCATACGGCCCGCCTGATGGTAAGCATCAGCTCTGGAGACCTTACTCACCACCATAGGAACACAATATAGCCGAAACCAATGCTATTTGGTTACAATATTCTGTAAGGTGGAGGTCCATCCCCAGACAGCTCCGATTTGAGCGGATTATCCACTGCCCTATCTCTCTTAACAACTTTGTAGCTAATTTGCAAATATGTAGCCAAAACTGTACAGTGGTTAGATTCAATATATCATAATCCGAGGACCTAAGGGCGATAAATAGGCATAGAGCGATTTAATGATTTGTATAAATTAAAATTTTAGAATACGTGTTCACATTATATATACGCACGTTCACTTCAATCAATCAACTATTCTCATAAATTACAATAATAATGATTTGTCACGTCCACGGCTGTATTGTCTATGATCTAACCTATTTCATTTCTCACTGATCCGATACAGAATATTGCTGCGGATTATATCTATCATCTCTGCAAGTTCTTTCATCCTGTTAATTGAATTGTTTCTATTATTTTGTTTTTAACAATGAACAATTTAAATTGTACACAATTTACATAGTGCTGTTTTCCAAATAAAATAAATTAGCCTTTCGTCGCAGAATGTCCCTTTCGCAAAAGGTCCCCTACTCGCAAAATGTCCCTATCGCAAATATTTTAAAATAGACTGATAAACGAGAATGACAGCTGGAAAACGCAGCTCATCACAAAGTAAAATACGTTTTCCAGCTATCATTCTCGTTAAAATGGCGGCGCTATTTTAAGTGTACGCCGAATGTACGCTCTTAAAATTGACAATTGTGTGTAGCTTTAAATTTTTTAAAGATTATTCTTGCGAACGTTTAATTCTAATTCGCAATATTTGGGAAAGATTTAAGTATCTATTAATACGAATAACTTTTGCTCTGGTGAGCCTCTGAAATGTATCATATTGTTTATATAATGTGCGGAAAAATTGCTTTTTGGCGATTTTCAGAGGGATCACCATGAATAAAAGTGTTCGTATTGTTAGATAAGTTAAGCTTAAAATTAACAATATGCGTATTTACTAAGAAAACCTGTTTTGTTTATTTTATTAAATAAACACGTATGAAATAAAAATTACAGACTTTTTTAAGCAATAATTATGAACAATTTACGACACTTGTGGTAATAAGAAACTCTAATATATCTATTACTAGCTTTTTGCCCGCGACTTCGTCCGCGTGATGTTCTGGACCCGTTCCCGTGGGAACCACATTGAATTTCGGAAAAAACTATAGCCTATGTTACTTCCTCATGATGTAGCTTTCTTCTACTGGTGAAAGAATTTTTGAAATCAATCAAATCAAACAACAAACAAACAATCAAATCTTTCCTCTTTATAATATTAGTATAGAATATAGAAGTAGAGATGACTAATTTACATCATCATTATTATCTGTCTTCGAATTTTTGCGAAAGGGACATTTTGCGAAAGGGACCTATTGCGAAAGGGACCTATTGCGAAAGGGACATTTTTCGACTAAGGGACATTTTGCGAACGGGACATTCTGCGACGAAAGGCACTAGTATTTGTGTACAACGAAAAGTTATGAATACTGTTGAAGGAAAGATTTTCCAAAATATGAGTTTTTGTCATTTTTATTGGATAGTAAAATTGTTGCTAAGAAAAACCTGGCCTTAAATGTATTAATTCGTTTTTTTATTTATCACAGTTGTACAGTTCAAAATTAGTTTAGTCTAGTTAAATGTACAACAGAATTAGCACCATTGTCTATTTTGGAAAACGTTTAAGTAAAATACTTTTGAAAAAGAAACATATATCTTATACCATACACTTCAAAGGCAGTTTACCCCTTTAAAGATTATAATTCCTTCGTTCCACCGGCAATGACCCGATTATTCACTGACCTCTTTGCGGTAGGTCGACAGTTCATCAGGTTTCCACGGAAACCCTCGCGTGACCTCCGTACATTCCATGCCAAAAGTAACCAAATAAAACTATTTTATTTCAAACTAGTCTTAAATCAATTTTATGAACATCTACAATGTTAATTGGACTTTACTTTGTAATTAGTATTGTATTGTGACGGCTTCGTCCGCAAATCTAAGTTAGTTCATAGGAATATAAGCTATTTTTTATGGCATACGGCAAGCAAACAAGCAAGCGAAACACTCGATGGGCTACCGCTGCCCATGTGTTACCCGCTACATGAAAAGGATAAGGGAGGAGCTGGATAGTTTTCAAATCTCTCACTCACCGAACGAAACGCATTCCTGCTTCACGCCGTTACTCTGTGAGGGTGGTACTTCTCCGGTTGAGCTAGTTCATATCATATACATTTGTCCTACTTTTTCTCCCACTCCGAGGAATACTATTTAGTATTGATAGTCTAGTCTACGCCAGTTCTATTACGATTATATAAGTACAGTTTACTGACAAACAGACGAACGGACGAACTTAACAGTTTACAGTAGCTTTGCTTAGCTAATAAAACTTTATAATACTTTTTCAAATATTTTTAATTACTTACATTCCAAAACGATTTAACATAAAATATTCATGTATTAATAAGTATTTTTGCATGTGTTAGCAAATTAACAATAGTAAAATTTTCACAAAGAAAATTGCCTGTGCAATTTTTTTCGTTGGTTTCTGAATCTTATGCCCGCACCATAAGGTATTATTTACAACTATTTTAACACTGCAATAAAATGCTTAGCGGAAACTAATAAGCTAATGGTATTGAAAGAAATATATTTTCGTACCTACCTATTATATGTAATTAATTTGAAACGTAAGAAAACCCGCATATCCGTATTTTGAGAATGTATTTCGAATGATTGATATGTTTTAGGGCAGCCGCGCCGCTGGATGCAGTCCGCTGTCAATCGACCATACTGGAGGCGTTTGGTAAGCCTATGATAAGTGAGAATTTAATTTATTAGGTAACTCAGATATTATTATTTATTTCACGTATTTCAGAGAAAGTTCTAAAATACTAGTTATAAGTTCTAAAGTAGTAAGTTATAAAAATCTACATTCTTTTCAATTTTCGTTGAAATAAATTAAGAATTGCATGAAAATAATTAATTCTTACTTTCTTCAGGGGGGGTCAGGTTTTTCTGACGCTCACTGTACATGATAATTTAACTTACATAATAATAATACATTTGCGTTGCAGTTTAAATCTCTGAAATTTCAATTATACTATACTTAACTTGCAAACTGAGCTAAACTTACAAGAGTTCCAAGAGCTTGTGGTCTGCTCTGCTACACGCATAAATAAGGATCTAATTCAGCGAGTTCAAAACGCCTGTATGATTTATTTGAGCAATAACACGTATCTGTAATATCGATATAGCGTTTAGGAATATTCGATTCGATAATCCGTGGTGGACTATTTACTATTAGATCGTAAGACTGATTTAGTATACCGAGATTAACAAATTTTACACAATTCATACAGCGCCATTTGGTCCCAAAGTAAGGCCTACTTGTGTTATGGTTGCCACTTGCCACCAATGTCGCCACTGTCGCTAGACAACGGCACACATACACAATTTATTATAATACTAGCTCGCGGTTTTACCTGCGAAATATGTTCCCGGAATGACATGTATTATGGAATAATTACGACTTTAATGCTGTTTGCAGTTGTGTAGCTTAAAAAATCTAGGCGAATATGATGTAAGTTTTTTTATAATAGGGTTGTTTCCAGGGTCAAAATTATTACATTATATTTAGTCCGTATTTTAGATTATAAAAAATTATTGGACACGTATTTTTTCTTTTTTCGATTAGACAAAAAATAACAAAGATACAAGGCATAAAAATTTAGGAGTGGGGGCCTTTGACGTCACCCCGTGCGAAAAAATGCCACACGGCGTGGCTATATCTTTGTCATTTTTGGTCTAATTTACAAATGAAAAAATGAGTTGCCCTTATTTTTGAATAATCTAAAAGACGGACTAATTACATTTTTTACGGCAACTAGCCTATTTATGTCGTTTGTCATTCATTATATTTATAAAATGTATATTATACGTTACACTATTTAAAGCTGTTATTTGAATAACAGAAGTGCTGAGTTGGAATCGCGCAGTTGCGGTGTGTGACAACTCTAAGAGTACATGTACAACCTCAATTTGAGATTTTTGTTACTAGAGACTGGCTTTGTAACTGCTAAGCCGTTAACAAAAAAAACCTAACACTTTCTTACATTACTTACAATTCGATAAACTCGAAGTAGCCGATTATCGATTACTCGTGTTCACACTCCATTATTCGTATTTCATTTTCGCTCGAAAGCTGGGTCGTGCGTGAAGTAAATCATTCAAATCGGATTCGGCATGTAATGCCATTGGTATGGTATTCTTGACAACGTATCTCATAGTTATTTCCCTTTTTTTATCAGTTTTACACAAGGGTAGAGTATTTCGATGGCTTTGCAGACGTTACATAAAGCTTATCTAACCATTTTGTAATATTCACACACAGAATAAGGACATCTACATTGTATAGGAACTGATTCACGACTAATTATTAAACTCATCAATTCGAAAAATGCATATTTTGATGCTAATAAAAATTTTCGCGTTGTTCGGCAGGTATAGGGGTAATATTGTGACTTTTCGTATAGTATTTATGTGGGCACAACTAGGATCTAATAGTGTTTTTAGTTATTCCAGTGAATAGACTAGACTATAGAGACTAATGTACCTACGGCACGTGCAGAAAACAAATTCCAAAAGCCTATTTTTTTATAATATTGTGCTTTAGTTGGTATTTTATTTGTTTTACTTAAAACAAACAAATATCATATCACTACATCATCATTAAAGGTATAAATATAAACTATATTAATAACTTAATCATTGAGTTCATAAAAGCATGCAGTCTTAATTGCGTTTCGTTTCACCCACGTATAGTCGCTTTGCTCAATCTCGCTACGAGTACTTTCAGCTCAGTGGAGCATAGCTTTATTTAGCTTATCGATTAAACTTCCTTGAAATATTCACGTCTGCTGCTTCATGATGTACTTTTACAATTAACTACTTTAACTGCTGGACATTTTATCATGTCTTGTGCATTGTCCGTGTTTCTAGGTTCCAACGACGTATAGGATTTAATTTTAAGAACATTTAGCGTTTTTGAAGAAATTTGATAGCTCTACTTTCAACTTTAAAGTATGTGTAAGATATCCTTGTGTTGCCAGCAGCTTGCACTGTGCTGACCAGTTATCGGATGCCTGCCGTGAATGCCACCTGAAACTTGGAGGGTGAAATCTTTGTATGACACAAAGATTTCACCCTCCCAGTTTCAGGTGCGTTAATCCATCAGTCAGTGTCATACAGGAAAAAGTCAGTCAGTCAGTGTCATTTTATATATATGGATGACATTTTATACTATAAGTGGTTTAAAACAAATGCAGGCATCAAATAATTATGACGTCGAAACGGTTCGCCAAAAAAAAACAAAGTACAAAATCGAACATAGAATTTCGGATGAATTAATTGAAAGGGCTCGCCCTTGTTTTGACTGGACAAATAGAATTAAAACTCCCCTTGGGCCGATAATACACGGTCTATTAGCGAAGCCAAATAATAACCGATAGCTCTTTATTTGAAGTGCTTTATTCAAAATACATCTGCCATAGTGTTGGGATTATTAAAATAGTTTAATTTGGAAAGTTGCGGTAAGTTAAGAGTACAGAATATTGAATAAGTAACAAAACAAGTATGTAAATTGCTGATGCCTGTAGTATTGCATTAAATCTCGTTAAAAGCTATCCAATGTGTTAATCACGATAATAAATAATCTACCTGTGAACCAAGCAAATCTGTGGAGCCGTTTTTGTGCGAAAGAGTAATACATATCCATCCATTCATATCAACTTCTGTTTTTATTATAATATTAGTGGAATTTGCAATAATGTGCACTCACGGACTCGCATGTTCGTCCTAGTTCCTGTAACTACAATTTATAGTAACGTCTTCTTGAAACAATGCAGAGTTGAAAAACTTACTTAGTCATTTTGACTTAAATTATTCAATACCATAATATGATGTATAAGGAATGATGTCAGACTATTTTCACTATCTTTTATTTATGACCCGGGTTTTATTTTGCATTAAAGTTAAGTGAAATTGTGAAACCTTTCTAAAATAACCTACGCACTCACAACAAACCGATTACTTATCCCAATCTAGGGACCTACGGTCTCCATGGCTTCCGAGGGATGAATTTTTGCACCCCTGCCGACGTCCCGACGGATTAGTGACAGTCCACTGAGCTCATCTAGAGCAGTCGATATTGAAGGTGGGCAAATGTTACGAAAATATAAATAAAGCAATATGCCTTATGTCATGCATGAAATTTGGTGTCAAGAGATTTTTTGAAATCTAACTAATGATGAGAAAGTATTTATGATTAATGATTAAAGATGTTTTTTACATCTTTTTATGAGAAAGTCGAGTATAAAAACAGTGCTTTTCATACATCAATCAAATTATTAAGTACTACGATCGCTCAAAATAATGGTTTAGATCAGTATTGATATCTTTTATCTACTACAAACATCGACTAACGTTGACATTAGAATTTATAGAGTGAAAATACACCTTTTTCAACGTGTCCGTTTAATTTTACTCTTGGGTTTATAAACAATTTTCTAGGTCAATTTATAGATAGATAGATAGAATTTACTTTATTTGAAATACACGTACAACAGCACAAAGAAATATTACATTAAAATCTTACATACTAGTGTATTAGCAACAAGGCGGCCTTATTGCTAAAAGCAATACTCATTACACCGACCATAATCTGACTAAATTAAAGCAGGCAACGCATGCATTGGTATAAAGGCACTGCTGCGCACGTGAGTTTGCACTGAATAATTTCTAATAGGATTCCGCTTTGCTTCACTCTGTCTTTGTGTAAATTATATCTTTTTAGTATCTTTTATTGTCTAATTTAAATATCTATAATTCTTAGCTTGTGAGATCGCGTATGTCCATCAGATGTACGTGGTCAAGCCTACCTTCAATGTAATTCTGTGAAGCCGCCTAAGACAATTATAGACTGGACCTTTAGCTCGTCCAGCCAGCTTGAAGATTGTCGGCGACGGTTCACAGAATTCCTGGAAGGCGGGACCTAACACCGCCCTATCTGTAAAATTCCAGGACAACAACGCTAGGGCTCAACTAAGCCAGCTTTTCAACACCGCTACGCTTACGGGAGAACCTACTCTTCCCGAGCGCTACATCTCCACGACACCAAGGGCTTCTCTTCGGGCGCCTTCGGGAACCTATCAGATCAGCGCTTCTCTACGCTGCGCTGTCGTCTCCAGAACGCTGATACCGCGTCGAGCCTCTGTGCTGCTGAGCCAGACCCTCCGGGAGGACCTACCCCTTCCGATCTATACTCCCGCCGTCCGTACGCCGAGGAAGACCCGAGCTAAGTGCCATAAGGAATTGCAAGTGAAGTCTCATAGCCCACACCCTGAGTCTACGAATAAATATAATATTCTGTGTCTCTTGTTTTATCTTCTCTCTACTCTCTACCCTATCCATGCCTGCGTGGTTCGGCCTCCCCGGCAACGTAGCACTACGCACGTGTGTTAAGCTTTGTTTTGCAAGAGGATGTACGTGATTGTGTCCACTGCAACCCACGGACACTTGCTCAACATAGCTCAACGCTGTCAACGCCATGCACGCAGTGAATGCGGTATACACCTTGCGTGGGCCACGTGGTTCAATGCTCCGACACCAACCAAAAACTATGACAATCAATGCGTAGCCTCTCCGTGCGCCGTGGTGGGCCACGTTACAGCTGTACGTAGTCGTGGTTTTATATTCGTGTATAGCTTGTACTGCAGTGGAAACGTAGACCCACGTAGTCATCCACGCAGCTGTAATGTGCCACGTGGCCCACGTGTTCGTACGCAGCGTGCGCAGCAGTGGGACAGCGCCTTTATGGATATTCATAGGCGGTCGGTGGTAATCACTTTCGTTCAGGTGGCCCGCTTGTTTGTTGCCTGCGATATGACATTAAAAAAATGTTTAAAACTTAATTTGTCATTATTTATGAAAATCTATTCATGTTCGCAGTTTATAATTTACATAAGATCGTTACTGACTCTTTCGAACATTATTTGGGAGGGAGAACAACACAACGATAGATTCGTTGTTCATTTTGTTTTCTGTAATCGGATCCGGTGATTTTCAGTCAGTAAAATGTCTAAAAGCCATTAGTTTATGTAATACAACCTTAATTACCATGCAATATCGTAGCTAATCAAATAAACAACACCCAATAATAGAATATACGACTTCCCAACTTAATTGAGCGCACTTTTACAATTCCCGTCATTTCTAAGACTGCATTAGAAGGAGCGTTATGAGTTGGAAAACGCGACATCTTTGGGGAGAGTGGTATTTATGACGTGCCCTTGATTTATGGCGAACCACCCCAATGTTCAGACGTTTTGTTATTCTTTGTAACGGGGGCGACGAACCCTGAGTCAGCATCTCTTTGACGAGGTGAGGTCACGATTTTTGCTTTCCAAAGATAAGTCATTGACAGATTATTTTATTGTCTACCATAAAGTGCTTACTGTTTTTGCCTTTTTACAAGCTTTTATTTAACTTGCAATGTATGTATGGGTGGAATCTTGGAACGAAAATTTGAACCATTATTACTCGGTAACTAGTAGAGCCTATTTTTTCCTTTTTTTTACCAATAAGGTGGCAAACAAGCATATCAGTCACCGCAGCCTATGGACGTTTGCAATACCAGGAGCATCACTAACGCGTTGCCGACCCTGTAAGACCCTCTTCAGACAAATTTTGAAGTACCCCAACCGGCCTACTTAACAGTAATAGTATTATATATTATTATCACTGATGGTTCTGCGGCAATGGGTAGGCAATGGTCACCAGGAACCATATACCGGAAAGGAAAACGAGGTTTGCTTCTTTTAACATCAATGGACTGTATTTATTCTTGAGTACTATTTCTATCTTCATTTAAAACAATACTATTTCTTTCTTGGTAGTGTAGCTCGGTGTTGTTCACTCTCTGAAGAGCTGTGTTGGACTGTAACAGTACCGAGCTACCCTGACATATTTATAGCCAATATTTGGCCCTCATGCGGACCAATCGGAGGCGAGATAATTTTCGTGTAATTTGCGACAATTTCCGACGACATTTCGGGCAAAAAGTCACTATGCACATATCGCCTATCGCGCTCTACATTCTACAATTAGTAACTTATAACTCCATATTCGTGGTTATTCTAACTAACTAACACGCTGTTTCCATATAAGCGATATATTAACAGTAACTACACAAAACTAATATCCGAAATAAACACGTACCTTAAATTATACATGCAAAACGTAAAAGTGGATACGAAATTGATCAATAACGTCGTATTCTTAACGTTTACATCGCTAATGTTATTGATCACACATACTCTATGACGTAACCAACCTTTTACACATTAATTGTTAACTATCCGTACATATTCAAGACAGTAAACACACAAAACAATTGAAGATCATAAGCCAAAATTATTACCCATTTCATTTACTAGCGCCACGGCAAGATTTTACAACTCAGGTGGACAAATCTGTAGCGCTGCTTCAGGCAAAACTTTGGAACTAAAAGCCTCAACCTAAACGTGTATATCCAATCGTACACGTAAATAGTGCACGTAAATAGTGAAAATATCCATGTTACATCTAATTACGTAATCTAATTAGCTTATTCTAATGTAAAACAAAGGTATTTAAACTTAAACTAAATAATCACATAATTCCGATCATCAAAGTGTTCAATAAAACCGTAAAACTAGGGTAAAACATAATTAAAACATAATCAATTTATTTATTTACAAAATCGGCTCGTGTCCGCAACATCCTCCCCTCGGCGAAGGACTCCGCAGCCCCTTTCCCTCGTTGGGAGGACTATGAGCCGTCTAACAGGTCGCCTGAAGATTCCACCACGCGTGCGCACGTCAACACTGCGAACGACGCCGTCTGGTCCCGGGTAGACCTTCTCTACCTGGCCCCGTGGCCACACGTTGCGAGGCGATTGGTCGTCGGCGATTACGACCACATCTCCGACCTCTATGTTCCTGTTTTCGCGGCGGATGTCGTCACGCGGTCCTAACGCGGGCAAATACTCCTTAATCCAGCGTGACCAGAACATATCTGCTAACGCTTGTGCCGCGCGCCACGCCCGTCGGTCGGCCAACTCGCTCCTACCTAAAATCGGTACACCGTTCGCGGTGCCTAACAAAAAGTGGTTAGGAGTGAGAGCCTCCTCGTCGTCTGGGTCGACTGATACGTGTGTGAGTGGGCGCGAATTTACTGTATACTCAATTTCCGCGAGGAGCGTGGACAATGCTTCCTCTCGAGGCGCTCGCTCGTGTAAAACGACTGCTAATGCCGTCTTTACACAACGTATCATTCTTTCCCGGGCGCCGCCGCCCTGGTTCGGACCACCGGGGTCAAATACCTTCTTCGCGGTTACATATTCGCCTAACGTTTCGCGCCATTCTTTCATCGCTGCATTGAGTTCTATGTCAGCGCCGCGAAAGTTAGTACCGTTGTCTGACAGAAAAGTACTTGGCCATCCCCGGCGGGCCGCCATACGCCGCATCGCCATATAGTGGTTTTCCGTGATTTCCCTAAATGCGAGAGGGTGAGTATCCCGGTGCGCCTCAGCATTCCTGTTCCTAATACTGTGCGCCATAAACGGTGAACTCTTTGCCCCAAATAGCATAGCCGTCATACGATACTTTCGTGGCGGAGACGTGCGTTCGTTGCCGCGCCACAGAAAGTGTTGAGCCGCCTGATCTTCCGTTCGTATTCGTACACGCAGGAACATTTCTCTAATGTCCGCGGTTACGGCGACCGGGCGCTCCCTAAATCGATATAAGACCCCGTTCAACGACTGCAACATATCCGGTCCCTCTAACAACGCGTCATTAAGGCACGTGCCTTTGGACTTAGCCGCCGCGTCAAATACCATTCGAATTTTATCCGGTTTATGCGGGTTAACTACCGCAAAGTGCGGTAAGTACCAAAGTCGCGGGTTGTTCTCGCATTTGTCATTACACGGAACCGCGTATCCCTTGTCTAATAGTCCGTCTACCTGACTAGTATACGCAGACCTAAAAGATTCGGATTTGTCCATGCGCCGCTCAATATTCTTCAATCGCTTGTATGCCATATCGTGGCTGGGGGGAAGGGCTATGTTTTCGTTCGCCCATGGTAAACCGACCTCATAGCGTCCCTGGACCCTCGTCACCGTAGACTCAAACATTTCTACGGCGCGTTCCTCGGCTTGTATCGGTTTCCGATTTAACGCAATTCCCAGCGAGTCAATAGCGAAATGTCTTTCAATAATGCTATTCAACTCGTCATCACAACGCGACGCGGTGCGTGCATGCATCACTCTCAAATCCTCATTCATAACCCACCTCGGTGCGGTCCCATGAATCACCCATCCTAATTTCGTGAGCGACGCCGCGGGCTGCTTTGTTCCGTTCGTAAGCAGTCGGCGTGTCACTATTAAGTGCCAATTATCCGCACCTATTAAAATTCCCGGACTCGCGTTTGCGTAACACACGTCGCTTTCCGACAGCTGTTGCAGATGCGGGGTAAGTAAAACGTCCCGCCGAATAGTTTGGCTTCCCAGGGATAGGTTACGGACCGTTCGTGCCGTTACTGAATAGAAATTATTTTCCGCTTTTCCCCGTATCGCTAGGGAAACCACCCTACTGGCTGGCTCCCGCTGTGTCGATGTTACGCCGTGTATACGCAACGCCCTCTCCGGCCCTGTGGCCCCGATCGCGGTAGCTAACTCGTCGTTAACGAGTGTGATGGTAGAGCCCTCATCAAACATGGCAAACGTATCCACGTCTCTACCATCTTTGCCCCTAATCACGATCGGACAAACTTTAAGTAACACTTCGGTGTTCCTACTTAAGTGCGTGACCGCGGTTATTGCACTATCTTCCTCTTTCGCCGCGGGCGCGTAAGTCACGTGTAATAAAGCGTGATGCGGCGATCGGCACTCGCCTATACCGCACCTTTTCGCTTTACACTTGACTCTTCTGTGTTTGTCATTCAGACACAGGAAACAGACGCCTACTTCCTTCGCCCACTCCCATCTTTCATGCGTCTCCATTTTCACAACTTTTGGACACCGGAACGTATCGTGTTTAGCTCCGCAACACAAACATTCACGTTTGCGAACTTCGTTCGCGTTCGTGGTCACTCGGTTC
The DNA here is from genome assembly GCA_905163395.2 of Endotricha flammealis. NCBI lineage: Eukaryota > Metazoa > Arthropoda > Insecta > Lepidoptera > Pyralidae > Endotricha > Endotricha flammealis. The sequence continues at coordinate 5,902,149 of LR990866.1, forward strand.
GCATTCGCGGTCGCTTTGTTCGCGTGGACTTCGTTAGCGTTCGCGGTTGCATACACCCTAACCCGCGATCTGTCCGCTCGCCCGCGCGGAGGCGCCACTGTCGCGTTCCTGTTGGCCGGCGTTGTTACTGATTGCGCCGTTGTCGCTGCGGTTGACGGCGAATATGAGTACCGCACCCCTTTATTCGCTTCTTGCATTAGATAGCGTGATAATGCTACTATCAGCGGTACTTTAGAGTCATTTTGTTTGGCGGCGTGATCGCACCACCGCATCCTAATGTTCTGACCCAATTTGTCCGTAACCTGCCGCGCTAACATTGGATTTTGCAGGTATCCGTACTCATCCACGCATGACAAGACCGTTACGATACTCTGAAGGCGTACTGCGAAGGTGTTAAGGTCACCTGCGGTAGTGCCCAGACGCGGCAACTTTTTAATGTCCTCGAGTGCCCTATCAATAATGGCTTCTGGCTGCCCGTAACTCTGTTCCAGCGTCTGCATTACGACCTTCGGGTCGGTCGCCGTATAAAGTTGCGCGGCAACTTCCTCACGCGCCTGCCCGCGTAGGCACGATCGGAGCCGATCTAGGTTTTCTGCTTCACTAATTCGATACAGTTTTGTCGATTGTTCCATCGCGGCTTTGAAAGGCATCCATTCTACAATGGCGCCGCTGAATATCGGCAAGTCCCGCAATCGCGACGGAGCCCGATCCCTAGATAACTTCTCCAAAACGTCAGCTAACCTATCTGCCCCGAAGTCCCGAGAGCGTGCCGGCGTCGGCGGCTCGTCTCTACGCGGCATTGCGTCAAAAGTTACCCGGTTAGGTATAGCTCTATCGCCCGATCGGTCGCGCCTATGTTCCTGCGCCGTCGGTGAACTATCCCGATATCCCGTGGTTTCGACATCAACGCGCTCCCCTCGTATGTGAGTGTTATGTAACCACTCCGAGAACCGTTGTTCAGCTTGCCCAGTCATCGGCTTGGGATTCTGCTGCAACCAGTCGGAAACGCGACGTTCTGCGTTCGCTGGTTCGTTACCGCCTACACTATCGCGGTCCGTCTCCTCTCTAATGGTAGCGACGTTCGCAGCTAACCGTTTCTTAATCAAATCCGCTTGTAACTGAAATTCCCGACGCTGTAGATCCGCCAGCTGTTCTTCGGCTTCCAACTCGGCTTGCCTTATTCGTGCAACCGCTGAAGCCGTGGAACGCTGTGATCGCACAGAAGGTGCCCTACTTTCCCTACGGACTGGGCCTATATCGGTCGCGGTTGTAGTCATCGCGGCGTTCGTCCGCGCATCTTCTACGTTCGCGATGTTACCTAACGCGGCGGTCACTGCGGCATTCGCAGTTGACGGCGACGCGGGTGGATCCTCATACGCTCTCATACTACGCGTGGTTGGCATACCCGTGCCACCTACTACCCTAACACTTGACAACTAACACTTAACCTTACTACACTACGTGACGAGAGTCTTGCACGGCGGCTCGTAGTCTCGTCGATCCGAAGTACAACGCAACCGTTTGGCTGCCTGTTGCTCGACGTCGTCGCACCGTTGGGTGATCTTCAATAAAACCCGTCGGTCGCACGTCGCACCGTTCGGTGTTCTTCGGATATACCAGCTTCGATCGTAAAACGACCCAAGGTCGACGCAAAGTATACGTGCTTGCTACACCTAACGGCGTTCGGCAAGACACATATCAGCGCTACGTTCTGCGCTGTGTGCGTCGCCAATATGCTTCGCACAACTTTACGTCGACGGACGACTTCGATCGTAAAACGACCCAAAGTCGACCACAAAGTATACGTGCTCGCTACACTTAGCAGCGTGCGGCAAGACACGTATCAGCGCTGCGTTCTGCGCTGTGTGCGTCGCCAATATGCTTCGCACAACTTTGCGTAAAGATCTTCACGTCGAAAGACGCCAGGTTTTTCACGTCGAAAGACGCCTGCGTCTAAAGACGCCTTGTCAAACCTCGAACCGTGATCCGGCTCGAAGGACAAACTGATGGGTTCTGCGGCAATGGGTAGGCAATGGTCACCAGGAACCATATACCGGAAAGGAAAACGAGGTTTGCTTCTTTTAACATCAATGGACTGTATTTATTCTTGAGTACTATTTCTATCTTCATTTAAAACAATACTATTTCTTTCTTGGTAGTGTAGCTCGGTGTTGTTCACTCTCTGAAGAGCTGTGTTGGACTGTAACAGTACCGAGCTACCCTGACATATTTATAGCCAATATTTGGCCCTCATGCGGACCAATCGGAGGCGAGATAATTTTCGTGTAATTTGCGACAATTTCCGACGACATTTCGGGCAAAAAGTCACTATGCACATATCGCCTATCGCGCTCTACATTCTACAATTAGTAACTTATAACTCCATATTCGTGGTTATTCTAACTAACTAACACGCTGTTTCCATATAAGCGATATATTAACAGTAACTACACAAAACTAATATCCGAAATAAACACGTAAACCTTAAATTATACATGCAAAACGTAAAAGTGGATACGAAATTGATCAATAACGTCGTATTCTTAACGTTTACATCGCTAATGTTATTGATCACACATACTCTATGACGTAACCAACCTTTTACACATTAATTGTTAACTATCCGTACATATTCAAGACAGTAAACACACAAAACAATTGAAGATCATAAGCCAAAATTATTACCCATTTCATTTACTAGCGCCACGGCAAGATTTTACAACTCAGGTGGACAAATCTGTAGCGCTGCTTCAGGCAAAACTTTGGAACTAAAAGCCTCAACCTAAACGTGTATATCCAATCGTACACGTAAATAGTGCACGTAAATAGTGAAAATATCCATGTTACATCTAATTACGTAATCTAATTAGCTTATTCTAATGTAAAACAAAGGTATTTAAACTTAAACTAAATAATCACATAATTCCGATCATCAAAGTGTTCAATAAAACCGTAAAACTAGGGTAAAACATAATTAAAACATAATCAATTTATTTATTTACAAAATCGGCTCGTGTCCGCAACAATCACAGAATATATATAGAGTTATTTATAAATTCATGTTTTTTTGAAGACAGAGTTCTGTGATCTTTAAGTCTGTGTCTCTGACGTTGCCGCTCTGACACTGCGAACCTTTCTTAGGTGTTAATACTTTCACTTGGATCAAAAATAAGCAATTTACCAATCAGTTGGATATGTTCAATTATTTACTCGATGAAAACAAAAAAGTTCTTACCTACTTCGAAATTATCTCATGCGTGAGGAAAAGTAATCTTTTATAAGTCCACCGCACTTTTGAAAGAGAAATTTTAGCCAATAAGTACTCAATTTGAGTAAATTAAGTATTTAGTTTCCAATTCAATTGATAGTGTGGCCGATTGACTGTTAATTTATCCCAAAAGTTACGGGTTCGAAATCGGTACAAGACAATTATTTGTATTCCTGTTAAGACGGCTTTTCTTGGCTTGGATGTACAATATTTATTTATATTTATCATATGTCTAGTAATAATGCAAGAGTTGCTTACTTTGGAACTATTGTTTGTAAAGTTAAAGTCAAATTAATCAGTTAAATGTGACAGTTGTCAATCATTACATTGCATTACGTGTACTACCTGTTCATCTCTATTTGAAAGTATTAGAATTAGTTTGTTTACATTTTGTCACTTGTTATTTACATTTTTATTTGTTTACATTTTGTTTACATCTTGAACAAAGGAGATCACCCATTTTGTATAGAGATTTGGGATAAAAAAAAAAAGTTAGCGGCCCGAAATAAATTACGTTTTGTTTGAATGGGGGCACGAGTAGAATCATTTTTTTGTATGGCGACAATACTCTAACAAATATATAAAAATATATATGAGTGAAATAAAAATAACATCGTCTTACCACTTTATGTAAGATTTGGTATGATTATTACTATACTATTTTCTCCTGGGTGTTAGGTGATATCACCCACCTTTTTTTTTTTTTTGTTTTAAGTCAGGAAAAGGCATTGCTGCATGCCCCGCCACTTGGGGAGCGGCGGGGGTATGTCGGGCTCCCCCTCTAACCACTTGGGGTATACCGACTAAAAACCTGACTGACTGCCACCTCATCCGCCTAGATGGGCGGGGCAGCGGGAACAATGATACAACCGCTGCCCCACCGGCGGTCGTCCGAAGACCCCCTTGTTGGGCTACGGCACACTCGGGGACTTCCGTTCTAATGGGCAGCGGTTTCCCCAACCCGCCGCCCGGAAGCCCCCGTTAGGGTGGCAGTCGCCGGGCATGGGCCAAACGCCTGCCGCCCGGTCTTTTTCGGCGGAGCGGGGGGGCGGCTGGATCCGCTTCCCTCACTCGCTCCGCTGCCTCCTTCTGCGTCATTATTTCGCCGCAGAAGGAGGCCATCGCATCCCACGAAATCTCGCTCTCGACCATTTGTTTGACAACAGCCGGAAGCGAGAGGTCATCGCCAACAATTGCCACGAGCGCAGCGCGTGGCGCAGCCCACGCCGGGCATTCCTCAAGTGTGTGCTGCGCCGTGTCCTCCACGCAGCCACACTCGTGGCACTCCGGAGTTTCCTCTCTCCGAGCCACGTTGTGCAGGTACCAGCCGAAACACCCGTGGCCAGACAGCACCTGCACAACGTGGTAACTAAGCGCACCGTGGCGCCTCCCTATCCAATTTTCCAGGACCGGACAGATGGCGCCAACGGTGCGCCGCCTCGGTCTGCCGGCCCTCGCCAGCCCTTCCTCACATCTCAGCGCCCATTCCTGGATGAGGGACTCCCGGGCAATCTCCCTCCAACGCAGGACCCCATCCGGGAATGGGTTCCCGCCGACACGGGATTCGGCGGTTAGCTTGTAGGCTGCCGCCAGCACCACAGCGTCTAGCTCCCAAGGCGGACTCGCCGCCAACACGCACGCTGCCTCGCCCGAGATGGTGCGGTATCCCCTCACCGCTCTGACCGCCATGGCCCGCTGTGGTTGTCGCAGCAGGGCCATGTTGCGTGGGGTCAGAGCGTCGGCCCATATGGGGGCTCCGTAGAGGGCCATAGACCGCACCACCCCTAGATAGAGGCGGCGGCAGGCGACACTCGGTCCGCCGACGTTGGGGAGCAGGCTGCCTAGCGCGGCGGCTGCCCCCTTCAAGCGCGGCACAAGTCGCCGGAAGTGTTCGGCGAATGTCCACCGACCGTCAAGTATAAGACCAAGGTATTTAATACTCGGCTCGACGGCGATGGACACACCCCCGACGACTATGTACGCTCCTGGAGGTGGCTTTTTCCGGGGCCCATGAAAGCACAGGGCCTCGGTCTTGTGCAAGGCCACCTCCAGGCCCAACCGCCGAATCCGCGCCACCACGTGTGCCACTTCGACCGTAGCGAGCACGGCCGCAGCGCGGTAGGATTTGCCGCGGGCCGTTACTAGGGTGTCGTCGGCATAACAAATCAAGCCGACGCCCCTCAAGTTCTCGCCCCGCAGCACCCAGTCATATCCGATGTTCCACAGGAGTGGACCCAGAACCGACCCCTGTGGAACACTGCAAGACACCGCTCTACGGCCCCATCCGCCAGGGACCGGAAAGACGACCTCCCTCGCGCTGAGATAGTGCGCTAGGAACCCCTCTAAGTAGCGTGGCACCCCATGATGCGCAAGCGCCGACCGAATCACCTCCCAGGGGAGCGTGTTAAACGCGTTGGCGATATCTAACGATACCGCCAGCACGACCTCACCCCGGGAGGTGGCCTCGTCCGCCAACGTTCGGAGCCTCGTGACCGCGTCCATCGTAGACCGGCCGCGGCGGAAGCCGAACTGCCGGTCGCTAAGGTCCGGGCCTACCTCCTCTAAATGCTGGATGAGGCGAGCCGCGACCACTCTTTCAAGCAGCTTGCTCGCCTCATCCAACAGGACGATGGGGCGGTAGGCCGACGGCGAGTCCGCTGGCCGGCCGTCTTTCTGTAGTAGGACTAGCTTGCCGGACTTCCATCGCAGCGGCACACAACGCTGGACGAGACACGCGGTGAGCAGACTCCTCATTCGCGGTCCGAGGCCTTCCTCTTTCAGAGCCAGCGCCCACGCACGACCTGGGATACCGATTGTTTCCCTATCGCTATGGCTTTGTGCTATGGCCAACGGGCCAGGTATATTGTGTTGATATAAGGAGCGGGGCTATGTTAGGACAAGTTTTTACTTAAAAGTGCAGCGCATATTGTACAATTAAAACAATAAATTAAAAATGTTTTCATTCTCAGACCTTTTGTCTTACTTGTTATCATATCTCCGTAACCAAATAGATTTCGACATTGACGTCATAATAAAAAATAATGAGTTTCATGTGTACTATACAATTTTGTTATTATAATTCAAGGCCGCTTAAAAAATTTTTTTTTTCTAATTTTATCCCAGAATGGGTGATCTCCTTTATAGGACTTCGTGTAATTCGATTCGACACTACATTTTTTACGGTGTAATCCTGTGAGCCTTTACGCTCCTGCAATTGCCCGGTGTCGTAGAAGATGGCGTTAGCACAAAAAAAACTAATCTGACAAAAAAAAAGTTCAGAAATAAAAAATTATATATTTTTGACAATATTTTTGTTTATACAGTCTACCTATTCAGAGATTGTAGACTGGATATTGGTGTTGTTTTGCCAAGTCTAGTAGATTTGCATTTTCTTAGTTAAATAAACATTTTTAAACTCCATTTCACTTTTGGCAATCTGCCTTGAATGTGACTATAATTTTCCAATTCGCCAACCAATTCAAGTCTCAGTACAATTTTAAAGTAATAACTAAATTATAGTTTTTAATAATGAAAGTACTATAAGATATTGTCCGGAATGACCGAATTCGCCGCGTGTTTTCCTCATATTTCATTATACATCACGAAGTTACAATCATTTCATCGTGAGGTGTGACATACAATGAGCTCAATGTAGTACAAAAGGCGATGCTAACGTGCGTTATGGTCTACAAGTGCTTCGAAACGGATATAGCACCGGAAAGGTAAAATTGTTCATTAAATTGAAAGAAACCTACATTATAACAACTTACCTAACTGTACTTTAAATATAATAAAGTGTCCACTAAGTGTAAGATCAATACTATTGAAATATACATTTTATTACAATGTAATAAAGGTGACAATTGAATAGTTATTTCGACTAACAATTGAGATCAATACTTATAAAAAATATATATTTTGCCATAAAATATTTTAATGCAGTTCATTAGACACTTTCTCTTGCCGTTAAATGAAAGATAAATTTAAGTGACTTATGGTAGCTATTGTCGCGAATCATATTAATTTACTAGCGTTTGCCCGTGGCTTCGCTCGCTGTAAATTTTGATTGAGAGAGTTAATTTGTAAAAAGCAAACCATATTCGAAAGAGCTGGTAATAGGCCTATTTGAATAAAGATATTTTTATTTTAATTTCATTTTTCATAGCGCGATAAGTCGCCATCTGTTGGCCGATTAAAATGTTAGAATTTGGAGATTGCAGCGCCATCAACATTAGAAAACTGTTGTATGTTGCATGTTTTCGATTTTCCTTTAAAATTTCCCCTAAAAATATTTATACAGATTTTCATTATAATTTATTTTTTATTTTATTTATTTATTATGGTACATCAACAACGCAGACACAATCATTAATTTTCAAACATTTAACATAGTCTCACTACTTATGTCTACATCAATTATTATAGATATGCACAGCATTACACTAAATGACATTCGATCATTATGAAAATCTGTGCTTGAAGAAGCTTTAAATGTTTGTACTCATCATCATCATATCAACCCATAATCATCCCACTGCAGGGATACGGGTCTCCCTTCAATCGAAGGTGATTAGAGCGTACTCTGCCACGCTGCTCCAATGCGGATTGGCAGAGGCCGGTGTTTTCAAGTCGCCCGAAGGCCACCAGCCATCTATCGAAAACAACCGGGACCGATGGCTTAACGTGCCCTCCGAAGCACGGAGAAGCTCGAGATAATGAAACCCATCCAAACACTGGCTAGGGTCGACGTCGCTTAACTTGCGTGTTCATATTAGAGTGCGACACACAGCGACGCCATCGAGCACCTCTCTTTGTACTCACTTTTTTTATAATATTTTTAGTTAGTCAAGGCAAAAATACGTAGTTAAAATCTTTGCCCAATGGCCGGCAACTCATCTTCGTTTCCTCCGGTATTGGCGTTTTTGGCGCGTTTAATTGCTTCAAAATATAAGTGGTGCGAGTTGCGACCCGACTGTTGGTTTGTCCCCTCTAACACTAAAAAAACCCCGAAAATTTATCATATAGCCAATGGCAGGACCTTACCCACTTGATATTTTCAACTAAACCTATTTCATGGGATATTACTCTCGGACATTCTCAAAGGGAAAATGTAGATGACCCCTAGATAAAATAACGCTTCATGTGGCGGGTCCTATTTTATACTTCACTGAAAATCTTTAGTAAATTACCTAAATAAACCTTATTTAATCTACCTAAATTATACGAAAACCCTTGCAAAATAATCCTAAGAAATTCTAAATCATACCAAAAACAGGTTACAAAAGAGGTTATGTTTGATAATAGGACAGATAGAAATTCTCCCTCGTCATACTATAATAGGAGAATTTAGTAGGACCACGAACAGAACGGGGAAAATATCATGCTTTAGTTAACATTTTACTTTTGACAGTGACAGCCACTTTATGATAACTATGTGATATTGTATGTATGTATAGATAATAATGTTGCAAAAACCTAAAAAAAACATAAATTTCCATGAAAAAATACAAACCAAGCCTCTCCTAATACGACCGGACAGGCAGTCGGAAAAGGATTTTTTAATTTTGTTGGAAAACTCTGAATGTTTTTGCCTTTTGTTGAAAATGCGTCTAACGGCTGGGAGTGTGATGTGGTTTCGACAAAAATTCGTAACAAACAGTTATATTGACGCTGTGCGAGGCTTATCCGTATTTCAAACTTCATTTAGATTTACTCACTATGTTGATCCCCCAGTGGATTTAAGGACACTTTTTTCCACTTCAATCCACTGGTGGCCCTAGGACACTTTTAATTCCACTTTGACCAGGTTTTTTAAATGTGGTTACTACCTTCTCTCTATTAAAAATCTAAAGTGTTTGTAATGCCCGATTTTTTTTAGACTACTACTAATTAGGTATTAATTATAAAACTATGAGCATTATGAATAAAACTTTTACTTTTTTTACTTCTACAGTCAACACAGGAAATAGTGATGCAATGCAGGCTAGACAACTAAGGCTTGAGAACAAGGATTTTAATAATTTAAGCGTCCGTCGTTATGAAACCCAAGGGCTTATACAAACTAGCTACTTTTAGTCACGTCAATTGCCGTTTTATAGCGATTATATATTGTTTTTTCATTGCATTTAGCTCCTTCAAACTCCTCAATCGTCGTAAGCCGCGACTAAAAGTAGTCTGAATAAAACCTATACAAAAATTGGAGTAAAATCCTTTGACCAGTATTTACACAACTTAGGCTGAGCGCAGATTGAAGTCACGACAGTTTTAAGACAGACTTGTCTCACAGAGACAAGTCTGCTTTTAAATAAAAACAAAACTGTTTTGTTTACGTCGGGTCGCACACCTAAAACGAAACTGTCTAGTCTACGATGACGATAGCGTCTGCGTAATTTCGAATCAGTATCAAAATGAATTTTAACGAAACTGTTGTTAGACTGATTTGTCGTTGATGTGCGCACCCGCATACATACAGAAGGGAAGCCGACACACCGACAGTCGTTAGTCAGACTTGTCGTTGTAGGCAGTACATAACTCTGTCTATGCGACGTTTTGTTTCAAATGTGCGCATCTTCATAGATTTTGTAAATCAATAGTCTGTCTTAAGACTGTCGTGACTTCAATCTGCGCTCAGCCCCTGTATACATAGATTTAGTATATACTAGCGTGGTTTGACCAAAAACAAAATACACAAGTGTGCGTGTAATGTACATGTGTGCAAGCAAGATAGTACTAATTTTGTGGATTTTCCTTTTTGTTTGAGTTACATGCAGGCACAGCACAGGTAACCATATTTAATCACGTCTAATTAACACCAAAACTACACTTATAACCCTTATTTTTTATTTTATAAGTGGGATTTGTTTTTAACACGACTGACGTCAGACCTATATCGGACAGGCCGATAGCGTGGAAGAATGGTCTCGCCTATCTATCTCGCTCTAACAAACGCGTATGCTATGATCTATCTCTTTTGCATTGCCAATCTAAAGCTAGTATATAATAAATCTATGCCTGTTTAAGTACTTATGTTGACAGTAACCATTTAATATTCTGTGACAGTACCAAAAACTTTTATTTTCCTTTCTGTTAGTTTATTCGTGGTTTAGTGTGGATTGTCCAAAATGATAACTATTTAGATTTATTATTGTCAGATACCTATGTAGCATGGGTTTCCCCAATTTACTTCAAATTACAAATATACTTACCTGTGGCAATAACGAAGTGCTACATAATTATTTTCACATATTAATCCTTAAAAATAGCAGGTATTTTATCACTGATACTCAAATGCCACCATGGTAATTTAGGTCAGCTTATGCTGGTATTACGTGTAAACGACTATGATTTATCTAGCGGGGATGATCGCGTCGTGCGTGACACGGTACGGAACGGTATTATCAGATACCGAAGTTGTTATAAATTATTCATACCGGCACATAATCACAAGTGCCAATACTATGTATAGTGATTGAGTAGCGAACGTCACAATTGTCGACGTGTTGGCTTGGGCCCTCAGCTTGGGTCTTAAAAAGCCGTGCCCTTAGAAACAACCCACAAATTATGTTACTATAAAAGAGGGAACTTTTATGATTAGGGATATGGAAGAAATACGTAATTTTTTGTGTGATGTTTTGAATACTGAAAAAAATAAAATAAAAAAAAATTCTATTATTCATAAAAATCTTAATTATGTATTTTCTCTATTTTTTTTTACAATACGCAATGCGAACGCAGTTACCGTAAAAGCAAGCAAACCGACGTTTTTGTTAAACAAGCACCTCTCAGATTTTTCTTTTTTACTTTTCCGAAAGAAAAATAATTGGCGTAATCCCTTTTTGTAGAAATACCAACCAGCTTTTTCTTTTTTTCCCATCTATTATATCATCTTATATTATTGCAAATACGCAATGGCTGTTTAGCAATGAAAAAAGTTTTTTTATTATCTTAATAAAGTCAGTTGTAAATTTTGTATAGTGTACATAGATAGTGCATATCTATCCGCAGTATTCGATAATATCATCAGCAGAATATTTTAGTAAATAAATGAAAACATTTAATTATTTTTAGATTAAGTAAGTTACGTTATTACAGAACCTGGCTTAAACGTGCAAAAGCGTGTTTCAAAAAACTATATAAGTACATAAATAAATAAAAAACAATTTTACTTCCATAAAAATAATCGATTTGTATTGATTTAAATTTTAAATAGTTGATCTACGTACTTCTACCTCTGGACTTGTGCAAAAAGTGATTCACTTTCGAAGCCCAGCTGGTGACCGCACCGTGACACTGCGTGCGTGACGCACAAATTTTCGCCGCGCGACCCCCGCTGAGTAGCCAAAATGCTGTAATTTTATTCACTAGCCCATCATAATTATTATACATAACCATTTCTAGTTGCGTTTTGAAGTACCTATTACAAACTAGTCAGACTGGGTCTAAAGGAGTAGTAAGGGAAAAGGATTTTAAGAGAGGTAGGGCACAGCGGATAATCCGCTCAAATCGGAGCAGCCCGTCTGGGGAAGAACTTCCAGCTTACAGAAGATCGTAGCCAAATAGCATTGGTCTCGGCCATGTGGTGTTCCTACGGTGAGTAAGGTCTTCAGAACTCCAAGGGGAAGTTGATGAATGTGCTCAGTCTGAATGTTTAAAAAAAATATTTTTCTCACAAATACAAAAGAATAACTTTGCTTGTATCACTCAACCAATGTAGAAGAAATTGTGGAGAACGAAGCCCATGCTTGGTTTCCGAAGAACCTGTTTTACGGGTTCCCCAAATCTCCCACATTTAATATTATTTCTTTTACCGGTGGCCATTTTGCTTGTGTCCGAAATGGTGGTAGTATATAACGTAGTTTATTTTCTTTATACATATATGTATACAAATTGTAAATGACAAGAAAAAGTGCCTGTGAAGGTCTAATTTCTGAAATAAACGATTTCATTTCATTTCATTTTATTAGAAACTAGCTTGTAATACCAAATTTTTAAATTATTAATCACATAAATTGCGTTCAACAAGTAGCACATTAATTAAACAGTAATCGATTAATTAACATTTTATTGCAAGTCAACTAGGTATCTGTTAAAATTCAATTATTGCGCTTTCATGCAGAAATTGTACTGATTAAAATTTATTTAATTTCACAGTCTACTATTTTTAACTTTAATGACTATTATTACATGTGGTATTACAGATTCCTGATAAGTTTTAGCCATTTGAGCCTACCTGATTAATAAATTGTTTTAAAATTATACATAAAGAATTTAAGTAAGTACCTATAACAAATAAGTTAATTGCCAAAACAACGAAATAAAGACATGACAAACAAAAGTCGTAAAATAGTAATTAAGAAAACGTAAAGAAAAATGTCGAGAAAGGAGAGCTAGAAGATGATACTCGCTCGTCCCATTTTGTTATAATATAAAAAACCACTGAAGGTCGCAATTTCCTTTGCTTCGAATAAAGAGCCACACTAACAATATTAGTAGTCTACCTAAGTCCATCTTCACTTTACTAATCCTACTAATAATATTATAAGGCGAAAGTATGTGTGTATGTTTGTTACTTCTTCACGCTCAAAGGGCTGGACCAATTTTTATGATATTTGGCAATAGGTAGGCTGATACCTTGAATTAACACACGGGTACTTTTTATTCCGAAAAGTACGCGATCGATTCCCGTAGGATTTGGTCAAAAATGTAATATAGAGGGCTGGCTGTGCATAAAATTAAACGCGGGTAACACCGCGGGCACCATCTATAACATAAATAAAATAAATCTGTTGAAAGTGGCAATATATCGACTGAAATTACTTTCTTATAGTTTCAAAATTAGTGTGTGGTTTAGAAATTATTTTTGATGATAGGCCATCGACACAGAGTAATAAATAATCTATTAACCGCGCAAAACCAATCTTGATCCTTGCGTGTTCTACATTGTACGTACAACGGAGTACGGACGCCGACGCCTTTTAGTTCCGTTTCTGACCGTCGCAGCGGCGTGTCGCCATCATCGCGACAGTACTCCCTAGCGGTCGTGCGAGGTGGACGTACGCTTCTCGCTCCCGGCGTCCTTACCTGCTATACGAAACAAGTTTACTTGTTGAAATAGTAATCAATTCCTTTTGAAAGTACAAAAAACATGCAAACTTCACGATGAACTCGATCCAACGATTTGTAACAACATTTTTAGTATCATTTTAGTCGTGTTATGGACTTTACTTGTGAAATTTGTGAATACTTTATCATCTTTATCGGACGATAGTGTACGCGAAGGTGTAACAATAACGCGAGTGAATTTGTTTATTTTTAAACAAAAGACACGTTCAGTTGAAGAGCATAAGTTTGAATCTAAAGTTTTTTTGTTGTTTTACGAGGACGCATAGCGTGTTGAAAAGAGACAAGATGAGGTCCCAGCGGGCAGGAGCGACAGGTGTGGTGGCCTTAGCGGTCCTGTTGGCAACACTAACAGGTAACTTTGTTTTAAAATTATTACCATAAACACGTTTATTTTCTTAGAAGAAATGTGATTTACACGAAAATAGCGCTCTAATCAACATTTGTTAAAACTGTGTAGTTACACACTAATAAGGTTAGCTCATGGCACGTGAGATTGTTTGCTGATTATGATTCATACAAGATTCTTGTCGGTGTCCAGATTACGAACTAATATTGAATGTTAATGACAAGTATAAGATTCCATAGGTATGATTAAAAGTGATAGATATGCTCACTGCACTTATTATATTTGCGGGTACTTGTGAAGGTAATGATTTTTTTTGTTGCAACACTTGAAATGTACTTACTGTAGTAATTATCTTAATCTTATCTCGATTCATTCATTGATTACTCATTCAAGAATGCTATAAAATTTTACCGGCATAACTTGACTAAACTTGTTACTGATTCATCATGTCGTCTGATATATAAGTAGAAATAAACAAACAGTCCATAAATCTTATTAAAAAAACAAATTTACTAATTCTAATTCCTTAGGCCTTTTGCCTGCAATAGAATATTACGGGCTTAATTAATGTGATTGACCTCCAGGAGTTGCAGAAAACGTAACCTCTGTTCCAAGAGGTTCTACCCCAAGAAAATGTAGCAAAATTATATCCCCTACTTTAACGGGTAAACAATAAAAAACTAAACCAATCGTCAGCCCATAAATCTTAATTTTATTTTTATATAAAAAATCGACAATTCTATGCCTATGCTATAGAATATTAACGGGCTTAAAATGTGATAGACCCCCAGGAGTTTGAAAATGTAACATTATCAAGGAAATGTACCAAAATGACCGAGTAAACGCTTCATTTACCAGACCTCGCCTACTTTAGCGGGTAAACAATTAAAAAACTAAGCTAATCGTCGCGAACGTGACTACAAATTAAGACCCAGTTGTGCAAAAGCCGTTGTTGGCCGTTATACAAACAGGTGGTACTACGGAGACTCGCATTTCAGTAACAATCGCGAATTCTGCCACATTTGTTCTGAACCCATTCGTGCGTTACTTTCTCGTCTGAACGCCATTGAATCAATCAGACGGAAATCTGTAACCATTCGCTTGTTTTATTGTAAGTGGATTTGTTCTATGACAGAGATTTATCTTTTCCCATATAGGTACAATGCCGCTGATTAAATGCTTTGATTCAGAAATATTTGGACGGAAAGGGCTCAAAGAGTCTTTGAGATAATAAGATTTTAGAGAGAGAAATTTATGAATTGTGATTTTGATGTCATTGAAGAGAGAAAGAGGTTTTTAAGCGTTACTTTTAAGCGCTTAATGAAAAAAGACAAGAAAAAAGTAAAACAATTTATTTACATATGCAATTGAATGACTAGATGCTATCGATAACGCCGAAAAGAGTTGAAATTAAAAATATATTAAAGGTAATCTTCTAAAAATTAATTCGGACCCTTGGTATTACAAAGATATGGAACTATCATAAAGAAAGAAAATACTTTCTCAACTTCGACGTAACAATGAAAATTGACATGTGATTTCAATAGATGAGAATTTTTTGGAGATTTTAGAAATATCAGATCAAAGTAATCTACGACATAATAATATACATGGCATTGCTTTATAGCGCGTGAGAAACTTTCATCATTTTTGTTTTTAATTGTACTGGTATCGCATTGTGTGTACCCATTAAATACATTGAGCAAGACTTAGCAGATTAAATTTGAGGTAATCAAGAAGCTCAAGTAAACAAGATTAGTCGTAATATCATTAAACATGTTCCCGAAATGACTAATAATCTCTGTAAAACTAAAGAAACTTATCTCTAAATCAACATGTGTAGTAAGAACCAATTTACATGAATTCATACCATCTGCCGTGTCATTACCCTCAGTAATTTAAGCCTGTTAACGTTCCGAGACTACTGTAATAGCATGTTGACGGCTTTCCACGGTCATGACCGTTTGCGATTATGACCAAAGCTTCGAGTGTGGTAACGCAGATAATAATAAGTGATACTTTAGATGATATCCTAAACAATATTGTTGCGAATGAATGCGATGTTTTGAGAATAGATAAAATAGAACTCTAATCAAAATGCGTTTCAGAAACTGGCTGTAAGTAACTGAGAAAGACACCCACTTTAAAATACTTTTTACAATAACTTCCTAGAAACATAATATTTATAACCATTAATATAATTCAAAATTATATTAAAATTGAAGTAATAAATTAGCGAAAGCCGTGAAATCGGTGCGAGTCCACTATGGTCTTCCGTAAATACCTGATAGGATACAGCATCGATTTATGTTTAATTACTTACATGTTGATATGCATGATATATAACCTCTTAAACTTGGTTTCAAGCTAAGTAATTAAAATACTCCATTATTGATTGTTACTGGATGCAATTATTGCTTCCCGGTCATAATTCAGACGTTACATTCAAAAGCTGGGCTATTTTAGTCCTGACTATTGGTTGGCGCTTCCTGAACACAAATAAACTGAGGATTAAGATGTATTGCGAATGTGCATGCAAGAAAATGAAAATGATTTGAATATCATCATCTCAGCCACAAGAAGTCCATTGCCGGACACAGGCCTCCCCAAACGTTTCCAGTATGACCGGTTGGAGACGGTCGTCATCCAGCAGCGTATGTTATTTGAATATAAAAAGCCTAATTTCTCAGCTAATGCCATCAAATCTATTCAAATAGAGCGAAGCTAAGGCGACTTACCACATTTATTAAAAAAATAAACGTTATGTTGTATTTTTTACAGGTTTTCAAAAACCGTTACAGAATTATGAGTTTCTTTAAATGGATTATGTGGTACATTTAGTGTAAAAAAGATTCGTCGCAATTTGAGTTAGTGATTCATTGCGTTTTGTTTGAGTTAGTTGAATTATTTTATAAAAAGTGCCTTTTATTGTTTTACCACTTAATACCCTATTAAGGGCCTGTTTCACAGTATAAAGATGTGTAACCTATCTATCAAATGAAACTGACAAAGTCGTGCAATTATCGGAACTTATTAGCAAGTCTTAGGGGTGAAATACCTCCTTTTAAATTGCATTTTGTTGAGGGAACTAGGACGCAATATGGTCTGCACTGTTTCATTTTATCGGGACATCAGCACATCCATAAACTTACTTGGTTTTACACCCGATGTTTCCAGAGAGTTGCTTCTAGATTTCAAAAACGTGATAGTTTAAAGAAAGCTACACTATTCCTGTGACACACCTCATTCTCTTCTGTACTTAATTCTTTATTTTTATAACATCCTTTCTCTATGGTTTTTACTTGTCTTTTATATTGTCTGTCACATATTCACTTTTATCATCTTGTAAAACTCACCTATTTATAGTAATCCCCATTTCTTTCTTAATATTATTTATTATTGCACATACTTCTAAATTATAAGAAACCTCAAACAATTTTCTGAAGCTACTAATCGTCCTACTCAAAGTGTTAACAGTATAGTTACTCGTGATGTGGGTCAGTATGATTCATAACGTGGACACGTCTTGCAACCTCTATATCTTACGTGACAATATACATCATTATTAAGTTCAGTTATGATGTTATCAGATAGCTTAATAGTGTTTTTTGAAGCTATAATCATAAATCTCCGATGATAGGAACATTTTATTCTTTCTTAGAACTTAGTTTTATGCATGTAGTCTGAATATGGATACGTATATTTCAAAAGAGTAGACAATGGGAAAAGTAAATTTTGGAAAGGAATAAAAATATAAGAACGTTCAGTTAACAATAAAGAACGTTACATTCTAAAGGCTGAAAGATGATACAATTCCGGAGCAATTAAATAAAGAATGAAGAAATAAAGTACCTATTTTTCAAAATATTTATAAAAGCAGACTGAAAATTTAGTTTTAGTTGAACTATGTTATGCAATAACCAGTCAACCTATTTGAACCTCATTCTGAAATATTTCCAGTTATGTATATTTTACGGATATAAATTACACTCCTTTTTATTTTGGGATTGTATTTTTTTAAATTATTATAAGTAAATACATCCATAAATTAAAGTGGACATAGGTGAAATGGATCTTTCCATAACTAGGCTAAGTCATCAACGATAAGCCCATATCTTATCGGATAGACTCACTAATCAAAAATGCATGCGGTATTTGGATTTTATTCTTAATCAACATTCATCAGATAAATCTAATTGCATTTCTAGTTCTATTTTAATTTAAAACTCTTTTATAAAATATTACTTGTCATCAATTTACGTATTGTTCCGCTTACAAATTTAATATCACTTTCCTATTGTTTCGTTGTTTTCTAAAGTATTTCTCATCTTTCGTAACATTTTTCTTAAATTTAAATGACAAGTAGTATTACAAGTTACTCGTTTTTTTATAATATAAGATTATCATCGATAGACAACTATCAAGATTGTTCTAATATGCGTAGTAATACTAGGACATCATAAAATGACTAAAAGAAATGGTAAAATAAGTTGAACAGAATGAACAGATAAAAATAACTGTATCTTCAGTCTTCACCAATCACTTCTTATCTAATCTACAACATAAAATCGTAACCAATCGTATTTGAAACGCATGCGTCGATTTGACTCCTAAACGAATGGAACGATTTTCTTGAAACTTTCTCAGTTATACTCGGAATATAGCATTGTGAGATGAACATAAAACTAATTTTGTAATCAATTTTAAGGAAAAATACACTTATGTTGGTTGTTATGTTAACGGAAACAAATTTTGAAGCGAATACAATTTTCGATATTGATTTATGAACATTTCCATAGAAATCATTATATTCGGTAATTCTTTTCATCTTCGAAATTCATAAACCTGCTCGTTGCACATACAAAACAAGGGAGATAGCGTTTGAGTTTGAGACTAGGTTTTATCTATTTTTATTTCGAGACTAGACCCGCTGATATCTTCCAAGTAAACGCAGAATACATCGGATATATCCGCTGTTACTAAAAAAATCCAGCTATTTCCGTTTCCAGTTTTTATGCTCGATCGGTTTTCCAGGAAACGCATTTCCTAACCATCCTTAGCCGATATCGGTGAAGTGCTGATAAACTGGTGAGTCAGTATCATGACCGGTTTGTTCTAAACCGGAATATCGGCTCTCTGTTTTGCATAAAAGTGAATTTTCTGCTGATATTTATAGACCGTCGTTCATATCTCGTTTTTCGTATTAAAGATTTTGAAGTATCTTCTGCCAAGATTGTTGAAGTCGTATTTGAACTTCACTGATGTCATAAACATCGGTTACCGAGCAAAACAAGAAACCAAATCCCACCCACAATAGCTATCTGATTCTGCAAGTGCTTGCTTGTAAATATTCTGAATTTTAGTCTTAAGTTGTTGATCAAGTGCAATTTTTCAGATTTTTTTTTTCCAAAAGTAACATGCTTATTTTTCAAAACGGACACTTACTGCACGCTTTTTGGTTTGATTGACACAAGACGATATTTTGACTTAGCAATTAAGTGTGAATACGAAATATTATGGCCAAAAAGTTACAATTTGTATGGTCAACAAGATTTGGACGAAGATGTTGCGTATTTAAATAGAACTGAATCGTTATTTTGTATAAGATTTTTCTTGTGATAAGAACCTTCCGAGTCCGCCGGTGCTGATGCTGGGTTTCTTTTTAATTAAATTTTTCATTATCATTTACTTCGTGGTTTCAAGGGTGTAAATTCAGCCTTATTAGGGATTCTGCTCAAGCCGTCTATTTATAACTAGCGGACGCTTGTGGGTGCTTGTGGTTTTATACTAATTCCGTCATTGCTGTTCTTATGAGTCTCTCAAATTCCTTGTTTGTGCTCACTAATGTGACTAACGAAATCTATGTACAAAACATCGTTCTAGGGTTCTACACTGTGGTTTTTACTGTCTCCCTGGAATACTGAGATACACTGACATACAGGCACATGAGACACCCAGTCAAAATATACGACATATATTTTCATTTATAATGACATTTATAATTTGTTGAATTTTAAAATCTTGCACATTCGGACTAATGTCTTAAATCTTTTAAATTTTCCAGGATATTATCACAGCACGACATTCAGACTAGTCTCTGAATCTACATTTGAAATGTGATGTTTGATTAAACTTTGGATTTTGAACTGCATCGACGTTTAACCTTTGTAGATACGTGGAGTTTTAGAACTATTCGGTTGTACTGCAAACGGCTACTCGTTTTAACCCGAAAACACAGAAGCGTTCAACAGACATTGTACCGATAGTAATTGAGCTCTTTGTCTCTGTATTGTGAAGTTATTTGTTAGTACGTTTCCTCTTTGGCCAGAAACTACGCCTGGGCAAAGCGAGATAAGGAGTAAAAGTAATTCGTTTTGAAAATCAAGTAGGGACTCATCAGATCTTGCGTGTTTGTTTCATTTTATTTATGTTGATTCAATGTTATTATTAGGTATGTCTATCGTTTATATCGTCTATTCGTCTTGCATGTAGTCAAAATTAACTACTTAATTATAACAGTTCAGATCTGAGCTTGTAGTCTAAATATTCTACTGCTGTAATTTCGATAGAATTTCTGTCTATTCCGTGTCATATACGAGTATTACAGAAGTTAGGCTGATATTTATTAAATATTTGTACGTAAAGATACCGTTAACAAAACTTATGTTAATATTATAAAGTCCGTTAAAGCAACTTACCCAACAATTTGTTATGGTAAGCCTTGAAAATTTTCGATTTGTCACACTTGCATAATGGTGTAGTCATGTACATAAAGTACTTAGTATTAACAGCGAAAGCTGAGGTTTCTCAGCTCAGTCAGAGTCCAATAGTACATTTTTTTTCGTTTTCATGCTAGACTGGGTCTCCTTTGAAGTTGGCAATACCGTAACGGAGAGCAACCGCGAATTTAACGTTATAATTATCTTCTTTCACTGCACAAATGGACGGCAGTACCAAATTATCTGGACCATTAATATTGAACGTGCAAAAATCGGCTTCGATTTGTACCGCTTCAAAGAATGTCTTTTTTTACTGTTGCGGAACAATAAAAGTATTAGAAATGTTGTAAATATAGTTAACATGCAATTCCTGTAATAATAATAGTAATACAGCGTGAATCATTGTATGTGTAAAATCTGGTTATGAACCATTTTTGTATGAAATAGCCAAATTATTTTCACATTTTTAATATTAGCAGGATTACCTTGATAGGATGGATGATAATGTACTTGTATGTTTTATTCTCTGTCGTATCCATCATGTATGATGATCGTGGTTCCTAGCAATCTAAATAGTGCTTCGACATCACTACGCTAAGTTGCCATCGATTTCAGAAAGATATTTGAGATAGGTAGTTATGTACACTAAATAAAATACTTACGCAAAATATGTCCTCTCGTCATCTTTACTCAAAACTTGCTTACGTTTAGTATGAAGTCCATATGCGTGAAACATCACTACCATTATCTGTGAATGAATATCTGTGACGGATTGGCCATATAGGTAAAAAATGCGTAAAACTGCTTTCATGCTTCATCTCGAATGATTTAGACTCACGCAGTATGTAACACGTGATGGACAGAATTTATCTACTATACAACCTTTATGGTTACAATTTTTTTCCTTAT
Organism: Endotricha flammealis; assembly: GCA_905163395.2. NCBI lineage: Eukaryota > Metazoa > Arthropoda > Insecta > Lepidoptera > Pyralidae > Endotricha > Endotricha flammealis. Next base: position 5,923,513 of record LR990866.1, read on the forward strand.
GTCTACAACATAAGAGTCTGTTTATTGTGGCAACTTTTTATTCAATGTTTTATAAAAGTTACCTTGTATGACTTGGGTCAATTTCACAAGCTGCTGTTATGAGAATTTACATTTTTGATGTAATTTATTAGACAGATAAGCTAACTGAAAGTATAAGGAATCTGTGAAACCATTCCTTGATAGCGAATCTTAATGTCTTAACCTATCCCTTCCCTCTTTCAACAAATTCGTGTCACGCACTTTGTGCTGACCAGCATTTCCACCAAAGTTATTAGACTCGCACTGTTACTCAGCGAATATTGACGACTTCTAATGTAGGATTTCTCTAGCTCGGAAATGACTTTAAACGAAAGCCGAGATTCTAACCAAGATGCCTCACCTTTCCCTACCACAACACTTTAGGAAACCAATTTGAAACAACAATAACATTCGTGATCATATTTATGACAGAAGAAAATGTTGGAAATCGCGCATCGTGTTGCTAAAGCAAGATCGTACAGATATTCCATTTCAAGAAGATCATTTGGCTATGAAGTTGTAAGTTGTGCACATGCACATTGTTAATGTGCGCGTGACCGATTTTACGTGCGTTTGCGAAGTAACGCACACGCAAATAATGTGCATGTGGACGTTACAACATTCACAGCCAATACTCTTCGTGAAATAGAATCTCTATATTGCATTTCAAATTTATTTCCATTTCAAATTGAACAATTGTCACTGCACGCTTGGCTAATGTTTCAAATGTTAAGCGGCCATTTTGACAAATTCGGCCTTTGGCCTCCAAAACAAACAGTGGACAATTTGTGGCATGCATAACCATAAAAGTGTCATGTGCATTATATGTTATGGCTCCGTAAATTGAAATGATAGATATGGCCGTATAAAATGGAAGTTCTTTTTGTATTATGGCGTTTGTAAAGTACGGTATTTGCACAAACAAGTAATGTTGAGCTATGAAAATTGGTTCATAATGCTCTCATGAATTTTTTGCATTTATAGGTATTGTATTAAAACGATAAAACATCTTTCAGTATTAAATTAATATTAATTTTCAAGAATTAAATTGATATAGATTGACAAATTAACCTAAGAAAGTCGCAGGAAGCCGCTGGAGGCCACTGCCAACCGGTCATGTTGGAGACAGTGGACTTCTTGTGGCTGATATGATGGCGATGAAATTAACAAGCAATGTAGCTCATTGAAGTCCTAATATAATAAAACTACGACTACCTTGTTACAATGAAGTTACAATCAAATTAACGAATGCGAGTTGATTAGAGTTGATAAGAAAGCAGTTTGTAGATAACGAACATAAATTCGTTTCATGAATAGTTTTTGCAAGAAAACCTACGAACTCAAATATACGAAGTAAAAACACTAGAAATTTCTTGAAGTTGAAGGAAGGTCTTTGAAGTAAATTTATTAAACGCGAATAAATAGAAAGCCAAGAACCATTTACTTTATCATGCAAATATTTTATGTTTGGTTTGAGAGATCCGTCATTTTGTAATTGCCATATACCATGTACTTGTTAGCCATATTTTATTTTATTCTCCTCAAATGTACAATATTTTATAGTGTTTGTGTCATGTTAATGAAACATACAAATATTTACAAAATATAAAATAGGTATGAAATATCTTGAATACAGTTTTTTATAAACTTCAAAAATTAGTTTTAGTTAGTAGGTTACTTTTCAATGTTTTGATATCTCTTCGGTTGAGTTATGTTTTACTTGCGAAGCCTTTTTAATTATTTATATTAGTACTTGTAGCTGCAGCTTTGTTGTCGCCTTTCCCAAGGTCTAATTCTAGCTGTAATACGAAAACGTTTGGATTCAGTCACTCAAAACAAAAGGCAAAAAATTTCTTTTTTCCTTTTTTTATATAGGGACAATTTACTCAGATTGAGCTAGCCCCAAAGTAAGTTCAAAACTTGTGTTATGGGATACTAACTCAACGATATTATATTTTATGACAAATACATATATATTTAGATAAACATTCAAGACCCGAGACCAATCAGAAAAAGTTCGTTTTTCATCATGACCCGACCAGGATTCGAACCCGGGATCTCCTGGGTGGCGGTCTGGCATTGTAACCATTACGCCACGTCGTCAAATTTATTATTTTTTATAGTTTTTTTGGTTCAACTAAACATTCCACAGGTGGGATTCGAAGCCACGTCCTCTCGATATCCGGTCGAGTGCTCTTACCAAACTTATTAGGTATTATTTTAAAAGGTCATAAAGTAAGACTTTACATTACGTTTTAACAGATTTAAAAATATTTACTTTACAAGTCCAGTTTCTTGGTAACAACGGGTTGTGGGTCCGCCAAACAGAGTGTGTCGGGACCGGACGAGCCAGTAAGCGGACCTTGACGCCGACGAGCCGACCCCACTCACTGCACTCTTTAAACGTAGACTGATATTATAGCAAGTGATAACTTAGTGAATATAGTAACCTAAGCATACCTGAAATATTTCAATGTTTAGCGATAAACCAATGAGTACATTATATGTCCAAAACAAAACACGATTTACCGATTTCAAACGATTGTTTTGAAATAAGTACTTGTTTGTCCAAAATAAAACACGATCAACCGATTATTGAGTTGACAAATAAACTAACCATAACTCGCAAGTGAAGAACCAAAAATTTATTTGAACAAAGCAAAATACGACGATGATGATATTATTGAATTTTGGGACACCGATATTGTTATTTGAGGGTACCTACCCTCTTATTAATAAATTAAAAAAACCCACTTATTAACTAAAACATATTTTGTCACTCATTCTTGAGAATTATTAACTATAATTCTCAAATCTTAACAAATTTTGGTTTATGAGGAGGTTAGTTACAATTACTTACAATACAATACAATAATTTTATTTATTTCTTTTCACACACTCTTACAAACATATTTAACAGTTATAAGTAGTTATAAGTACAATGTTTCAAGAAACTATTTCAAGTAAACAAATATATATTATTTAATAGTTATAGATACAATGCTTCATGAAACCATTTCAAATACTAGTAAGTAGTACTAGTAATAAATAATACTTTATTCCTTTAGATACAGCCGGGCTTTAGTATAAAATTCTTTTGTTAACCCGTAAGAGTTGACGTTATCGGTTTGAACACTATTATGCTATCGGGTTATAAGGGGATACGTGCGTGTGAAGTGTACAAATGTATCACTATACCAACATGACAAAGACCATGACAAATGGTTGGTCGGAAATTGGCTAAAACAATTCTTGAGTTCACAATATGCACATAGAAATTATATAGTTCGGAACTTTGAAATTGCGGACTCTCTAATTTAACAATTTGATATGCGACCCTGTTTTAATTAATTATAGTGTTCTGGAAATTCCCATAGTTCTTCACAGCGTTATCCCATTTCCAAATAAATAAATAAATAGGGAATATGCATAAATTGTTATATTTTGTTTTATACGTTAGTTTATGATTTTCTTTTGCCATTTCTTTACCAGTGATAATTTCGCTTTTGTTTCCGAAATAGTGGTAACTTGTACAATAAATTAATTAAACATTATCATTGTTTGTAGGTATTTAAATAGTGAATATGTTGAAGTTGAATATGCGTTATGTGTTTGAATAAGAAAGTGCCTGTAGAGGCCTACTTTTTGAATAAACGATTTGACTTTTCTGATTATTACTTGATGGCAAAAAAAACAGTACAAAAGACTTTAATATTGTTCTGTATTAATTTATCTTTATAGAAGAAATCTCTGGAACTACTAATCGTATTCGGAACTTTTATTTTGGGGAAAGACTACGCCAGAAGCAATTAAGGTGGTACGTTTCAGGGAAAAAGATGCATCGTGGACATTCATAATAAGAAGAGCTAATATTTATAATTTATTAGATAATTATTCAGTAGACATATTGTATTTGTTGTCGCCAAATCAATTTTCACGAAAATTCTATCAATGATTGAGATGCAATTTGTAAAAAAACCCCCAAAAAATTAATTTAAAACGTACCACCTTATGGGAGAGGATTTACACTAAAATCCATTAAAATATTTCATAATATCTGTCAGTTTCAAACATGTCAGAAGATCTTTCGACATAATTACATAAACATTACTAATTAAGCAGGATATGGATACAGATCTTGCATCACCTGTTGCCAAATTATCCCTTTATGGGATTACTGTTGTAATAAGGGGCTTTATCATAAGCGTATTCACTGCTAACTTATTTAAAGAGGAAAATGAAACGAATCTCTATGAATATTTTATTTACTCTAACATCATAACAATTTTTACCTGTTTCTGAAACGCATTTTTATTTTCTTGTCTTACTATCTCTTTTTTCTTTAGTTTGACAGCGACAGCTAGTTCAGAAACTGGTTGTTAATCAAATGAAAACGACCACAACTCCATGTCTAGTCCAGAACGGTCAAAACTTGGACAGTGATCAATTAATGGAGTCGACGAGTCAGTCAGATTAAACCAACCGCTGATGCATCTACTTAGATTGTTTCCAAAGAAAGTCTTCGAAAGATCTGGTAATAGGCCTATTTAAGTATAGACCATTTTCATTTCATGTGTTTTTTAACAACTGCTCTTTTTCTTTTAAATCTCAAGAAATCTTTTTCTAACGAATTGTTTCATGTATTCAAACATCAATAGAAAACCATAGCAAATGAATTAAAGAAACAAAAGTCCGCAAATACACCAAGAGAAATGCAATTTGCATTAATTCTCATGGCGCACAAATTTTATTTCTCGCCGTAGATTCTCACCATTGTCTCTCGGTAATTGTACTTGGTTAACGTTTTTGTACTATATCTAGATCTTTTATTCCGTGCTTGAATTAGTGTCCGTTATATCAGGACTTTTATAGCTCTTTTAATCAACATATTTTTGTTCAATTAAGGTTTATTACAAAATATTTTTATTCAAGTAGGTCTATTACAAACTCTTTCGAATCGTCTTTGCATATCTTACCACCAGTTCAAACGGTATTTTGTATTATTACAAGCTTGGTTTATTTCTTATGGGAAAAGACCTCTCCTATTCTCCACCAATTATCCTTTTCTGCTGTTTCTTCTTTCCAGTTGCTATCGAATTCCGCCAATTCCTCTGTCCATCTCTTTCTTGGTTTACCTCCTGGTAATCTGATTTATCAATAAAACTAGGAAGATATGCCATTAATTATATTATCATTTTGGTATTTTTCAATGTTACGATAAGATAGTAAAATGTGATAAAATAATCGTATCTTATTTTTTTTTAACCAAGAACACACCTATTTTTTTAATAATGCACACAAAATCTTTTTACGTAAAGATTGCATCATAATAATACACTATGTAACTAACGGAAGCCAGAAGTTTCTGTCAAGTACGTATTCCCATTGTTCCCGTTCTCATGGGAATTTCAAAAGTATGCTTAGTTTTCTCTTATCTGTCGCATCGCAATGTAATCTGCAAGTGAAAGTCAACCTAAAGTCAATAGAGATGAGCCGAGAAAAACAGAATTGTAAAATATTAACAATTTTTTTTTGTTTTCATTTCAAATATTTTTCTTGATTATAAGAATAAACTAACTTATAAAATGATTATTTAATTTTTACTTCTGAATTCTGGATCTGTCACGAGTTTGGGTTCTGGATGTCTCACTCACTGAATGCTTGTGCATTATTTGTTACAAGCCGACATTCTGTGAGAGGGAGGTTCTTTCCCCGTCAAGGTGGTCTAATTCATAAACACTATACCAAAAATCTTTTCGAAAATATTGTAATATAAAAATGATATTCTTGATTTAATGCCAATAATGTAGTTATCATTAGAGCCATTAACTACATGAATCCATCGTGTTAGTACTTAAGAGCTGATAAAGTGATCAGCCACAATAATTCAACCAACGCTTAGATTGAGTTAAAATTATCCTCTAGCGGAAGGGCAGTCCCTCGTTTATAAATACCAGTTATTCACTGGAAGTATATTTGGTTAATGATTTTAGTTAGCAGAAGTTTATTATTGCCTTTTGTTTAGGATACTTTAGATGGTTGCTAATTTACCAAACGATGTCAATAGTATACTTTAAAAAAATCTACTACAAAACAACACAATTTTCATCACAAAAATATTTTTTAAATAAAAAAAAACAAATTATTTTCCTTTACAAACAGTATAAATCTATATCTAACTACGAGTAGCATATCCCATTTACAGCATGTAAAATTGCATTAATAAAATCAGGACAACCACATATATTAATTCAGTTGCAAGATTTGACCCGCACAAATGGACATTGCAAAATGAGAAACGCTTGTAAACATACATCCAATGAACTAGGAAGTTTCAATAAGGGGAGTCAAAGACAAGATTAATGCATTCTCGTTAGCCAGTAATGATTAAGTATCCAAATTACATGAAACATGTAATCCACTGGTCCCTTTGTGACCCACGATCATCCGGCAATAAATTAAGGCGGTTCTTCTGGTCAAAACTAGAATTTATTACTCTACCTCATAATTATCTTAAGCCATTCTAATTATTCAAACATATGTAGAAATTACTTGGTAAGAACATCTTAGAATGGTTTTACATAAATAATACGTATTTTGGTAAGTAATTTGTAAAGACGCCTTCCATATTTCACCACAATTTCATAAGAAAAATTATAACAAAATATTACACTAAAAAAGTAAAATATATTTTGTTTGTCAGCAATGTTTTTTGTAGGCTTAATAATTTCTAACTCTTCAAAGAAGCCTATTTCCTTTTTGAGTGATTATGATCGTATTTTTCTACCGTTAGCAAGAAAAAAATATTTGTACCAACTTATTCTCGTTATATTTCTTATATTTAGAAAGAACTTAAAAACTTTCATTTTAAAAATAATACATTAAGGTCAGAAGGATTCACAGAAAAATATAATGGACCATTTGTCAAACAATTGACATCGAATCGAGGTCAAATCGTGTCAAAGAATAAACCTAAGCAAAACATGCGATACGCTACATAATTGGCTAACGTGAGAAATGACAAAGATCATCTTTTGTTTAAAGCGTGAAGGAATTTTGAACAATGTTTGGGCTGACAAGACCACATTCTTTCGGAGGTGTCAAATCTTGCAAAATGTGGAGCGTTTTTGAACGACATTGAGATATTGTGTATAATTAAATTTGTTAAAGTGAAATTGTTCATATTGAGATTGATATTCGTCTGTGTTTAGATCAAGCTGAAATAGACAATCAGACTAAATTTTCAACTATTCGAGACGAAATTGAAAGCTTAAGATAATTCCTGAAATGTTTATAGATATCGGTATCAACGGCAAACTTCTGAGATTTCACTCAGTGCTCGTTCCAAATCCGATGTTTCCACTTACGCTGGGATCTACTTTGGCCACATGCCAGTTGATAGCCTCTCGACCCCGGCTTACCCCGTACTTAATGTGGGGTTAATGACCTCCCAAGATTCCATGGTCCAGAAACTTTGCTGATTTTAAAAATGTAAAGTTGTTTTCAACCATCCACTCGACTGTCTGCAAATTATGCATGTTCTTTTCCAAACGGTTCTATACATGAATGCAGACGTCGCTGCAGACAATTTCGCATAGCAACCGTGAGAGGAAAAACGATAATTACTGATCATATTTCTTAACGTTTTCTCACAACCATTCTTGAAACGGTGTAGAGTTTAACTCATTTTAAGTAATCTATCTAAGTTATCTTTTGTTATAATATTCTCTTGCAAAATAATTCTACGTAAACACAGCCTCTTTACGTAGCATTATTTTGCAACACCAAAATTCTATGTACAGATCTATCAAAGAATTTAATTATTAGTTGAGTACTTTCCAAATTTCAATGATTTTGTTATCTGAATTTGTATTTACTTTGTGTCACTCTCCAGTGTACGCTTAAGTGATTGGAAAGATCTAGAAACATTGAGAGTAAAAGTATGCTTGTTGGTATTATCTGAAACTCATTTTAGGCTAACGAGGTACTCTAAATGAAACCCCAAAGTAAATGGAACATTATAATCCCTTTCTTTGGGTTACACCGAACTTAAGAGAAAATTTGATTGTTATGAGAATAATGAAGTAGAAAGGATAGGACGATTATTATGACAACACTTTACAAAGGAAACCTTCTATTGATGATGACTTGCAAATATTCTTTAGGGTTGAGGGACTAGTTTTTCCCATCTATTCTATGGTATTATAATGACGATCTTGATTTCCGAAAAATTTATTATTCAGGTGAATGAGAACTAGGTGAACGTAAACAATTTTGTATGTTATCTTTGATCAATTATGCAATGCCATTCAGTGCATAATAATGTTATATGAGTCTTTTACCATTTCGACCAAATCAAACAAACAACGGCAGACTTTAAAAAAATTCTTGTCGTTGCAAAAATATTGGCAATGTACCATTGACCATTCGACCACTCGGATAACCCCAATGTTATCAGTCTTTCTACATTCGGGTTTATCAAAGAAACTCTGGGTAAAATTTTAAATAAAAATTATAACAAGGAAAATAATGTACCTGTTTTTGCTAATTAACATAATGAGTGTTACAATATAGTTGTTATTTCTAACAAATTAGACGCCCTTAAAATTTTCGGTATTCTTATTCATCTTAATTTGGGTAAAATGTATAATATTGATAATAAAAGTCATCAGTGAACAATTGTAGCAAATTAAACCCATTTAGGAAGGGATAACGAGTAAAGTTAATTATAAAGGTGACTGCAATTAGGGAGTTATTCAAGTAGTTGTCATGATAAGCCTGCCATGGTTGTCGGAATATCATAAATATTAATGGGACTTGTCTTTGATATTAAAATTAATGTCTTCAGTTGGGCAACCCGCTCGTTGGCGCGCCCTAATAAAATTGGTGGCCATATTTTCTGTATCGTCATGCCCTCATGTATTGACATAAATATTTGTAGTTACTTTAATATCTTTGACCGCAGTTTATGCAAAGGGGTTAGAAACATATATCGCATTTTCAAAATAGGATTCTAATGTATCTATATTAGAGAAATGTTTATTTCATTTAATGTTACTTCTACTTTCTACTACTATTATTATTATTATCAAGTCTCAACTCTTCCTTGTCTGAAACTGTATGCACAAAGGGAGTAACAAATTATGTTAAACTACCCATGAAATGTACAATTTGTCATTTACGTAAACGCAATGAGAATAGACATTATGTGAAACGATTAAATCATTGAAATACTTACAAAATTACGCCGATTAATATGGTATGACCCTTTAATTGTGGGTGATCGAAACAAGAAAGTGATTAACAAGTAATTACAAGCCTTGGAAAGAGTTGTTGGAAATAATTAATTGTAAGTACTTTAATTTGAAAGACAAAAGCCAAATTAGTAAAGAAGGAATAACTTCGATCAATTACAGAGCGACAGAACACCATGGACTTTTTGGGAAGAGGGTTAAATAAATCCTACTGATGATAATGCACCAAAATCCGCTGCGTGGTTTAGGAAAAGAGTGGACAGATAGACAAAAAGTCAGACGTGGAAAATGAGAGCGATAATATAGTATCAATAGATTTGTGTTTGGTAAAAAGAATAAGAAATTATCCAGAGCTAAGAGTAACTGATCTGAATACCTTGCTTTTTTCATTAAAAACATTATAAAACTAATATTTTAACATTGGAAATGTTTTTTCGATCGCTTCTGTTTTCAACAAAAGTGCGACATGCCGATATTTCCGTTATTTCTAGGTCAATATATTTAATTGAGGTGTCAAAATATTTGTATTGACGAGATTAATAAAATACTAAAAAATAAAACTGACATAGTCATATGTTTCTTTCATATATAAAAAAAAATGCTCTAAAATTTTAATTTTTTGGTGTACCTTGTGGGCCCAATACGAGTATCTACTCTTATTTATGATATTTTTTACATAATCACAACATGTATAAATATGTTCAGAAAGTTTATATCTCGGGATGTTTTTCGAAGTTTATGAAAATAATAATAAGTTTGGGAGTTATGACGATTTTAAGATCTGGGTTTGTGCGTCTCGGGCGCGCCGGTTTTAAAGTACTCCACATATTTGGGGGTTTGATATTATATAGGTAGTTGACATTCATTATATTTTTGTAAGTAGTTTTATCAATACTATTTACAATTTTTTAAAATAATGATAAACAAATAATATAAATTGTGAAAATAGTCAATGTTTGAAAATAAAGAAAATAATTAGGTATAATCTTCGTAATATTTAAAAATTATTTATTACTGTTACGTGAAACCTGAAAATCAGGCTTTTTAATTTTCTGTTTTTTTTATTCCCCAAGTTCATTTCCAATGGTATTTGAAGGTCATGTGGTGCATGAGATCTGTGAATTTTTAAAATACTCTTGATATTTGGATATTCTTTGAGTTTAATGTACATTAAGATTGACAGGATTATCTAAGTTTCCTGGTGAGCTTAGATATGCTGCTTATCTTTAATGGGGACTTGATGGCAGAGGTTACGAATTTAGCCCGCTACTCTTTGCATAAAGAGGGTAATGTCTTTATAAGTACGCCGTACTGTACCGTTACATTGTCATGAATGATTTTCTGTGTAGATAACGTTTGTTTTGATTTTGTGACATACTTTAACTATTTCATTTATTGTCATCATTTGGTTATAAGTAAAGATTTTTTGTTTGCTGTGCCTTTACTAATTTTAAAGAGACAGATTTTTTAAGTTAGCGTCAGTACAAATATTTGAATACTTGTTTGATTGCTATGTTTGACTTAGACATAAAATAAGACACCATAAAAATTTACGAAAAATTTAAATTTTTGCTATCCGGTAACGCAAAATCATGGAAAGCAAACTACTTACTTATTGGAATTTGTCTAAATAAATATACAAATACACAATACTATCTATAGGAACCTAAGTTTTGAAAAAGGGTTACAATTTTCTTAATCTTTTAGATTTAGAGAATGCTATTTTCAACTGCTAAATTAAATATTTTCTGCTTGAAATAATCACTTTCACAATTACGTCAATAGATAAAAAAGTATTCAATAATAACGAAAAATGTTTTCATCACCAATAGATTTCAAGATAATGGTTTTGCGTCAACAGAAAAAATTAATATTTAAAAAAAATAAATATCGTGGGAGCATTTTCAAGGCCGCCATATACTCGTATTGAGATCAAAGAGCGACATGTTTACGCCGCGAAGCAAATTGATGGCAATAAATTCACCACGCCTTATTACCTTTATGAAATATTTATCTATATAATTTCTATTTAAGAAATGTTTTTTACCTTACATATTTCCGACGTCGATATTTGATATACAGGTAACAAATATGACAATTATTTATACGTCTATAGACGTTATTGAAAGACTCAATGGCGCTCTCTGAATTTTTCTTTGCTGAATTTTCTTTTATTAAAAATATTATGTTTTATAAAAATACTGTCGGTTAAATAAAACAGAAAAAAATATAATATTTATGCTTACTGTTAACTATGTAATATATATATACATATATATATGTATATGAGAGCTTTTGCCTCCCTATGCGTGTTCTACCGGCTGTACAATGGGATGTGTTCTCAGGAGCTATTTGATATTTTATGATGCCAACGGCATCATTCTATCATCGCACCGCTCGCCATCGAAGGGAATCCATCCTCACACGCTGGAACCAAACCTGCTAAATGATAGGCTGCGATGAATGCTTACCATCAGGCGGCTGTATGCTTGTTTGCCACCTTAGTGGTATAAAATAATAATAATAATATGTTATAGAAAAAATATGTTTAAAATATATAAACATCAATTATTAAAATAATATATTATTAAAATTATTACTATATTATTGTAAACGGTATTGCAATAGACTTTCGACTTACAAATCCAAATGCCGGCAGGCGTTACGGAGGCGATTTGGAGAACAAGACACTACATTCAAAACCTAACCATAAAGTATTATTTATGCAACTTACATTACCGCTGTAAACGGTTATTTTATGTACATATTTAGGGACTCGTACAACCGAAATTAGTAACGGATATGAACTAGTTCCGCAGACTAGATTGTTGTTAGATTAAACACATGCAGTACAGAGAATAGTTCTAGTTGCCAGCATGTTCCACGCGCCTATAGGCAATAGTTTAGTTCCAGCTTGTGAGTTGTAACTCAAATTTTAGTTCTCAACTTGAGATTAGTTACTCTTAGTTTAATAAAGCGTTATTAATAGTTTACAGTGTATGAATTTTAGGGCATTATATTGGTGCTTGTGCTGACATGACACTTACAATTTAGCTACGATTAGTCCCGCTTGTTTCCTTCATACTTCCAACTTCTAGAACTCCTATAGAAAAGGTTTCGGATCATACGGAGCCATATGCATTGTTTGGTCAATGTGAAAACCATTAAACAACAAGCCAACTAAAGATCCATTGACTTGCTTAATAAAGTCTTGGATCGAGAACAACCTGTAAGTAATATGAGTAATAATTTATTCAGTAAAATTATTATCGAAATGTAAATGCAATGCGGAAACAAGAAAATGTAAAATAACTGCTTATTCTATTGAAGTTGAATGATCGTCTACCGTGAACATATGCAGCAAAATGATGGGAAAGTTTTCTTGGGAACGATTCTAGATCCAAAGCTATAGGTATTATAGGAAGATGCTAAAGATTGATAACAAGAGTTCCATGAACCGGTGAACTAAAAACCTTGAGGTTGTCCGATACGGTTACAATGGCGAGTTCTATTAGAGTTCTATTTACAGACTGACCGTGACCTGCTCGTTGTTGGGCTGCCCACGTAAAAATGTTTACACCATGTTACACATTATCAAGATTGTAAAAATAAAGCAGCAATCCAGACTTACTTAAATCGATATTAGTTTGTTTATTGTTTGTAAATGTAAATGAGATAGATTTTTGATGCCGTTGCGTTGACGTAATTATGACTGATCCTTAAGTACATATCAATAAAATTTATTATGAATAAAATATATGATTAAAATTATAGATGAAATTAACAACCACTAGAACACAAAGAAAGTCGTCAAAAATGTTAATAGTTGAATAGAGTGTTATCCGGATTTTAGCAATGGATTAATCACACTGTGAACAGACGAGTCGCAATTGTAACGCAACTGAGTCATACAGGTCATGGTTAAAATGATCAAATCCGTTAGGATTACTAGTTGAGACGAATCGCAGTGAAAATGTTGTGTACTTCTGACCCCATTCGGATACACAGGGATACAAATTACACAAATATTTTTCTTATTTTTTTAATTACGAGTTAGACTCTTGCCGCTAAAAAGTTTTCGACATTTTTTACTCTTCTGTCTTTGGACTTTTTGGTTTTCTCTATCTACTTCTTACTTTCTCATTTTTATAAAACTCTGGCTTGGCTTAATTCTGTCCCGTCACAATGGTCTCCAAGAATCCGTCCGAATCTGTTATATCAAACAAGCATTCTATTTGTATTTTGTTCCCACAAGTGTATATCTACTTGTTTTTTAATTCTTCATTTTATATTTATCTTAATTAATTATATCATTAAGATAAGTCCAAAAAAATATAATTCTTAGGAGTATTGTTAGTAGAGTGCAAAAATGAGATAAGTAATCATTTTTGCACTGTACAATACAGTATAGTAAATGGTTAAAGTAATTCTTAACAAATTCTAGTATAAAGTATCATAATTCAAACTTCACGGAGAATTCTCTCACCAACTTTAGAATTTCTCACACCAACTTAGGTTTAAAGAACTTTATTGACTCATAAAGAATACATACAATTCACTTATAATGAGTCTAAAACTAATATTAAGAAAATAGTTATGTTAAAATTAATGAACGCTTATAGACAAAACTATTAGACAATATGAATGAAAAACAATGTAGTGCATATCAAACCCTTTACAATATTTTCTCGCTAATATACTTCTTCAACCTCACCTTAAACAAAGACAAAGCATTAGCATCTTTAATATCATTAGGTAAATCATTGTACATTTTAGCTCCTTCACATAATATATCCCTCCTTCCATAGTTTGTTCGAGGTGTTCTTATTTTTATTTTGTTGGTATTTCTCAGATGATGTTTATATTTTTTTATGGTAAAATTTATTTGTGTATTGACTTCTTTTGCAAGAATTTTTTTAATGAGAATGCACATTTTGTATGTATATAATTGTTGCAGATTAAATAATTTCGTTTTTTTATACAAAGTTGTCGTGTTCAGTAGATAATCAAAATTGAATAATGTTTTAACTACTCTATTTTGGGACCTTTGTATCAAATTAAAATTAGTCTTATTAGCACTACCCCAAATTTCAATTAGGTATTCGAGATGTGCCTTTACTAAAGAATTGTACAACATATATTTAATTTTGTATGGAATGCATGAACTAATTCTCCGTAAAACGCCACACAAAGAAGCAAGTTTACCTCTCAGATGTTCAATATGTGACCTCCAAGTAAGTTTATCATCAAGATGTAGTCCTAGATATTTCTCTTGATTCGAGCGATGTATTTTTTCATTATTTATAATAAGGTCAGGGTGGTGTGGTATTTTTTTATTTTTTGCTGCAAATATCATGTAGCTAGTTTTTTTCGCGTTAATTGTTAGTAAATTACATTGGCACCAATAGTTAAATTTATCGAGGTCTGTTTGCGCTTTATGAATTATGTCTATAAAGTTGCATCCGTAATAAAAAAGACTAGTGTCGTCTGCATATAGTGTAATTTCGCCAGTGAGTCCGATTGTAGTAACATTATTAATGTATATTAAGAACAGTAGGGGTCCCAAAATAGATCCCTGTGGAATTCCGCACGTAACTCTTTTTGCTTCACTCCTATAGTCTCCTATTTTAACAATTTGATATCTGTCTGTTAAATATGACCGAAAGATTTCATAAGCTGAGCCTTTGATTCCGAGGTTTTCTAATTTTTGTAAGAGTAGCGAATGACTTATGGTATCAAAAGCTTTTTTTAGATCTATAAAAATACCGAAACAATATTTTTTAAGGTCGATATTTGTTTTAATTTGAGAAATAAGGTCAATTGCGGCAGTAAGTGTAGAAGCTTTTTGTCTAAAACCGTATTGTTTATCCGTGATAAAATTTAATTTTGAAAGATGGTCATTAAGTCTACGGTACAGTGCCTTTTCAAAAATTTTGGATAAAATAGGCAAAACTGATATCGGCCTGTAATTGCTAGGATCTGTTCTTTTTCCTGATTTGTAGATCGGAGTAACACGCGCTATTTTTAAGGACTCAGGAAAGATGCCAGTTAATAGACATTTATTTATACAATTTGATAAATCTTGTGCAATAAGACAAGAAATAGATTTAACTGATTTTAAGCTAATTTCGTCAATACCAGCGCTTGCATCATCTTTTAATTGTTTTGTTATATTAATAACTTCGTCGACAGTACATGGTTCAAATTCATACAGTTCCTCATTGGGCTTTGTGTTTATGTATGCAAGAGTATTTATGTCCTTGTTATGGAAAGTAGGAGGTACTTGATTCGCGAGTTGGATACCTACAGATGAGAAGAACTCATTAAATATTTCGCAGATTTTGTTACCATCTTTGACAGTGTCAGAATTTAATGTAATGGAAGGTGGAATACGAGTATCTTTGACTTTGTTTAAGGCAAGTGAATTAATCAAATCCCAAGTCTTTTTAGAGTCACTTATACTGTTTTTAAATTTTTTAAGGTAATATTCTTCTTTTGTTTTTTTGATTAGCGTAGTTACATTATTCCTTGTCTTTTTGTACTCTTCCTTCTTTGTCACTTCTGATTTTTGTTTCTTCCATAGTAGATTCCTTTCCTTTATTCCTTCAATAACTTCCTTCGTAATCCAATCTTTTTTTGGTAAGTTAAGTATTTTGACTTTAGGTATTCTGTTCTTATCGATGCTTTGTTTGATATGGTTTTCTAGATTTTCATACGAGTGATTTTCATTAGTGTAGCCTGCATGCTTAATTGTATTGTGAAGTCCTTCGTAGTCAACGCCGTAATAACTTACTCTTTCCTTGATGTTGTGTTCTTTTTTAAACATTTCAACTACTATCTGTTTGTGGTCGGATAAAGGCGTGTCAATAATTGTAAATCTGTGTGGATTTTCATTTAAACTGGTGGAAACATGATCAATGATAGATTTGGTGGAGTGAGTTTCGCGCGTAGAGTATTTAGCATCAATGCGATTTAATATTTCGTAACCAACTTCTTTTAGTATTCGTGTATAATCAATGGCATCTTTTTTGTTGGCCAGCAAATCTATATTGAAGTCACCTATTACTATTCCTCTCTTTCGGCTTTCCAAATGTGACGAAAAAGTTTCCAAAAATTTGTCAGTATTTCTTTTATCTGGTTTGTAGATTGCACCAATATTAAGGGCAAACTTATTTATATAAATCCATAAATAATTTATTCCATTTTCATATAATTCCGTTGTTATTTCATGTTTAAGGCTATTGTGCACATATATTGATACTCCACCTCCGCCTTTTCCCATTCTGATATTATAATTATGTGTGTAATTATGTAGACAGAAAGTCTTCGCCTCTATTTCATTTTTAATCCATGTTTCTGTTAAGATTATTATGTGCACTGTTTTATTCATGGATTTTAGGATGGTTTGTAGTTCTTCGAATCTGCCAGACTTTCGGACACTTTTAAGATTTGCATAAAAAAATTTGAGTGACTTGTCGCTTAGAAACATATTATCATAACTGCATGTGACACAATGAATTTCGCTGAAAGAAGTGTGATTGGATGCTAATTTATGTTTATTTAGTTTTTTGTCTGAGATTTGATGATCTTGGGTATGCCTTTAATATATTTTATTATCAAGTTGGATTCGCCAGCTTTTTCCCGCTCGGCTAATTCATTCTTAAGCTGTTTTAGATAGGTTATTTGACTAGGTGTTTGGTCTGAGAATATGCGTACAGTTTCGCTCAATTTAGATCTATTTCGTAATAATATGCGGACAGGGTCGGAAGTGGTGAAGCATATCTTTATAAGACGACCGTTTGTATGTTCTTCTGACTTGTATTTTCCCAAACGTATAACCTTTATAGGACTCGGGCAATCCTTATAAATAGATTTTAATTTGTTCATAGTTTTCTCAAGGTCATGCTCCTGTCTAATTAGACGATCCTTGTTCTCTATTTCAGGGATACCTTTGATTATGATATTTTTTGAACGTTCGTATCTGTCCTGGAATTCAAGGAGATGGTCCTGTTCACAAGCGATTGGTGATTTAGTTGATTGAGATCGTGTCGTTTGACTGCCATCTTTTTGAATGTTGTGATAATCACTATTTTTTATTGCTGATAATTCTTTTTCAAGAATTTCAATTTTTTTATCTGCTTCATTTCTTTCAGTTTTTAGTATTGATACTTCTTCGCTTAGATAATTGTAATTTTGTGACAAGGTGTTCGTAGTTATTTTGAGATTCTTTATTTCTTCTTTAATTTCATGTAGATCTTGCTTTATTTCAGCAGTATTTTCGGCTTGTGACTTCGCGAATTCTTTTAGGAATGACATAATTTCAGTTCGGAATGAATTAAAATCTTCTTTGTAGTCAGATTCTAAGTCGGATTGCTTTCTTTTTCTTTGTGCTAAGAAAATATCTTCTCGAGATGGGTCATCAGTATAATTTACCGACGAGTGCAAGTTAGGTTGTGATTGTGAGCCTCCTCCGCTTCCGCCTGTGCCCAAGCCCCGCGGTGAATGATGCACACTCATATTTCCAGCCTTAGAAGGTATATCAGTCGGACGAAACTTGTAGAAAAGCGAATCGAATAATCAGTAGGAAGATTTAATTTTGGCAGATTTAAAATGTTTTGTTTATGATCACTTTTGTTTTGATTTTTTCATATTTCTTTTACACATCCAGGTAGAAAAGTTTATTGCTAAGGTATTTATTTATTTTGAATTAATTTAACCATTTACAAGGAGTTGATAAACATAAAGAGGCTTACGACACAAAGTCTCAATACTTTCCAACTATTACACTGTGTCACTCTGTGTATGGTGGGCGGGGCTTCGCAGCGGCACATTCGATCGGTGACACACAGCGACACAGAACGCGACTCTTTCCAACTATGCGACACTCAAGACACTGTGTTTAGTCTTTATTGGTATTTTTCGAAAACTGTTTTGTTTATATTTCACTAAATACTTAATTTTTTTGCAGAAAAATTTCACTAGTATATGTAGTTTTTGACACTGCACAGAATTCTGCTTGGCACTGGTTAATATGAGTATTTTTTGGGCTGATTTTGATTTTAATTTCACTGCTCGGTTAAAACACGACTACCTCACTAAATTTGCGTTCTACGTTTTTAAAAAAATAAAAATAGTAAATGGTTAAAGTAATTCTTAACAAATTCTAGTATAAAGTATCATAATTCAAACTTCACGGAGAATTCTCTCACCAACTTTAGAATTTCCCACACCAACTTTGAACTAAGACGTTAATAAACTCGTAGTATTCCATTAGTAGCGGAGTTTATATGTTTTTAAGTAAAACATTGTTAATATGTCATCATGTGATACGACATTTCAACAAGGAGAGGCAATTAGACACATCCTGAGATGGGGGAATGTAAAACAGAATGGCGGAATAAAAACTGGTGGTCTCGAATAGTTTTATTGGACTCGTGCTGTGTTTTTTTTTATTACGTTTATATAGCTTCTGACAATAACATTGAGGTATTTGACATTGTAAAAAAATAATGGGAACTGTTTTCGTTAGAATGTTTTTTTAGGCAATTGCTTGTGTGTGTCTCATTCAAGTTCAAAATTTTCTCGCTCCGCTCTGCCAATAGCGTATCTCGGTTATGTCTACAGTAGACAAAACAGGCATTGCTATTGGCGAAGTTGCTTTGTCGCGTATGAGAAACTATCTTGAGTGTAAACATGTTAGGCTAGCTGGTCACTGTAGTTTGACGTTTGCTATGACATAAGATCGTAATTAAATATGTTTGTATCACCACTGTCTCAGTGGCAAATGTTGTTACTTTCATACCGTCTGATTTTTACGACCGTGGCGTAATGGTTACCACGCCAGACCGCCACCCAGGAGGTCCCGGGTTCGATCACCGGTCGGGTCATGATGAAAAACGAACTTTTTCTGATTGGCCTCGGGTCTTGGATGTTTATCTATATACCTACGTATTTGTTATAAAATATTATAATATCGTTGAGTTAGTATCCCATAACATAAGTTTCACACTTACTTTGGGTCTAGCTCAATCTGTATGAATTGTCCCTATATATTTATTTATATTATTTATTTATTTATTTTTATATCATTCTAATTTATTGAAGACTTGAGTGAATTTGTCAAAAATGTTATAGTGACAAAGTAAGTATATTTAATTTTATACCACTGACTGTCCGCGAAATATCATTTTGAGATCACTTGTTTTTTAAACTAATTCACTACGTCTACCAGTGCAAATAACGTTTGAAATTTATTAAGAGAAATTGCCAAAGAAAACCAGTCCTTACGATCTATCCGTTAATGTTATACAAATAAAGTATGTAAGTATGAGTCTGTCAATAAAGATTAAAGTTAAACAAAGTAATTAGAACGCTACTGTAGTCTAGCTTCAACATCTTTTTTGTATTGAAAGCTGGCTTTTCACTGCGGGATATAATATAAGTAACTTAATATCTTGGGATGTTTTTTTTTTGCTGCGTTTCCCCAACTATGTAGGAATGATAAAGGAAGGACGGGGGAAGGAAAGTGAGAAAGGGAGTAGCAAGCAGGAGGGAGCGACATATCACTGCTATTTTACATCGATGTTATTCGAGAGGGTGGTATGTACTTCCTCGGTCAAGCCATTTACAATACATTGTAGTTCTTTTTTTAGATTCTATCGATCTTCATAGCTTCATCTACCTCTCTTAAAAGTTCATAGTAGTAGCTAGGTTCTACCCCTCTATATTATATCCCGCAATGTAAAGCCAGCTAATACGGCCAATTTTAATGACGGATGCTATTAATTGTTTACTCATAAAGACTCATCTCACTGTGTACATTAACACATCTGTTCTATAGTCATTAGCTTGGTGGGAATGACCTCTATTTTTTAACGCCCGGAAGAGGTGTCATTGTAACTGAAATGTTTGGTAACAGTGCTCGTAATCTCATTAGAATGTTGATTTTGAATTAAATTTTTTAGCTAATGTTGGAATATAATAAATAACGGTTATATATCCGTTGAGTTTGCTCTTAATTGTTTGCCACCTTTGTGGTATAAAAAAAAAAAAAAAAAAAAAAAAGGTTCTTATTATGCCACACCTAGATTTATATCGTATTCGATCGAAGGAACTAACGCATCAATTAATTGATTTTAGTGATAAGTAAAAAGATAAAATTAATTTACACATTTATCTTGTGCTCAAGCAAGGTTTATGAGCCTGTTTGTTTGAACGTTTTGGTTACCAGAAAATGAGTAATATGTATTGTATATATCTTAGTAATCATAACTTTAATAAACTCTTATCATTTTATTTCATACATTTATTCTTTGTCGTTACACTCATTGTAAGTATTTCATTCACATTTATTTGTCATATAATTCATTTCTCTTATGTTATTGTACACATGTCAAAATAATTTAAAATGTTTATTGTTGTTGCAAAATGCATTATTTTGGCACCTGTAGCAATAACGGTTTTTTGATTTAACTACATTGTATTGCGTCGATCAGTTAAAATGCAAATTTAGTTATGAATACGCTATTTTTCGATAAAATCTCGTTCCATATTCGCTTTCATAGTTGGTATGAAATGTGTTGTTAAAAATTTCGCAATGTACAAACATGTATTTTGATCACAAAATTGTGTGTTAATTAATAGTAACTTGCTGTGATTACGCGTGTTTGTGTGTTGCTGTGATGACGTAAATTATGTTAACACAATGTATTATGTTAACATGTTGTATAAAAGCAGATGCAATCTACTTAAAATGTAGAAAAGGAATTTTACCCGAACCAAAATGTGTGTCTCATATAATTTAATGTAATGTGAATGTTCTTTGAATAGTTTATAATTTTATGGTTTTAAAGCATTTATGAAATAAGACTAACTCGACCGATATGCCATAAAAAAAGAAACATTTCTTTTTAATAGTGTAAATGTACGTCTGCGACTAGTGCGACTGCGCCCGCAATTTTTTTTATTTGCTGTTTTCATATAGATTTCGAAATTATGGTAGGTAGTCATAATTAGGTACTCTTTATAATACTCGTATCAACTATCGGACAGTGAAACATTTTAATAAATTAGAAGGCAGGTAAGAGTGATAGGGCACAGCGGATAATCCGCTCAAATCGGAGCAGCCCGTCTGGGGAAGGACCTCCCCTCCACCTTACAGAAGATCGTTGCCAAATAGCATTGGTCTTGGCCATGTTGTGTTCCTACGGTGAGTAAGGCCTTCAGAGCTCTACTTTTACAGGGCAAATCGCGAGTGATACCTTTGTCACCTTAGTGGTATAAAAATGTACACAAAATGATTGAAAATTTGAAGTAACTTCTTACTTCCCTTCTGTGGGAAAGTGTGGTTTAAAAGCAAATACTTCTCATTATGAGTCATCAGTTAATAGTACTTTGGGCGCTTATTGACACTAACAAGTAATGCATCCGGGTAGTGTGGATGTCATATCGTATTACTTGAAATAAACAAAGGGGACAATTAGGACACAGGCCCAGGAAGTTGGAAGTTGATTGGAGTATTTGGGGGCAGCTGTGTTAGTGCACGAATTAATGTCATTATTCACTCCGTTTACTTTGATACATGCGGTTGGTTAACACACTTTTTAAATTTTAAAATCATGTTTAAAATTATCAGATGTGTTTTAATTGATTGTTCATCATTTATCATTACTAGGGTTTAGTAATGTGTAATCATATGCTTCAAGTAAAATCTTATTTTGAATAGTTTGAGTGTAATTTTGGTAAGCATCACCGCAGCCTATAGACGCTGCAGTATCGTGGGTATCACTCGCGCATTGCCAACCCCCCCCCCCCCCCCCCCCAAAGTGGAGCTCTGGAGACCTTACTCACCGTATTAAGGTTGCCTTGAAAAGATTGCTTTTAGCTATTGCTACCGCCTTGTTGCCATTTCACTATAAGATATTTATATATATTGTGTCCTACTGTTGTCAATTGCAAATACTTAAAGCATATTCTATCTAATTATTACATTACTTGCTTCCCACAATTATTTTATAAATATGAATCTTTATTAATTGTGGTCTGTCTGAAATATTTAATCATTTTTATAGCCTATTGTGAAAATTAAAGGAGGCATTCCTTTAATTGGTGCAATTAGAGATGCGTCACGGCCGCATTCCCTCTTAGCTATGTACATAGACAAACTATCTAGTGGCATGTGGATGTTCGTGTTGGAATTGTGCATTAAATTATGTAGCGCTGTATATGTGAGCATTTATATCTTTGTCGCATGTATGCTATCCCCAAGAGTCACAAACATAAAGAAGTTTTTAGATTTTTTTGCATTTTTTTGGAGTGTAGTGTAGTGGTAGCATACGTATGTAATATGAAACAATTTATATAATGCTGCTGTGCAATTGGGTGTCAATATTCCTAATTCTCAAGTTCTCGGAGTTTATTATTCTCTATTCATTTTCTTCTGATACTAAGTATTCAAATCACAAGATGGCAAACAATTTGCACTGAATTAATTTTATTCTATCATACTACTTCTCAAGGAATACGGTGTCCTTTTATAGCATACTCACGGTTTAGTGAAGATTAACGTTAACAATGTATGAGTATTACAAGTCATTATAAGTACATTGTAAAATATTTATTCTCTTGTCACAAATATAATAAAGTTGCAATGTATCGCGCCATAAAAAGAATCTCGGAACATTGAAAGCGAAACCACTGTTGAGTACCTGCCCGGTACCTTATCTTTATTACGGAGCCGACAGTTGAGGGAAGCACAAAGGACTCGGACCATAACAATGGGGCCTATCTAGTGTTTTATAAAACACCCCAACATTGTTACAATAATGGACACCGTGAAAACTTGACCAGATATTTTAAGTGGGTTTAACTGAGTTAACTGCAAGAGTTTAAATTTAAAATGGAAAGAATTATTACACTGCGATAGTAAAGTGTGAAGTTATAACAGTTGTTATGCCATTCTGTATTTTAATTACGTAAGTTGAAATATTTTTTTGTTGAAAGAAGTTGTTGTTCATCTCATGACACTTGAGTTTTAAGCATTTGTGTCGCACAACCATTTAATTTATGGTGAGTTGTACAAAAGTTAACAATTACGACTGTCACTGTCAAATTAATGAAAAAAACACAGAGACTTAATGTGAAGGTAACATTAAATTGCGTTTAATTTCTTTCGTTAAAAACTTATTTTATGTTTAAAATATTTTTTTATTACTCTATCTTGTTTGATTGAAACTACTCGACCAAAATTTTGAACAGTAAATTTTGTTGCTATTACAATACATACTCCAGACTAATCTAGCTTTATTTTATTGCAAAGAGTGACTGACGATTGGATTAGATTAGAATGAATTGATTGTGTTTGAAAAAAATGATAAAATATGACTGTAATAATCCGTATAATTAGTACACGATAGACATTACTTTCTAATATGAACCGACATAACTAAATATAAAATCTTCTAAAGATTTTTTTTAAATATATTTTTATATAATTCGAAAGTCCTCAAGTCGCTGAAACATAGGCACTTTATTAAAATTTAGTCCTTTTTATTATAGGTAGGTATACATTGCATTGAATCTCATTGTATTTCAAATTAAAATATTTTTTCCCGAAACACCTTTACTTGACAATTATTTATTTTTACCAAAAAAAAGTCTACTATATCAAACAATTTTAGCAAACAAGTCTCTATAAAAACATCTCAAGATTTACTTTGGTTCAAGCTTTTACAGACACAGTTATCCAAAAAAAAAATACTTAAGTACGTAATGCGATATAAATCAATTTGATTGTTGTATGCATTTCTCTTGTTATTGTTGAAGAACCCCATAGAAAATATTTGAACAGTCTCGACTCTCGATCGTTTCGATATCACGGCGATCACGACGGTAACAAAACATTCGAATTCTATACGAATGGTATCGATTAAATCGTTTCTGCATACTAACAACTACGTACTTGTGGTAAGATTCCACTTGACAGCAATAAGATGGAATTTTTCCCTCCTCCTACTTGGATCCACTGTTTTCAGTGCCCGTTACACTGTTAGAAATTTGTAGCAAGAGAAATAAATTAAATAAAATTGTTTATTAAAAGACTTTTACTAACTTTATGCATAAAATAGTTTAGCAGTTTAGTTTGCAATCAGAAAAAAACGTTTTATGGAGAAATACTAATTTAAAATAGTAATAAATTCTATTCGGCCGCCATCGAAACTTCTAGTTCTTAACTATGTAGTTGAGAAAGAGGAAAAAATGATCTTTGTTCGAAACTAGTTTCGACCGAAGAATTATTTACGAAGTCACGGTTATTAAATCATAACACTAAAATATTTTTGTTTTGGTATATTAGAATATTCGAATTGTGTGGTGGGCCGGTACTGGTTGAATTGTGAAATAAATACTTCGACAGAATGTAAAATTTTTATGCTAAATTATTGATTATTACTACATAGCCACAGATATACAGCCCACGCAGGGCGGCGCGGCGCGGCTTTGGTAACAGTAAAAATTAAACGACATTCAAAAACGCATTCTGGTATCTTAAAAATGGAACTCAATCCTTGTACATGTCTGCACTTAACATGCGGCCGCCCACAATACGGTTTTTTATTGCCGTCAAGTGGATGTTAACCTTACCGCATCTACCTGCTTTCGTAGACGCGTGCTTCAGTTTTTGTGTGTGCTGGAGCCGGTTCCGGGGTATTTAGTCTTTTGTTGGGACATGTTTCATGGGGCGGTTACATGTAGGGTTTTATGCTCATTGAATATTCGTTTGATTTTATCAGTGACGTCGTGACATAAAAATAAATCTAAATTATGTAGAGTGTAGAGATGTTTTTTGATATACGTAAAATCCTACTAATATTAAGGCGAAAGTTATGTGTATGTTTGTTACTTCTTCACGCTCAAATGGCTAGGCCAATATTTATGATACATATTTGGTATGTAGGTAGCTGATACCTTGGATTAACTGAGGAAAAGTTCGTGATTCCCGTAGGATTTGGTAAAAAATCTGATATAGATGGCGCTGTGCTTAAAACTAAATGCGGGTAACACCGCGGGCAGCATCTAGTTCATTAATAAAACAATAGTAATTTAATACTTATGTAAAAATTATATTCCTAAATATTATTTTACAAATTAACTGCTTTATTTGAACGAATAAAGTTATATACAAAATGATATTCAATATTAACTGAAAATAATTTATAGATTAAATGTTACCTTCACATTTTTGTTATAGAGAAATAATTATTATTCAGTTTTAAAGTTAATTAATTACATTGGGCGTCAAAAATAAGTAGTACAGTTTTAAAATTGCAATATCTCCTAAACTACCTTTGAAATAAAAAAAAGTTAAAAGACAATTTCATTTCATTTAATAAAAACTTCATGCATAATATCGTCTTTTAAAGATTGATTTTTATTTCAAAACTCTAACTTATATTGTTTTAAGAGTAATTGCAATTTAAAAACTGTACTACTTATTTTTGACGTCCAGTGTATTTTTAATTTTGTGCCTTTTATTGATATGTATTATTTTATGAATGTTTAACTGTTTGTTAAATTAAGTCAGTCTTCCAAGTAATGCACACGTGTTAACCGCTTCTTGGACTCAAAATTAACTGCAAACTCAACAAAAATGATGTAATATTCAAAAGAAACCAACAGTGATGCGGGCAGACAAAATGGCAGCATTTATGATAAAATAAATGTATCATAACAATCCATCATAATAATACTTTGTTACCCTAACAGCTTCTGCTACCAAATTACACCACAAAGAAAAAAAAACAATAGGTAAACAGACAATGGTTCGCGTGATGTAAAGGGCGTCTCAGGAACGATCGTCATGCAGAGATTTATTGTTCTGTCTCTTATAGGAAAGTCGATTTTGTCCCGGTCTTAGGGTGGGGTCACAATAACAGCGGTCGATTGTTTTAGTCGTTTTTATTACCCGTTCGAATTTCCTCTCCCACTGTCCTAGGCCGGTGTGAGGTGGCCCTAGGCTGTACATTCTTCGGTTGTGAGAGCCTTCCGCTCCCGCAATTGCTCGGTGTAGATGGCAGAAGATAGCAGCGATTTAGCTACAAATGTCCATTTTTAAAAAGTTTTTACGCACATCAATGAAGTCTTTGGTACAAAAAAAGCTGTTTGGGGACATTTCGTGGATATAAATTAACTGATTGGTATAGTAGATCTAGAGATTACCCTACAACCTCACAGACTCACAAACTTTACCTCTTTATAAGCGTAGGTTAAAACTTTTTAACAGGTAAAAATTAATACTGAAAAATACACTGGGCGTCAAAAATAAGTAGTACAGTTTTAAAATTGCAATTACTCTTAAACTATGGAAGTTAGAGTTTTGAAATAAAAATCAATCTTTAAAAG
Source organism: Endotricha flammealis (assembly GCA_905163395.2). Lineage (NCBI taxonomy): Eukaryota > Metazoa > Arthropoda > Insecta > Lepidoptera > Pyralidae > Endotricha > Endotricha flammealis. The sequence goes on from LR990866.1 coordinate 5,950,182, forward strand.
ACGATATTATGCATGAAGTTTTTATTAAATGAAATGAAATTGTCTTTTAACTTTTTTTTATTTCAAAGGTCTAGCTTCTGTAGTTTAGGAGATATTGCAATTTTAAAACTGTACTATTTATTTTTGACGCCCAGTGTAGTTTATTCTATAAATTTTTAAGATATTTTGTCGCTCTCTTTAGCACCACAACTAAAATATCATCGTTTTATTTTTTCCATCACGGTGTTTAGATCGTCATGAATTATGTGCATTAATTTAAGATTTTCTTTTGTTTTGATTCGATTTTGACGAGTACAGTCGACTGCTTTTGTGCTACAGGATTATTTGACCGAAAAATATTATAAGTGAACGCGTTTAGTCCACCGCAAGGTTCATAATTGGATGGAGCACGTATATATCTGATACATATTTCATATGGAGGTTATTGTAATGCATTTGTATGGGAGAATTGATAGATCTGTTGTCTTCTGTTAGATAATATTGGAATTTTAAGTGTTTAGTTGAATCTAAGATAGATTCTTAATCATGTATGGTGAGCTACCATTAGTTTTGTCCAACCTTTAAAAAAATAATTAAGCAGTGTACCGTATTACGAAATATCTAAACTTAGGCAGCTGTGAAGATAATCACGAATTGAACTGCATAAATTCACATAATTAATATGAAACTTAATATGGAAATCTGATGATCATAAAGTAATTGACCATATGAGTGCAAGTACAATCAAGCCATTTACAAGATAAAATGCTGCATCAATTACAATCTGTATATGACATTCGTGCTCGCGACGCCGTCCGAGTCACACGTCCGGTGCCCGGTGCCTCCGCGCTACGCTGCTCCCGCGTGCTACGCACGCCCCCCGCCGCCGCGCTACGCTACCGCCGCTCCGACACACGTGTCTCCTTGCCTTTTTTAAGACAAGGAGGCATTATCTCGATTTTTAGAGTTTCTCGTCCTTTCGCGCGTTTGCCAAATAAAACCACAGTTTCGTGGTCTGGCTGTGTGATACCTCACGGTGCCAACTTTGCACAGCCAGGAGTGCGACCCGGGCACTCGCCGATCCCCTTCAGGGTGAAAGCAGTTACCCGGACGGGGCTAGAACCACCGGCCTAGGGGGCTCCCCTGACCGACGCTAGCTATCGCCCCCTCCCGCCCACCCCTTCCTCCTTCCTATCCTTAGGGAAAGGTTTGGGCGCCTAGAGCTCCGGCTCGAAGCTACCCTCCGAACCCTAAGCAGTTAGGGACCCTCTGACACATTAAGATTGGTCAGAGGCATACAAGCTTAGGGCACACCCTAGAAGCACCCCCCTCGCCTCACCCGGCGCGGGGGACTAGGACTACACACCTCGGGTTCTCCCCCCGAGCGCTCCCAAATTAGGCACGACTGCCGCAAGGTTTCTTCGCAGCTCTTCCTTGCGGAACGTGACGCGACGAACTGCGTAAATTTCGTTTAGCACTGTAGGTTCCCTTAATAGGCCGGTCGCCATGGCGACCGACCCGCGTGTAGACCTTTTAATCGCCTTTATCGAAAGGCGATGGAACGATCTGTCCCCATACGAGCAGTCCGAGCTCGAGAAGATTAAAAAATCTCCCCCCCCGGCCCCTCAGGCCGCAGCCCGCCCGGCCCCTCAGGTCGCAGCCCGCCCGGCCCCTCAGGCCACCAAACCCTCGGCCCCTCAGGCCGCAGTACCCTCGGCCCCTCAGGTCGCAGCCCGCCCGGCCCCTCAGGCCACCAAACCCTCGGCCCCTCAGGCCGCCTCCCGCCCGGCCCCTCAGGCCACCGAACCCTCCGCCGCCGTCGCCGCGCAACCCGCCGTAGCGACTTCCACCGCCGCGCCCTCCGCCACCGCACCCTCGGTACTGCCAAGTACCTCCTCCTCCCTGTCCGATGACGAGATGGAAATCATCTCCGAATCTTCGGATTCGAGTTCCGCCCCCTCGTCCGACTCGGACGACTTCATTGTGGCCTCAGGCCGCAAGCGCACAAGGCGCAACAAGGGCGCTGCCAACAAGGCCGCCAAATTAGCCGCCGAAACCATTCCGGCCGCCACCACCTCTCTCTCCGACTCGCCCGCTTCACCACCCGCGGCCGAACAGGGTGCCGAGGGAGCCTCACTCCCCACCCCTCCCAAACGCTCCCAGCGACCACCTGCGGTGGTTATTACTAACCGCCACAAGTGGATGGCCATCAAGGCCCGCTGCGATGCCAATGGCATCTTCTTTGTTGCGGAGACCCGAAAGGAGGGTATCCGACTAAAAACGGAGTCCATCACGGACTACCGAAACCTCACCCGCCTTCTCGACGCTATGTCGATAACTTTCCACACGTGGAGCTTGGAGGAGGACCGGCGCCTCCGCGTAGTCATTCGGGGGGTCCCCAAGGAAATCGGGTGCGAAGACGTGCTCGAGGACCTAAAGGCCCAAAAATTCCCAGTTTTAGAGGTGCACCGCATGCACCGTGGGCATGCAGCCCCTTTCAACATGGTCCTTGTCATTTTAGACAGGACTAACCTTAAAGAGGCGAAAGCCATCTTTAATATCAAAAAAGTCTGCGGACTTTCTGGGGTCGTAGCAGAGCCCCCACACCAAAAAGGCACTGTGGGTCAATGCCACAGATGCCAATTATACGGGCATTCCTCCCGGAACTGTCATAACACACCGCGTTGTGTTAAATGCCTAGAGTCCCATGCGACACCGGAGTGTCAGCGACCAAAAGACCGCGCGCTATGCTCGGAACCTCCGAGCTGCGTAAATTGCGGGGAGGTGGGGCACCCGGCAAACTACAGAGGGTGCCCAAAAGCACCCAAAGTAAAGAGCCGGAGGCCTGCTCCCTCCTCATCTAGGACCCAAGTCCTCTCTACTCCTCCTCAGTCCCAAACTGCCGAGGCCGCCCCGGCAACAGCTAAGGCACCGGTGCCACCACTCAATCTGTCGCCCTCGTGGCGCTACAAGACCAACAAGGTCCCACCCCCACAGGCCAGCCCCTCAGGCACGCCTGTGTTAGCTAAGCTAACTCCTGCACCCGCGGCGGTGGAAGTAGCAACACCTCCACCTCCAGTAAAGGCACCGCTGCCACAAAACGGGACCGAAGGGCTCTTCAAGCTCGCCGGTGTGCTTAAAATCGATAGGTTCCTTGCTATGGCCGCCATAGTAAATAATCACACGGGTGATACAAACTCCCTCATAATGGCCATCTGCCAATACGCGGATGTGTTCGTTGCCCTCGATAAATTTAGGAATTAATTATGGACTTACACCATACGAGTAGAGTCAAACCGACCTCCCTTAAAATCGGCTACTTCAACGCAAATGGGCTTCGCACCCAGAGGTCTGAGGTAGCCGACTTCCTCTACACCCATCAGTTGGACGTCCTCCTCATCCAGGAGACGTTCCTTAAACCATCAATTCGCGACCCCAAAATCGCGAATTATAAAATCATTCGTAATGATCGCACAGTCTCTGCCCTCGGTGGCACTCTCATCTACTACAAAGCGACATTACACTGCACGCCTGTGGATACACCCAATCTCGTGCACATTGAGGCCTCTGTCTGTAGATTAGGAATGACAGGTCACCAATCCATATTTTTAGTGTCAGCTTATCTAGCTCCCACTAACTCCAACTCCTCAAACCCCAGATCACTACTTGATAGTGACATACAAAACCTTCTAGATCTTGGCCCGTCTGTTATCATAGCGGGTGATCTAAACGCCAAGCATCCTGCCTGGTGTAGCCTAACCACAAACCAACGTGGTAGACAGCTCGAGCGACTCTCAGAGAGCCTCAATTTCGACATAGTAGCACCCATGTCCCCTACTCATTACCCGGACAATGTTGATCATCGTCCGGACGTCCTAGACGTAGCACTCCTAAAGAACATCAATCTTAGATTGAGTTCAATAGAAGTGCACTCCGAACTCACCTCAGACCATAGGCCTGTCATCATTGCTCTCTCACCCAGAGTGAGTATTCCCAATGTGGCAGCCACAGATCCCACTATGATCAAGACCGACTGGGTCAGGTTAGGCGAAAGCCTCAAATCCATTTCGTCCCCCTTGTTAGATCCAATTCCAGACGAAATTGTCTCAATTCCCGATGCAATAGGTGCTATTGACTCGTTAACAGCGCACGTGCAGAAAGTCGTTAGCGACTGCTCGCGGCGTGTCCCAGTGAACGCTCATCGTCGCTGGACACTTCCGCCGGATGCGCGTGCTCTGTTAACAGAGAAAAACCGAACCCAAAGGGCCTACTTCTCCACTCCCACTGAGCCTAACCGCGCCCGCATGCGCGCTGCTCAATCAGCGGTTAAGCGTCGTATCAGACAGCTTAGAAACGATCAGTGGGACGAGACCCTCTCAAACTTGGTCCCATCTCACCAAGCCTTCTGGAAACTTGCCAGAGCCCTTAAGGCAGATACAGTGGCTGCCACTCCCCCGTTAGTACAGTCAGACCCCTCCCTCCCCCTCGCCTTCGAGGACGAGGAGAAAGCTGAATGCTTAGCATCCAGTCTTGAGGCACAATGTGCACCTAGCACACTCCCAGTTGATCCAGATCACCTACTCGAGGTCGATACTGTGGTAGCTAACAAACTCGCGAGCCCACTTACAGATGCCGACCCTCCGTTAGAGCCGGTAACCCCTGATGAGGTAGAGTCCCTTATCAAAGACCTACATAATAGGAAGGCCCCGGGGCCTGACGGGATTTCTAACAGAGTCATCAAGCTCTTTCCCGCCCACCTTATACTACTCCTGACTGCTATCTTTAACGCAGCCCTCAAAAATAGCATTTTCCCCCAAACTTGGAAGGAAGCCACCGTCATCGGCATTCCAAAACCCGGCAAGCCCAAGGATCAGCCCTCGAGCTATCGCCCTATCAGTCTTCTTAGTTCAATAGGAAAAATCTATGAGCGCATAGTTCTCGCACGTCTCAAAGATTTTTCCCTTGCCAACAATCTCTTGCCTAACGCGCAGTTTGGTTTTAGGGCCAAACACTCTTGTGTCCAACAAGTGCATCGCATAGTCGAACACGTGTTGGACCGGAGAGCGAACAGATCCCGCCCGCATAAAACGGGCGCTCTCTTCTTTGACGTGGCAAAGGCGTTCGACAAAGTTTGGCACAACGGGCTTATTTATAAGCTCTACAAACTCAATACGCCAAATCGTCTTGTGCTCATCATTCAAGACTACTTGTCGAACCGCTCTTTCCGCTATAGGGTGGATGGGGCACTATCCCCCCCTCACACCATTAGAGCCGGAGTACCACAAGGGTCCGTGCTCTCGCCTCTCCTTTACACGCTTTACACAAGCGACTTCCCCGAATTCAGACCCAGTCCACTAGCGACCCATACCGCTCTCTTCGCAGATGATACTGCCATCTACTGTTCAGCCCGTAGTATTCCCCCAATTATAGACTCACTCCAAACTGCCGCCAATACTCTTGGCGACTGGTTTAGGAAATGGCGCATCGAAGTCAATCCTCAAAAAAGCGCCGCTATCCTCTTCGCTAGAGGTAGCACCCCAAATCCCTCCTCCAGAGTCGAAATGTTCGGACAACCGATCCCTTGGGAAAGGAAAGTCCGCTACCTAGGCGTCACACTCGATAGGGGACTCACCTTCCGCGATCATATTAAGATTGTCCGCAACCGCGCCGCTTTCGCGCTAGGCCGACTATATTATCTGCTCAATGGGCGTAGTAAACTCTCTCTTAGAAATAAGGTGAGAATTTACACAACGTGCATTAGGCCGATAATGACTTACGCGAGTCCAGTTTTCGCCCACGCCGCGCCCTCTCATATCCACAGGCTGCAAACCATCCAGAATAGGTTTTTGCGCAAAGCCATCGGTGGGCTTTGGTTCATTCGGAACAAAAACCTCCACATTGACTTAGGTGTGCCGACCATCTCGCACCACCTAAAGCAATGCTCAGTCAGATTTTTCGACTCTCTCGACCATCACCCCAATCCATTGGTGAAAGCCGCAGGGGATTATCCCGCTCCGGCTGACACCATTAAGTCCAAACGTCGTCCGCGGCACGTCCTCAACGACCCGGACGACGCCATTACAGTCGCCATCGAGGCGTACAAACAATTAGATTCCGCGACACAAAGTAGACACACACGTCCGTCATATCGGCCCCGCCGGCGGGGCCGCGCGTCGCGCCACCCTGTAGGGACTCGGTTTTCGCGGTACCGGCACGTGCCCGGCCGCTTCTCTCCAATCCGTTCGCCTTCCCCCAGTGTCGCCATAGGCCGAGGTTCGAGCCCCCCTCTGGGGCGCCCCTAGGCAGACACTGTAAATTTTTGGCGGTGAGAGCCCTACGCTCCCGCAACAGTCCGGTGTCTCAGTAAAGGGTGTCAGTACACCCAAACTGATTAGTCCACTCAAAAAAAAAAAAAAAAAAAAAAAAAAAAATCTGTATATCTTGCACTTGAAATTCGAGTACCGTTATATTGGTTTACCGACTTGGAACGAGGTCGAAAGTGCAACTAATTAAATTATTGACGTAACTAAGCGATTACGTTATTTTGGTTGCAAATGCTATAAATAACTATAGCGCAAATCCTATAAAACTTGCCCGCGGTTGTACTTGCATTGTGCAATGTTTCCATCGTTCTGGGCTGTATTTTTATTTATTTATTTATAACAACAAATACAATACATGTCATGTCTAACAGTATTTATACATTTTTAAAAATAGTTGTGTTGCTATATTACATTTATAAATAAAATCCAGGTTGGATTTTAGATGCACTAAAAAGTGAGAGACAAAGAGAGCTAGCTTTTATTATTCAGTAGTTCCACATAGTACAAAATGGTTAATTTTGTCGGTTTTTTTCATCTGTCTGTTTTTCAATTTTTTCTGTTAACTTCTCCCAAAAATGTTTTAAAAAGTTTGCGTGCGGTAATTTTTTTGAGATTGCATTTCTACTGCGTTGTTGCACAGTGTAGTTGTAGTTTCGCATTGTAAACTAAAAGTAACCATAGAGCTTAAATTCTGGCAGTTATTTTTAGCCTGGCATTCAACAGAAAGTCAGCCAATAAAACCAAAACATCACAATTCTTGCTCACAGCCCTTTGTATGTACTTGATAAGTATTTTAATAAATGGATATTAATAGCTACACTTCATATACGTATACAGTGGTTAACTAGACACTTGCTGTTATTTTGAGCGTTTCGACCTATCGCCTTTACAAATCAGGATTTGTAAGGCTCTTAAAGATCTTAGCCTGATTTAAATAGAGATAATTAGGCTATCAATTAATTCAAAAACTCATATGTCATACTAATGGAATGATACGTAAATCGTCTTCAAGAATTTATGCTATCACAATAATATTATATCAAAATATAAAAACAACATCTTACACCAAACTCGTAGCTCTAGATGTCTAGAGAATAATCCAAGAATAGGATTTCTATAATAAATACAAATGGTATATTGTTTTGTTAGCAACGTATAAAGCTGTAACCTCACTTTAATAAGTTAATCGCTCTTCGCACCAACAATGTTAACTGGGGCCATTGTGAAGTCTGCAACTGTTTGCGAAATAAACTGTATTTTTCTCGCAACTATCTAGTTGTTAACTTTTACAGTGATATAACGCTATGAAACCTTTCTTAGTCACGGCACTTTTCTACATAAAATGCATTAAAGTTAAAAGTATTTTAATTAAGTATTTAGGAGTTTTACGCAAAAAGGTAAAAAATAGTACTCGAACAGTTAAAGGAAATAAAGTTGCATTTCAGATGATTTGAAATCCGGGATACAGTATTAATCAGCATATAATCTAAGGGAAAGACTAGTGAAAAAGAGAAGGAAAAGAAAGATTTCGCTCTGAAAGTTCTTTACTTTTTTGTATAGTTTTTGTTTAAATTCTACGTCACTATTCCTTGGAATAGTGGAGAGTAAAGATAGACAATGATAGTTGTTAAAAGAGTTACACTAAGAAAAGAAACTATGCATAGATTTCCGATAGCATTCAGATGGACAATTTGCTTGTAAAAAACAGAGTAAATCATGTTACTAGTAGCTATAAAAAAAAAAACTCAAAATTTGAACAACAAAGTGTAATTTCAAAATGAATGTCATAAAACCCTTTTCAATACAGTCACAATACAAAATACAACATTGATGCACGCGCAACATCCATAATGATAAATAACCAAATGAGTCTAAAAATAAAGGCTATTGAAGAAGCAGTAACTTTAATTAATACGAAAGGATGTTGGAATAAAGCACCATTCACACATAACTGGGACGTAACTGGGACATATGTGGACAATAATGAAATATCTGCGAGGGAAAGCATTGTTGTGCGTGGTTTGTATGTACGTGAGCCCGTCGCGGACCAATGAAGCTTGAATTTCTATGGTCTTGCTATAGATTACTGATTTTAAATGGGGCACACTATTCAGCTTGGTACTGTGTATACAGTTCGTACACCATTTTTATATCTTTTATTCTATTTTGCAAATCGACAGTATTTTTTGGCACAATATGAAGCAGCACCACGAAGCACTTTAATCATGTTTTAGTACAACTTACAGAGAAACCTTCCAAATCTAGATTAGCTTTTAGCATTCCACAATGTGGAAAAGTTCTATTACTATCCATTCTTCCTGGTTATTACCTCCATCGTTCATAAAGCATAATGATACCTAAGTTTCTGGAAATAGTAGTTATACCTAACTTATCCTTATTAGTTGTCAGTATGTTAGTTTTATTGCTAATTAAACTAGGTATGCTAAAATAGTGAAATAACTACAAGTGCTCATACAACTTATCGTTATTACTATGATCGCTTTTTGATGCAATTGTAAACTCATCTTAAGAATAGAACTTATGTCACTTTACGACAATATTCTTCGCTATGCACTGCATGGTTAATTTATATTAATTTATGGCTTCTGCGGGTGTTCCAGCAATAGTTAATTAACCAACTGTAATCATTATTTTAAATTTAGATGTACGACATTTCATAAAAACTTAACAACGAAAACAAAGAAAGCAACAAACAATCACTGTTAATAGAAGAGAAGACAGTTTTGTCCAATATTACAATTTAATTCTAAAACAAACTCTTCATCCGGATTAAATAAGATAATTTAGATAAGAAAAATGATGAAATGAGATTTGAATATGATTTGATCGATTTGATGCAAAATCACAGGGAGGGATTAATTACACATAGCATTATCAACATATAAAATCACAAACAATGTCCAGAAATACAGTTCCATTTAGTATCCATAAACCACACTAAAACAGCAGCGAAGTCTAGATAAAAGCAGTAAAATGAACGGCCACATAAACGAGAAGCAGATACGAAAGGCGAAACGTAACCATTACTCTGCGATAAGCGGACGATATCCCAACTAATATCAGGGAGCCAGCATAAAACCCATTGGTGTTCCTTCTCACGAAGAAATTTTATATCACCAAAGGTGTCTATGAAATATTCAATCGGAAAACAGATAAAGATTTTATCGAAGCACACGATAGACTGAATCTAAATAGATTTTTTAATAGCTTTAACGCTGATTGAAAATTAAATTAAGATTGAAGTAAGAATTAGCATTTCCGTAGCGTGACCGGACGAAAAGATCTACTTTTATCTAAAGACCGATAAGTAGTTTAATTGAGAAATGATATAGCTTTGCTATAGAAATTTTTGGAAGAAGGGTTATTGGACCAATTGTTGTGATCGTTTGTTCTGTCTCCTGTAGCCGTATTCTCTAAGCATCTTTGTTAACTCAAGATTTTGGCATCTCTTCGCTTACGATACGAGTTAACAAATGATGCTTAGAGAATACGGCTGCTGAACTACAAATGTACTGAAAAGCTTTTTGAGATATTCGGAAACATTATTAGAATACAATTCAACTTTATCTTCAATCTTACTATAAAGGTTCTGTTCAGAAACTGTTCCTGAATGTTTGTTAAGAAGAAAGAACGGATTTATGACAATTGCATTAAAAATTTGAAAGTACACCTAAAATAATGAAATTGCCTCTCACAGCTGATTGTAATTGTTATTTTGCAAGCTTGTAATATTTCGAAAGTGCTGTGAAATAAAAAGAAAAAATTCACAATCTTCATAAAATAGTTATTTTATAAAGTACGTACAGTTTTTTTGTGACATTCTGTAATTACAAACTCAAAAATACTTAAGTGTAAAGGCAGGGAATAAGATGAACTAAAAATATGAAGCACTTGAATAAGGTCCGCTGGCTCTGAAGTTGCATACAACATGGGGAAGACTATAAAAAAACACTTTGGCCTAGGGCCAACCACGCCCTCCGATTTCAACATTTCAAAAGCAGCATTTAAAACTAAGTGAGAATGCTTGAATTCATTTTGTGTAGTAAAAAAGTTTAAATCTGACTGTGGAACGCTTCAGCTTACCTTTAGTAGGTACTTTCAGTTTCTTTTTATGAGGATTCCAGGTTGTAACAGCCCCATTCAACTAATTTGGTTCTGCATATCTCGCTTCAATTTTTCTTTAGTATTCTTTTTTACAAAAAAATATATTTTCCATTTTCGTTGGCAGCGTATTAAATAAAACTTCGTAAATATTTACTGTTATTTCGTAATTTAAAATAACGTTTAGAGTGAACTAAAATGGTACTAAATAATCAATTGTCGACAATAAGAGTTCAAATCGGTTTACACGACTTCAACTGGATCCGTGCAATTGCTTAAACGTTTCTCTCCATAAAAAAATTGCGGAATTCGTTACAATACTTACAATAACGCAACGGTTTCTGCAAACGTTGTATAAGATTGTCAATTTGTCAACGTTTTAATAAATAAAATGTACAAAATAAAAGGCGACAAGCTAAATTTTGGACATAGCAAAGATTGCGATCAGCATTCATTGCGAAGCACTTTGAAAATTTTTATTATAAGTTTTTATTAAATTTTGGTCTAGAAAAAGCTAGTATTTGGACAATTTAATATAGAATTTAATAAATTCTTTGTTTCCCAAAAGATTTTTATTACACAGTAGTTCAGATTGGATTGTCACGCGACACTTATTGGGAATAAATTCTTTTACCTTCGACAATTTGATCCTATTCTTTTATATGGATCGTAAATCGTAAGGTGAAGAAAGATTCAAGTTTATAAAATTTATTAAATAGCTTTATCTAGCTGTAAAAGTAGCGTAATTATGTTAAAATAAATTAAGTCGTAATAATAAACATTTTGTCACAAGTTTCTCATTATAAGGCTTAATTTTTCAAAAGAAAATGAGATCTTATTCCCTTTGAATAAGACCCTATTACATTCATCGAAGAATAATGTACTTAACACTTCGATGATTACATTATTATGTAATTCAAATAAAATATTTACTTTACCAAATGAAATGTTTATTTAGCGATGAATATGTTTGCTTTTGGTGCAAACTGTTTACAATTAGCTTAATTGGCCGCAAGAATTTTAATTTGGTATAAATATTAATGAGTTACGTTACTTTGTTGCAGGTATGTGAAAGAGGTGGCTCGATTTCATCTTAGCAGCTTATTTTAGATATCGTAAGTTTATTACCCTTTAATATTTTCACTTGTTTAATGGAATGAATTGAAATGGAATGGAATGGATGTTTACCATAGCTATTTTGCTAGCTCGACCGGGGAAAGCTTACCCTCTCAAGGATTATTGGTAAAATGCAGAAATCAATGCGTCTCGATCGAGAAAGCGGTTTAATAGTACATAATTGATTGCCTAGACTAAGGGGTATAGTGAAGTATATGTATGAGTAAAAATTTAAATCTCTTGCCATTCCGTCCGATGTGCGTGCTCTCTACTTCTTAAATGACACTGAAAAAATTAATAACTTTGTTACAAACTAGACAATTCATCTACATTGATTAAACTTCGTAAATATTGAAAAGCCTTTCCTATTAAAAGAGTTATATTGTATTTTTTATTTTTATTTATTTAATATAAAGCTGTAATAATTCTGCACAGACTACACGTCATCATCTACTTACAAAGTAAGTAATGCTTGTGCTATGGTCACAAAATGATTTATAAATGTTTGTTTATCTTCATGTTTACCTTGTGTAGGATTCAAACCTGCGACTAGTGTGAATAAGCAGTCTTTGCTAGTCACTCGACCAGTGAAATCTTTATAAATGTTGTTGTAGTTAAATGGGGCATGTCGGGGGCTTATTGGGCAAACTTAGCCCCAGGGGGTAGGGACCCGAAGGTCTACCTCGTAGGTGGCATGCTTTCTTTGGTCATCAATCATCAAGTATTACTTGGGGTCTGGGGATATTTCATACTTTATTATTATTTAAGCGTGGCACTGTGTTGGCATTCTTTTTTTAATTTCAGAATTTTATAAATTAATTTTGTTTTTGGTTTTGAAGATATCGTTTGAACTTAAAATACTAACATCTATGCTATTATAAGGAGGTTAATTTTTCTGCTTACCATCGAACAAACTGAAGCCAAATATACTTGGCTCATTCCTTGGAAACAAAGTAGATATCAGAGAAGTCTTGTTTTACGATTTTATATTAAAGTTGGCACAATATTTTATGTTACTTTAGAACAGTCACATGTAAGTAAAGCTGCACCTGCAGTGAAATTTGGCACATATTTGGTACAAAGTACAATACAAATAATAGTATATTTTTATATGAAAGAGAAGAGCAAACGAGCTAGCAGTCGGTCAAGTGATGGTAAGCAATTACCGCTGCCCATGGGCATATATGACTACATGAAACTTCAATGAGTTATCCACCAAAGAAGAATGAAAAAGAAAGGAAGGGGAAATAAACAGGAATTAAGAAGCAGACAAGCAGAACTATACCCAGTTCTCACTCAATATACAAAAGCAAGACTATACTCAGTCCAGTTCTCACTCAAAGTACAAAACGCAGTGGAATATCATCGTTGATTCACGTCCATATTCTGTGAGACGGTGGTACTGCCGAGGTCGAGTTAGCATTAACGAGCCACTACCATATTAGTAGCTAGGCTTCACTCAAAATATAATTTTATCAGGTTTCGTGTTAAGGTCGCTTTTATACAATCTTTACAATTCCACTTACACCCAATTTTCTTATTAACACATATAGTTTTTTGGGTTCTCTGTTTGTCCATTTCCTGACGGATGTTTACCTGTATTTGTCATATGTTATGTCAACAAAACTGGACAAAACCAGTAGCATGATACGATAAAAGCATTGGAGGTAAACAAAAAGGTGGTAAACAGTATAGTTAAGTGCACGTCAATCTTTATAGGACATGCCTCATTTCTTATTTTAATTCTTTATCTATAGTTTGTTCAGAATACGAAGAGACAAAATGCAAACATTCTAATTGAGATGAACAGTAGTAAATGTAACAATGAATGTAGAATTGAATTCTGTCACGTTTAGACGGTTAATTTTCGTCTTTATTACCCGGCCCAATGCGAAAGTTGGTAATTCTTTTTTAATAATACTTACTAGCAGTTCATCTTCATTTGAAACATCATGACAGTGCCCAGGACTTATTAGGGTTTTCTCCGAGAAATCAACCCAGGTATCGAACTGCGCGTGTAAAATCACGAACATTCGCCGGTATTTATATAAGTCTTTTCAGCAAATAAAATATAATTTTTATGTTGTGTGCTATAGGGTCGACATTTCTTTGTGGAGATTTATTAGCACTTGCCTGTACAATAATATCAATGGAAAAGTCCCCTAGCATTTAGTGGTGAGGTGTGAACAAAAGCCATCTTCTATTGTTTAACGTGCGTGTCTGTAGGTCCTTACATTATTTTGGTTCTGTTTATGGGATATTTGTACTTGTTTCCATCTATAGTAATTCATTTAGAATAGGTTTTTGTCCCTTTTTGGGCCCATCAAACATTCTCACCGCTTTTTTTTCATGTAGACGCTTGGTAGTGAGTTCGGCTGCTGACCGGGCAAATCTCAGTACTATATTACACCATAGGTCACTGGTTTGTCACTGTTTAAAATCCGGCTGGAAGGACCAATCTGTAGAGTGCTGATCTTTAATGAAACTAGTATTCTGACTGTCATATAATGTACGCATATAATTAACTAAAATTTATTAGAATACATGCAAATGAAAATTGCTGAAATTTTGCACAGATTCTCTTTAGAAAAATAAGTACACCACATGAAAATTAATTTAAATATGTTTCGATAGTATAATTATAATCTACTTAGTTCGTATAATACAGTATTACTATATAGAAATTGAAATTCCAATATGTTGGTTAATAACCGCCCTTTGATGCAGCATGTTACGGGATCCGTATCAAATTTCTAAGACCATTCGAGATTCATGAGATGCAGACAATGGTTATTGTCACTGCCCACGATGGTCTAAACTGCCATTACAGACTTGGTACTATTTTCAAACCATTCGTTATTATTTTGCAGGGAAGTATTTCTATTTTGAGAAGATAAATATACTTTGGTATTATAAAGATTGCCTGAAATAAAATCTTATTGTTATTTCTAAATATTATACGAGTGTGTCTAACTCCAATAAAATAAAGTTAGTTTTAAGTCCAGCAATGGTATATTTATAACGGATGTTCATGATGGTGAGTAGGTATACATACATCGTTCTGACACTTGTTATATTAAAGTTATTAATATCGTCAATTATCTTTAAACAAAAATAATATCATCAAAAAAGGTTTAAATTGCGGTCAAACAAATAATAACAGATTTTTCGATAACAGAGGAATCAGAATTGATTTGCTTTTCGTAATCATTTTGCTTGTATTTGTAATGTTAATAGTTTAAACTCTATGCGTTATTATTTACCTGCCAAAAATTCATTCTTTTTTGTATATCTTAGTAGCTAGGTGGCAGATCATCTTATACTACGACAGAGGGCATTTGCGGAAGCGTTAAGGCTCTCACCGCCTCCGATCCCAAATATCACTCAGAAAGTGTCCATATCGACCGCTTCAACAATAACCCCCTCAAATTCTCAGCTAGTCGCCCGCTAACGGCCGAAATGTGAGGAATTTTTATCACAAGCGTCAGTTGGAAGCCAGCCCATGAATAATGTGCATGATGAAACATTATAATCCTTATTGTCTTATATACAAAGTCCTTTATAATACCATTATGATTTATGGTTCACTTTTCATGAATAAATATTTGCAACTAGCATAAATTTGAAGAAATTTTTTTTTATTAAGTTAAGGTCGCATCCTTGCACGTACACTAGTCTGTAATTTTTACTGTTTTGCTGTATCATTTGTTTGTGTACTGGAAATGAATCTTATTCAGTCTATCCATCTAAAAACACGGATATTGTTTAAATGTTATTGTTAACATAGATTTAGAAGGTAAACCTCTTAAATCCATGGTGGAATCGGAGCAAATTTAAATCGCCGTAATTAAAACCTGTTGATTATTATCAGATAATTTTCCTTACACACCTTTCCGTGGGTGTTGGTTTTGAAATGAACATAGAACTCAGAATAATTTACCTACCTCTAATATAGAAAGAAAAGAAGACATTTTAATTCGAAAATCTACAGTGCTTCTTTATATTTCTTATTTCTTTCTTTTTTTTAAATATTTCTTTCAAGACAGTTGTAGTTTTTACCCGGGACAATTTAAGTCTTTGGTAATCTGTAATTCTGATACAACCTTACTGCTTTACTTGTTTTAGTAATTATTTAATTAAATCTCGGTACGTAGATTACTCTCTTACTTTTACGATTCCTAATAATAATTTTATTATAGTTTAAAAAATATTGATAAAAATATCAATATTTTTTATTAAAAGGTCCCACAGAACAGTAATAACTTTAATTTGTCTTAAAATGTGAAAACCGATGACTTACAATATTTTGTATAATTAATATTATAAATAATTATATTAGTATTATTAATGTTTTTTTTTTAAATAAAACAAAATATTATTTACAAGCTTTTGTTTAACTTGCAACGTTTGTTTAGGGTCAAAGAATTTGGAAGAAATTATCTTCAACCGATTGAGTTGAAATGCATGCATATATGTAAATCAGGACAATATTTGTATGGTACCCGGGTAATCTTAATCTCATTTGTCGCCGTTATACACTTTTCCGGTTTTGCCCACTCAACGTTTAATTCACCCTTTTTATTTCTGTATTTAAAAAAATAGGGTACCATTTACGAATGTTTGCTTTTTATTATATTTCTAAGAATGATATATTTCCGTATTTGAACCATATTTATGGTTTCGTAGTAGGTTTTGTATACACACGACACGACAGACGATAAAACTTTTATTACCGGTAAAAGTTTTACGGTTTGATTCAGATTATATTAGCTCTGTTTTACTTTATAATGGAAGTTATATCGGTAAATCTGAAAACTAAATTAATTATTTGTTAGGTGTTGTTGCGGACTAGCCGTCAGGCTGGAGGTGTAAATACTTTTTTAATAACTTTTTATTTTTAATACTTTTTTGTTTGCCTTTGACAGCCGGTCTTTGCGCCGCTGTCGGTCTTGGTTTTAGTGTGCTCTGTATCATTATATTTTCCTTTATTATCCATTCCATTATTATCTCATTTTGAGCTCTTGTTTCCACTTCTTTCCCCAATCCTTTACAGGTGTATTTTAAAGTTTAACTTATTAGTTGTAATCCAAATTAATGGTGGGAATATCACCTACTAGTGGTATTATACAAATATAGTAGTATTATCTTCTTCTTAGTCGTAACGCTCTTGACAGAACGGTCGTGATCGTCATGTAGAGATCTCCATGATGATTTTCTTGGGATATTTAGTTGCAGTGGTTTCCCCTTGCCTTCTGCACCAGACTTTTCTGAGGTTATTTAATCCTCAAGGCCGCTGAGTCCTCATCCAACCGGTTTCCCGGTCAGGGGTATGGTTATCCCGCCATATGCTCGGTCGCCAGAGCCTCGTCCGTTATCTAGCAGGAGGGACCACGATAACTGAGTTACCGTCGCAGATTTGTGGGAATCCGCGCGTGCAGGTGAGGATGACATTTGGGGCCGGTAAGATGTTAGGTCCGTTCTCCCCCTTCCCCCCCTTCCAGTAGTATTATAATGATCTTTATTTTCCTTCTTAAATTTCAGCTTCGGTTCCTATAAAAATTTTGACATAGCCGCTATACTCAGCCAAGAGCCGAGCCAAGAGTCGAGTCGAGAGCCAGCCGAGATCATGGTGACAAGACTTTTTTGAAACACTCCTTGTGGGCCATTCACGTAACAAGAACCGATTCTATTTCGATTCAACGACACTCGCTGTCTCACTCATACAAAATAGGAATTGAACGGGACAGCGAGTGTCGTTGAATCGAATTAGAATCGGTTCTTGTTACGTGAATTGTCCCACTTGTAGTAAAAGAGAGAGAGATGACGCTTGACTCAGCATATTTCGCTTTGGACGTGATTACTATTTTTTTCGCTCTTAACATATGAAGAAAAAAAACTAGGCTATCCTTGTCTCGATTGCAAAATGGTGGTATTTGACCTTGTGAAATTTATTACCTAAAATACAAAAACTAATATTACAATTTGAACGCAATATCGTAATCTAAAATATTCATTTAAATACACTGCACTTGTTTTACGTTGTGAAGTCGTTGGATATTTTTAAAGCTGATATTTATTGTTAAATTTGATAAAGCTTAAACACACAGGTTGCTATCAAATACAGTTAGCTTTAAACATAAAAATACAATTAGGAAATGAATAAAAGCGGGCGCATAAATCCGCCCTGGGGGACCCCTCGATCTCTGCTCCCATCCCAATTCACTTTAGTGTTTTACAAAGCCGTGTAACGCCCAAGCCTTTTAGCATTTCGCGCCTATCCATTCACGTATCCCTAATCCAATACAAGTACTGACCACATCATTAATTTTGTAGAATATAGCACCCTCAAAAGCTTTGCCTTCTTCGATATTTTAGCGGGAACTATTTATATTTCTCGAGCCAACAAAGGCGGGTACTATAAATAAAGGTCCTACACTCCCTGGGGATAACGCCTTACTGCCTTTGATACGGCCCCTTTCTTATTTTGATGCGGTCTGATGTTACTGACTCCTCTCTGTATCACTTGCTTTGTTGGTACACAATAAATCATTACCTGTTCTCGGGTGCTTTGTGCCGGTAGTGTCATGCGAGTCGTTATTGAGCAATTTGTCTTTTGTATAATAAATGTACAAGATCCGTACAGAAAAATAAGCGAATTTCCTTACTAAAATACTTTGTCACTTCAATTCACCGGAATACGACAAATATTTGCATAATATGCCAGTCTGAGTGTATTTCAATTATTGCTAGTGCTATGTTTGGTCATAGGAATCATATGAATTTAGAATAAATGTTGAATGTCCTGTAACTATGTATGTAGAGGCAACTAAAATTTACTTAGGATTTGATACAGAGCTCTGTAAACGGTTCGTTTGTTGGTATATAAGTATTTTTTGAAAGTCCAATAGAAATGTGAAAAAAGGGCTTGTAAATAAAAATTTACGAAAACATATCACTGAAAAACGTTTACAAAATCAGTCCAATCCAGATAATGTAACAAAAGAAACAGAACGTTTATTAACATATAAATAATAACTCATCACCAGTGTTACGTCTAAAATGGCATCAATTTAGCACGTCTACAATGCTTTCGTCCAATTTACACGTGGCACAGTTGTCTGACATGCCTGTATCAGGCAAATGTAGCTCCAACCAAGTAATTTAAAGGGAGATCGTTTCATGGAACTTAATATTGATGGAAGCCGCACTACGCGGCTTACGCTATGGTTTCACAACCATCTTGATTATGTAGGTAATTAAAATACTATTCAATTTTATACTAATTTTGCATTTATTTAAAAAATGTAACTTTAATTGATGAAAATATTAATGGTTACAAGAAATGATAAAAAAAATAACAAAGATATTAACGAAAATGTTGCTAAACGCTGTTACAGTTGCTTATTTTAAATCCTCTGTCTTAATAATCTCTTAAGTCGTTGTATGTGGTTTTGGTAAAACAGATGCTGTTTGATCCTTTACATTAGAGCACTTAGCTCTGAAGGAGCAAAGTCAGGGAGATAAGCAGATTTAAAAATAGGTACGGTTTAAGTTACCTTCGAGTGTTTTGGTATCATACGAGATAGGAATATGAAATGAAGCATACCATTATTTCTTTAATATTTTACATTGCATAATGTAAGGAGTAGGAGAGCTTTCACGCTTTGTTTATTATTTTAATGATAAAACCTACATTATAATGTTTTTAAAAAAACAATATGTAGAACGAAGGTATATCTAAATCTCATTAACATGATATTCTGCGTGAAATTAACCATAAAATTAGATATCCAAAGGAAATTATGTAACGTTACGAATTTTAAATTCAGTGCGAAAAAGGTGTAAGAGCTAAGAAAAAGGATGTTGTACTTGTTATGAATTTCTAAACATTTCCAATAAATTATGTTGAGAACTTGCTTCGCAGTTTAATGAACACTGTACCGCTTAACTTCTCCAGGGAGATAATACAGTGTGCCTGGTTGTCGGCACAAATAGGGGAATCGCTTAACTTCATTTTCTCGCACTATCTCCAACTTTATTCATTAGCACTTCATCGGCCATTACGTTCGTTTGTCTAAATTGATTTTGCTGAAGTTTAAATGTTGCCTTTAAAGTCTGTTCCTTGTAATTTATACCTTTGGAAATTTCAACTCCTGCTTTTAAATTTTGATAAATGTGCTCTGAAAGTGCGTTTCTGTCTTTTTGTGTGTCATGGTTAAGAAACGAACTATAACTTAGTGAGTCACCAGATTTTGAGCCAACTTTTTCTTATATTTTTTTACTTGTGACTCTTGAGGGGTCTGGTATTGACTTTATTGTTGCAAAATATTTTCAATCAAAATTACTCAGAACTAAGTGCGATTGCAACACGTTTCACGAGCCTTTTAGAGTTTTTATAGATCCCTCAAATCCACAAAGTAAACTTCCACATGGTATTAACTTTATAATTTCTCCAGCACTTTAATTAGTAAAAGCTTAATCAGTTTAAACAACACTAATTCCAGGATGCTCGGTAACCGGTGTGTGAAGTATGAATCATTGTTTGCACAAATTATCTTCTAATTACTCAAATACAACAACAGTTAATTATAAATTTCAAGTGTTTCGGTTTATACTTGACTGCGCTGTGATTTATCTTGGAAACTTCGAGTCAGCTAATTTTGATATAATTGTTAAATACCTTAAATTATTTGTTCTTAAACAACTTGTGACTGTTATAATTTCATTATGTGTTGAAGTTTCTTACTTACGTGATAAATTACATTGAATATTATATTTATCAAGCCCAAACCGGTGGGTCTAGAGACTCCAAATTTGGACTGTAGGTTCCTTACGACGTCTAGGGGTGTACTAAGAAAGGATTTTTCAAAATTCCTACGGGAAACCGAGATATACGCAAACGAAGTTGCGAGGGTGTATCAACGCACAGCCAAAACCGCTGCGTCTAGAGATTCCAAATTTGGCATGTAGGTTCCTTACGACGTCTAGGGATGTACTAAGAAACGATTTTTCAAAATTCCCACGGGAAAGCGAGATATACGCATACGAAATTGCGAGGGGACGCACAGCCCAAACCGCTGGGCCTAGAGATGCCAAATTTGACATGTAGGGTCCTTATAAGGTTCAGACCGACCGGACCGGACCGGACCGGAACGGATCAGACCTGATCGGTCTGGAAGGAACCGCACCGTACCGGGCCGTGACGGACCGGATCAAACCGGACCGGACCGGTTTTATTTTCATCTATATATATAAAATTCAAAGTCCTGACTGACTGACTGACTGACTGACTGACTTAAATATATATCAACGCACAGCCCAAACCGGTGGGTTTAGAGACTCCAAATATGGACTGTAGGTTCCTTACGACGTCTAGGGGTGTACTAAGAAAGGATTTTTCAAAATTCCTACGGGAAACCGAGATATACGCAAACGAAATTGCGAGGGTGTATCAACGCACAGCCAAAACAGCTGCGTCTAGAAATTCCAAATTTGGCATGTAGGTTCCTTACGACGTCTAGGGATGTACTAAGAAAGGATTTTTAAAATTTCCCACGGGAAAGCGAGATATGCGAGATATACGCAAACGAAATTGAGAGGGGACGCACAGCCTAAACCGCTGGGTCTAGATATGCCAAATTTGTCATGTAGGGTCCTTATAAGGACCGGACCAATCGGACCGGACCGGACCGGATGAAACCGTACCGTACCGGGCCGTGCCGGACCGGAATTTGTTTCTGAAGAAAGATATGCTAATTATTACTAGGCCACGCGGGCGAAGCCGCGGGCGGAAGCTAGTGTACAATATAATTTTAAGGCAAATAATAATAGCTGTTGCACGTAGTTTTTTGGAGTTTTTTGTCGTTTTCTGATACTAACGGCCTTTACACTTGGCTAAATTCAGAGTCTAACAAAAGAGATGGTGCAATACTAAGAGAGAGATGTGAGAAGTTGTAAGTGCTTCTCGCTTATTCTTATCGTATGGCACCATCTCTTTTGTAAAGGACGTCTTAGTTCGGCTTCTAAAGGTCATGCTTCTAATGGCAATGGTGCGTTATGTTAAGATTTCGCTATTAAATGCAAAATTATTTTTTCAAATGGGATTGATAGTAGGGTATAGAACCGGGAAATCCCGGTACCGAAAATCCCGGGAATTCCCGGTTCTTTTATAGCTGTAAAAGAACCGGGAATTGAAATACAAGAACCGGGATTTTCCGGTACTTTCGGGATTTTTTTATTTATTCAATTACATGGCAATTGGCAACACTGACGCTAGTGACGCTACGTGCGATCGAATATATTTTGATGGTCAACAAACAATCGAGTATGTTTTCAAGAAAAAGTAAAAAAAATATCTAAACTATGACTTTTTTGCAATTTTGCCAAAGAAAATGTTGTCTTCAAAAACACCTTTTGAAAGTTCCTGTGGTCGAGTGGCTAGCAATGGTCAGTTTATCTCAAGGACCGCGGGTTCGAATCCTGCGCAAGGCAAACATTTGTGTGCAGGAACATGTCTGTTTGCCTTGGTCTGGGTGTTTTCTATGTATAATAAGTATTTATTTACAAACAAAAAAAAGTATTTAAGTATGTTTATCAGCAATCTAGTACCCATAGTACAAGCTTAGTTGCTTAGTTTGGGACTAGATGGCGTTGTGTGATTCGTCCAAGAATATTTATTTATTTATTTAACCTATGTTTACAATGGTTCTGAAACGGTTTTTATGCTTCGAATCAAGATCACGAAGTCTCAATTTTCCCAAGAATTGTCTCAAGTCCTGTTAAGATGCAAAAAAATTGCTCTTCAGTCTCAATGTTTGTGGAGGAAGCATGTTCTATGCGTTCTTTTTGGGATTTTGGTCTGGTGATTGCGCAGGCCAGTCTAAGACCGAAATGTCATGCATGCTCCTGAAGCTAGCTGGTCACCACTCGCGCTGTCTGCGTACGGACATTAACACCACAACCTTTCAGTCAGTTGCGAGCGAGCGACAGAATCAGTGGTGTCCAATCGTCAATTTTTATTTAACACAAACAACTGGTGCTCTGACGAGAGCATTTGAAGAAACAGCATTGCCGTAACATTTGGCTGTTTTTTCGCATCAGTTAGCAAAAATCGGTCTTCGTGCGTATGGTCCTTGCGCTTCTGGCCATGGCATTCTTTCACTTACTTCCCCAGTAGCATGATAACGTAACTTTAACCTTGATTGCTGCAAGCCTTGCGACAAGAGCAACTTTTTAGCATCATACCAGGACTTGGGTAATGTCGCCCAAAAAGATTTGATTTATGACATGAAATAGTTATTTGTTATACAAGGCTGCAAAGTTGTTTTTTGGCGCGAGTACTTTATTGAAACCTGAGCTAGCAAAGGATTCTAGGATTGAACCACGAGCGAAGCGAGTGGTCTTCATCATCATCATCATAAGAACCCTCTAGTGGGTGTGGTTTCCGCACTCAGTCCCGTTCTGGACCATTGTACGTGATGCCGTGGGGCTGTTATTACATCCAGCCCACCTCCCTCCAGAAGCGAATTAGTCCTCCTAAACTGCTCAGTGTGTCCGCGAGAGACGTTGGTGACCCAAGTGTCTCTTTCCGAATTTGGGCGACGCCTGTGCACTCAAGGAGCACGTGCGCCACCGTTTCTTCAGTTTCCATGCATGCTCTGCACAGAGGACTGTCCGTGATACCTATTGTGTGAAAGTGTTTGTTCAGTGAGCAATGTCCTGTGATGGTTCCTGTTACCGAAGCGAGTGGTTTCAAATATAGAATCCTGAGCGTAGCGAGGGTTTCAAAGGTACGAGACGCAGAATAACTTTGCTGCCGAGCGAAACACACAACTTTTCACCTCACTACTAGGAAAATGCTAGGTGCAAGAAAAACGCAAATAATATAGGTATTAAATAAGTGTTTATTTTCTTTCATGCGGTGTCGTGCTGGCCAGTTCGATTATTCTAAAAATAAGGTTGGCACACTGGCATGAAATAAGTACCTAATAATGCATTTTCAGAGGACTGGCGGTATAAAAAATTATAGAATAGAAAGGTTCGAATTTTAAAAATTCTTTCCACGCTAGGGCACAACAATATTTTTTCACCTCACAAGCTCGGAAAAAATCTGTTTGTCATTCGAAATCTGAGCGCAAAAGTGCATTTTGTGCCCTAGCGTGGAAAGAATTTTTAAAATTCGAACCTTTCTATTCTATAATTTTTTATACCGCCAGTCCTCTAAAAATGGATTAATACTTATTTCATGCCAGTGCGCCAACCTTATTTTTAGAATAATCGAACTGGCCAGCACGACACCGCATGAAAACAATAAACACTTATTTAATATATTATTTGCGTTTTTCTTGCACCTAGCATTTTCCTCGCTGTAGTGAGGTGAAAAGTTGTGTGTTTCGCTTGGCAGCAAAGTTATTCTGCGTCTCGTACCTTTGAAACCCTCGCTACGCTCAGGATTCTATATTTGAACCACTCGCTTCGCTCGTGGTTCAATCCTAGAAACCTTCGCTAGCTCGGGTTTCAAAATAAGTACTCGCGCCAAAAAACAACTTTGCAGCCTTGCATAACAAATAACTATTATTGATAACTGATTTTTCGCATAATTGCAAAAAACTGCATTATTTTTTATTTTTTCTTTGTGACGACCGTATTAAACAAATACGGTCGTTACTTGTATCATTATTTCACTTTTTAAAAAATATTTACGCATTAAATATAATATTATTTTACTTTTACATGTACCTAGTCCAATAAATGAGCTTTCTAAAAATAAGTATGTCTAACAAAAAATGTGTAAATTGAGCAAAATCAAAACATCCCTAGGCGGTGTTGATGTATTGTACCGTACCGAAATTCCCGGGAAATCCCGGGAAATCCCGGTTCCAGCATAGTCCGGTACCGAAAATCCCGGTTCCTTGAGATAGTACCGGTTCTCTATACCCTAATTGATAGGTTTATAGGTATAGACTTTAAAGTACATCTCTGAAGTGTCTGACTTCGATTGTGAACAAAAATATGTATATCTGTCTTGTCAGACAATCTTTGTTAGATATAAAGACTTTTCGAATACATTTGAGACTAACTTTATAAATTTCAACAACATTCATACAGAGTAAACATTTAGGTACGTTTAAGTTAGGGTTGCCAACTTTTTTTAGCAGAAATAAAGTATATCTGATTTTAAAGGAGGTAAATAAAGAGTATGCACTTATAAAAAAGAGTATCATTTATTTTTATCTTTTAAAAAGGTATTTTTTAGTACTTCTTGCGGCATATAACAAATTTTCATTATTTTTAAAGGTATTGAATGAGTCTAAACATTCTAACTCTAAATTTATATATATCAAGAGCTCATTTTTGATTAAATTCAATGAAGCTCTGTTTCTCTCTTCTCGCCACTTCACATTCATGACCGAAAAGACTCTTTCTGTAAATGCTGAAGTGGCGGGAACAGAGAGTATATAGCTAATAATTTTTTTTAAACAATGAAATTCTTGAGGACATTTTTTAAAAATATATTGCCATTTTTCAGCGGTGCATTTTTGTATAAAGTCTGTGTTATTAAACAATTCGGCTTGGAGCAATTTTAAAATTGTTACTTCTGAATATAAAGTATCCATGTCTATGTTTAGTCTTTTTAAATTAAGTTTTCCTTCTATAATTTGTTCTAAATGATTAAATTCAACAGTAGTCTTTAAAGATATTGTATTTAGTGAATACAGCCAGTTATCATTACTAAAATCAAACCATTTTTGTAAATAAGTCAAACATTTGTTTATACACAATGAAAAATTAGTGTTAATTTTATTATACAAGTCAGGTGATGATTGTTCAAGAGGTTTTAATTTCTGTTTTGTTGTATAGCCAAAATAGTTGTCTTTCAGTCTTTGCTGTAATTCTGATTTTAAATTTTCCATAATACCAAAAACATCTACAATTATTGTGACAGAATTACCTTCCAGAGATTTAATAGTTTTGTGAAATATGTTTAAAATATGGCTGGCGAAATGTAAGTAAATTTCAATTAAATCATGCTTACTCCCTAACATCAACAGATTTTGAATTATCATAGGGCAGTCCTCATCAAGACTTTTAAAATAATCAAGTATTGGATGCCAATTCAATAATATAGTATCAATACAAGGTAGTAATGATAACCACCTAGTGCCAATATGTCTCTTAAGCTCATGAAAGTCTCCTTCTACTATTGCAACAATTTTTTTTAACTCTTCTCTTCTACAAGCTGACACTGAAAAATGGCTATATATTTTTAATATGACATTTTCAACATCATAAGTTAGAAAACCCATTCCATATTTCACACAGTTGTGCACAATGTGTGCATGACAATTACCCTTAATAATATCAGGTACTACATTTACCATATTAGTGTATAATGAGTGATGCACACCAAAATTTGAGTTTGTGTTATCTGCACTAAGGCCAGATACTCGATTAAAAGGGATATTATGCATATCCATAGATTTTTTTATAGCAGCAAACATGCCATCAGCACTTTCATTAGCATTTTCATAAAAATCTAAAAGTTTGTTTTGAATTCCATTTTCTACAGTGAAATATTGAACTACTAAAGGGAATAATTTGATGTTTTTTTTATTAGATGCATCAGTTTGCAGACAGAAATATATATTTTCATCTTTTAAATCGTTAACTACACTTTCAAGAGCATGAGGTCCAAGAACTTCCATAACCAAAGCTTCCATTTTAGTCCTAGCTATTTTGATATTAGTAGCAGTTTTAGAGTCAGCATATATTATTTTATCTAATTTAACGGAGCAATCCATGCTATTATATGATAAATGATGTTTGACTGTATGGAATGATAAAGCTAATTCAGCTGCTGTAACATTATCATTTTCAGATACTGGTCTTGAAGTTGAAGCTGGAGTCAAAAACTTTTGTAGGACTCCTGATGTTCTTTTTAATTCAGTTTTGGCTTTATGTTGTTTAGTATCTTCATGCTGTTTTATCTAAAACAAAAAAGAAACATTGTTGCAAGCATGCACCATGCATGATACCATAACCAAAACAACACACACACAAAACATCTGCGTCGACATAAATAGATCCAATTAAATGACTGCCAGTCAGTACCAGAACCAGAATAAGCGCAATTCAATTACATTACATTACAAATAGGTATTCACACATCCAACCAACCGACCCACCACAAAATAACACAAACAAAACCAATTAAACATTCCATGAACTAAAATCTAAATGAAAATAATAATAAAAAGTTTTAAGTACATACGTGTCCAATTCCAGCTGAAGAAATTGAAAAAATTACACCACAAATCATGCATTTTGCATTTGTATCATTTTCTGGGTCTTTTCTCAGCCACAAAAATTCATTTTCCCACGATTGTGTGTATTTTTGTGACCTTTTTTTCTTGGCAACAACTTTTTGCTTTTTACGTGGGGGGGTGCTTGGGTTATATTCTTGATCTGCATTATTTTGTTCCTCAATTACGTCATCCATTACAAATTGGATAAAACAAACAAAAAACAAGTCACAACACAGTGGAAACAAAATCAATGTAACCGGTAACCTCAAACTCCGGACAACTCAAAATAACTTGTGACATGACATTGACACATTTAATATAATGAATGACATTAGTGGCTGCGTTCAGGAACGTTCGAATATGGATTGAGGAATCGGCGATACCAACATAATAACAGTAAATAGTGGACTTTTTTATTCTGATTAAGGTTTTTGCGTATTATATACAGACGTGCACTAAACATTTTGTAAAAAAGAGTATTTTAGCGTACTTTATTAGTGTTAGAGATTATAGAGTACGACCACATGATATAGAGGACAATACTCTATTTTAGAGTACGGTTGGCAACCCTAGTTTAAGTGTACATAACTTCACCTGCACCAAATTGTACCTTTAATAAAACACACATAAATAGCAGTACTTGAAATACCTATAAACTAAACTAACAAGTGCAAGCCGTAAACTTCAAGCGAAAACTGCGCGTGCTGAGAAAAAGAAACGTCTTTGTTCTTGTAGCCAAAACAAAACTAAATGTTTAGACGTTACAATAACAAACATGGGAAAATAGCGTGCTATAGGGAACAAACGTGCTCAATCGAATATAAGGACCCCTGATTATATTAACGTGACAACATACCAGGAATAAGGATTAAGAGCTCATTGTTGATTTAGCAAAAGTAAATCATACCAATGAACTCATAACTTTACTTATAAAGGTGTAACAAAATACCCATTGTGCCTTACCTTCCATGAAAATAACTGTTGTAAATTTTGTTGAGGTATTTTACAACCTTGGTAAATTACTAATGAAATGAGTATGAAGACTTAAAACTTCATAAATTTTCGCTCAGTGTAAAATTGAGTTTTTAAACCTTACGTTCGTAAGATATTAAATAGTACTTAATGATGATTGATAAACTAGTCACTAGTCACAGTAAATAAAAATCAAAACAAATCTCAATAAATAATATCAACTATAACACAAAAAACAGTTGTACTGAAACACATAGCAAGATATCAGCAACTAACTAAACTAGTTACAGTGTAACAAACAATAATAATTATAATAGACCACTGAATAATAATGTATGTACGTGAAATTAATTAATCACAAGTTATAACTAACAATATCAATATAAACAATTGTGACACGATGAGTTATGTACGAAACAATAACGCAATAAACACTTCAACATATCAATTCGGCCGAAGACAGCCAATTACGTAAAACTTTCTTAGAAGCTGTTCCGCACACTCGGCACTCTTTTGAAACCAATTTTCTCAAGACAACTAAAGAACTACGGTATGCCATGATTCGTTTGCTGACGTAGCAATATTACGTCACGGGGGTGATAGTAATTGTGTAAACAAACTGGATATATTTACAAGCAGCACATCTGGAGGTAGGAAATGGAATCGGTTTGTTCGGAAAATGTTACGTTTCATCAAACTGACATCTGTGTATTCGAATTCCAAAACGTTGCAGCTGCAACTGTGTTTCGAATCTTTCATTGTTTATACTATTAAAATTATGAATTACGTAATAAAATAATTAAAATGTTACACAAGTGAGAAGGGATTATTTATAACACACAAATATTATGTACAGGTGCACGTCGAGCTTTACACTTGCAGTACCATTTTGGCTCTTATTACATAGAACTTAAGAAAGGTACAAAGTCCAATATGTAAAGGTCGACAAAGGTCTCTGTACATATTAGAGAGGTAGGGCACAGCGGATATCCGCTCAAATCGGAGCAGCCCGTCTGGGGAAGGACCTCCACCTTACAGAAGATCGTAGCCAAATAGCATTGGTTTCGGCCATTGTTGTGTTCCTACGGTGAGTAAGGTCTCCAGAGCTCCACTTGGGGGGGTTGGGAGGGTTGGCAACGCGTGAGTGATACCCCCGGTATTGCTTACGTCTATAGGCTACGGTGACGGCTTACCATCAGTCCGACCGTATGCTTGTTTGCCACCTGTGTGGTATAAAAAAAATAATAATAATAAAAAAAACATATATTTCAGGAAAGCCATATTGTCGAAACTAAAAAATAGTCACAAACGAAATATTCGATATTTCCAGTTTTTCCAGAAATATTCATAAAGCAATAACGCTTACTTTAGCTATAGAAATTCTAATTGGTATTCTCAGTGCTTTAGCGTAAAATGTAGATTATTTTAAACTAGCAGTATTTAACAACTACTATTTAGAGATAAAGAAAACTGTTAAAAGACGACAAATTGTAAAAGCAATCTGTAAACCATCATACCATGTGTCTCAAAAATACTCCATCAATTTGCAGAAAAAAACATTACCTGATCTCCACTTGACTTCCATCTGCCAGAGGACTCTTCAGTTAAAAATAAATACAAAACAGGTACCTTTTTGACGTCCACCGAGAGATATCACTGAAAATGCGGCGAATATTTTCGTTCATCGTATACAATTTGTAACCTGACTTTGCGAGAATTCATATTAACAAATTGAAATTACATAATAACTGTTAAAACAATGATCTACAGTTGTCTGCTTTAGTATTTTTTCACTTCGCTTTTGCATATTATTTTAATATGAAGACTTTTGAGTCAACATGTCAACAATATTTTATGTAACATATGCCGCCTTCTAGTGTCATCTTATTTTCTATGTCCGCATGAAATGTTTATTTCTTTATTTCTAACTTGTTGAATATTTTCTGCTAGTTTAAAGAATTTTAGGATCATGCGTTCGTACTCGTTTTGAAAACTAATATGGGTAGTATGGGATGGATTTGAATCAGAATAAGTCAGTCCTAATGGCAATATCTTTCATAATTAGTACTGCACTAAATGTACAATCAATTGAACGCACAAAAAGGCTCATAAATTCGCTACTTGAAACAAAGTTTTACGAACAATAAAATCCTTAATAAAGCAGCTTAAACAACAAAGTTGACAACAAAATTCTAAAGTTAACAGATAATATCGATAAGTTGACGAATATTAAACTTTAACAATCGTTCGACTCGAAATGAGAACGTTAAACAGACATAAATTGAATATGAGTTGAGTCATGTCACAAATGGACGACATAAAGTGCCGTGAAGCAACTTTGATGACAGATGACAGTAGGGTGGTCCGTGCCACCCGGTACATTACAAAGCTGCATGCACATTTGATAGAAATAATGTCGAAGACTGGTTAAAATTTTTCATATTTTAATTTAAGTTTTTGAGACGAGGCTGCCAAAGGGACCTTCACATTGAATTCTTAATATTGAATAAATTTAAGAATAAATTAAATCACTTTAACAAAGAGAAAAACTTAACAAAACTTACTAAACAAAGTACTAAGAAAAACTTAACAAAAGAAAAATTTGCCGTTGAAGTTCCGTCTATTTACAAATGAACTCAGCTTGTCACGCGATAGATATGACAGTAAGGCGAAGTATTTAGAAAAATTTAATAAAACACAAGAAAAAAAAAATTTGTAGCATTGCAAGAGCAAGTAGAAAACGGAAAACATGAGCCAAACAAACAGTAGCAAGTACACTTTCAAAGACCTGAACAACAAAAACATTTTAATAATGTATACCCACCTCAAAGCAACTTGGTATTTAAAACAGCGACAACCACACAGTGTACACGAGACACGGGTTATATTAAAATATTCAGTAACCAGCTACTGGAAATACCGAGGAGTTTATTGCGTTTAACTTGCATGCAATTATATTGAAGTGCTATTAATGACCAATACCGTATCGGCGATTGCTTCATATAGAGCTATAATATTTTCACGATTGTGGTTCCATTCATTTATGATATACGTTTTAATGATTTTTTTTTCTTTTTACTGACAAATGCATATTAATATTATCGTTATTTATCTCAAGAACTACTACTGGTTTGAATTGAAAAAGGAAAAGGACGGGTTGCACTCCGGGAGTGCCGGCAGAAGTGGCAACTTAAACATCAACGTTGTGCATTTTTTAATATTTTGGAATGGTTAGGGAATCTTACACATTTTCGATCAGGCTACGGATCTGACGCGAGTTTAATATTTTTTACCCATCTAAAAAAAGTGCCAAGCGCCGCTAAAGAAGTTTTCACTTCAAAATTAATTAAAGGCAAAAATTAATTAAATAACATCACGATAGATAGATGAGTTCCCAATGAGTCAGCTTGTAAAAAAGAAAAGTCTGACTGACTGATCAACATCCAACTCAAATTAAAGAGCTAAAATTTCTTGAGAGAGGTACTCTTTATTATAATGTTAACAACATTTTTAAAAATTCTCTCAGGATAGCGGAATTCGCCGGAAGATGAAACCAGAAAATCAATCAAATTAGTTAAACAAATAAACCTATATCAATTTTTGATTACTATAATTCCAATGCAATGATGACCAATGATGCACTAAATAATGCCACATCCGGGATCTGAACAAATACTAATGAATATTGTAGCATCATGGTTTAGGCATCCAATAAGAAAGAGTTTTTCGAAATTTCCTTCGGAAAATACACGCAAATGAAGTTGCGCGGGTTTCCCTAGTACAAATTAGAAATTTTGTGAAATCCTTTCATTCTATGAAATGGCATTAAAATGTTTTTCACTTCTCATGCTCAGAAAATGCTTATTTGCGCAGGATATAGGCTGCACAAAATCGAATTTTGTGCACAAGGGCAAAAACGTATCTACTCATAAATGTATCAATAATAAGGCAAAGGAAATGAGCGACATTACTATCAGCCCTCGCCTTCGGCTCGGGCTGCTAAAAGTCTCGGATAGAAATGATTCGTTTTGTGCACTTGTTGTTAAATCTACTATTGTCTAATCTAAGGGTATCATTATTGTGTTTATTGAATGGTTGGCAAACGTTTATTGTCTATCCAAAATGTCCAATTTATCATTGTAATGTAACGTCTATTTCATTGGAATTAGAACGTCTGAAAATCGACTCGGTTCATTGACGCTATTATTTAAAATAAGATGATTTTTTATGATAGACACAGTTCAGAGACTAAGAACAAAGATTTTGACACTAATAATGTAAGCATCGTCATGAAACATGTAATTACATAGCACAATATGAATAGTATGAATACTACACTGGGCGTCAAAAATAAGTAGTACAGTTTTAAAATTGCATTTACTCTTAAACTATAGAAGTTAGAGTTTTGAAATAAAAGTCATTTTATAGCAAATTTAACAAAGTTTTCTAAAAATAATATTTTATTTAGCATTAGTAAAGTTTTACACTGAAAATTTAGAAAAAACTAAAAAGCTAACCATTTTGAAGAAACTATCAAGCACTTAATTTTTACGTTTTGGGCCTTGTTCCCACTTTGGTAACTTGTGTTGCCGCCTCGGGCTCTGATGACAGCTTGGAGCCGATTTAGCACTAAGTTTCGGAGGCGGTATTGGGGAAAATTCACCCATTCTTCTATCAGGCCTGCTTTAGAGCCCTGAGGGTGGCGGGGGGTGGTCTGCGTCTTCTGACTAGCCTCTCAACCTCATCCCAGGCGTGTTCAATCGGGTTAAGATCTGGGCTTCTTGATGGCCAAGCCATCAAGCTGATGCCAACGTCCTGAATGTACTTTTGTACGAGGTGAGCGGTGTGTGGCCGGGCGTTATTATGCATTAGTATCGCTCCATCACCCATATTTACTAAATATAGCCCTGCATACTCGTTAAGGATCTCTAATGCATATCTTTCTTCAGTCAGAGTGCCATTTTCTATGACCACTAGCTCTGTGCGACCCTCTGAAGAGATGCCAGCCCATACGTGTACAGAGCCTCCGCCGTATAGAACTCTTTCCGAGATGAAACCTTGAATGTATCGCTCACCGGGTCGCCTGTATACTCTCCGCCTTACATCGGAAGTGAATAAAGAAAACCGAGACTCATCTGTGAACAAAACTCTTGTCCATTCTTCTTCGCCCCATTGTACGTGTTGACGGGCGTAGCGTAGTCTTGCTACTCAATGCCCTGTCTCAAGTTTGGGGCCATTTGCTGGCCTGTACGACTTCAGGTTGGCTTCAGCAAGTCTTCTCCTCACTGTACTCTCACTAACGTAGTCTCTTCGGGTCTGAAGAAGCTGTTGCTGGACCTCAACTGCATTAAGGTGACGATTTCTTAACACAGTCGAGACAATTAAGCGGTCTTCTCGGGTACGAGTGCACCTGGGTCTGCCATTACTTGGTCTCCTTAGATGGTTTCCAGTCTCTTCGTACCTTTGCTTTACTTGTTGGATCGTTCTTAGAGTTACACACACCGTTCTTGCAGTACGACGCATACTGATGCCTACTCCGAGAAAAGTTATGATTCTTGCACATTCTTCTGGTGAAAGAGGCATGATTAGTAAAGTTTACTCGCTGAAGACACATTTGCTTTTGAATTGCAATTGATTTATCAGCAATAAAGAAAACAATAAAAAACAAAAGTACAAGCCAACATTTAAAAAAAATAGTGTTTTTATTTATTAAGTTTTTTTTCAGTCAATTTTTATAAATGATATTATGCATGACGTTTTTATTAAATGAAATTAAATTGTCTTTTAACTTTTTTTTATTTCAAAGGTCTAGCTTCTGTAGTTTAGGAGATATTGCAATTTTAAAACTGTACTACTTATTTTTGACGCCCAGTGTATTTGTTGATTTCCGGAGAGGTGCCACACTGTGCACAAAAACTTTTATTTATACGAGTCAAAGCGTCTGGAAGAACTCGATGCGCCAAGTACGGAAGACTCGATCAAAGCCCTCCTACAATTACACTCGCGATTCCACTGGTCAACTTTTTTGTGTGCCATGTGGCCGAACCTTCAAGTCAACGTTCGGTTTTGCAAGCCACATTAGGGCCCACCACAGCAGATGATGATGATGATGATGATGTTATGTAATGTAAAGGATAGAAAGGAGAGAGGTAGAAGGAAAGTAGTGCTCAAAGTAAAATAAAATATAATAAGTGATACAGAATAGTCGATAAAATGTACAAAGGAAGCGGAAAAATTGATAAGTTAAAATTGAAGTAAATACCTTGACGCAATATTCAGATAACTTGAATCATATTTACGTCCCTGCTCATCTCTTTCATTGGCTGACTGTACTACGATAGGTACATTGCAAATGTAGAATTATGCTGGTAAAATATTAGCAAATTGTATTTCATAGAGCATTGGAGCGCACTTGATAAATGGATGTTGTTGGACGAAAAGCCGATTAAGTTACTAAAATTATGCAACCCACTTGCATCATATTACACGAAGTATTGATACGTCCATTATTACTTATATTTATACACACAACGGGATATTTATGGATATTTTGCAGTGTATTAAATGATGATGATTATACGATAGCTATTTGTTGATAACAAACATTATATAACACTCCTGTCGCAGTCGGGGAAAAATTAATATGCTTTGCATTTTTGAACTTAAGTGTGGCACTATTTATTTTTGTGGATAGCCTATTGTTTTTTATACAAGTGGTCAATTTGCTCTTATTTCCGAAATGGTAGCCGTTTATAGAGTAGATTAATTACATGTCTCTGACAAGAGAAAGTGTTTGTAAGGAAAGGACCTATTCTCTGAATAAAAGATTTGAATATTATGAATGTTTGAAATTGATCGATTTTTTCGACACCTCTTTCAAAAGAGAGTTTGCGACAGTTTTAACATCATATCGAAGACTCACAAAATAGTAACAGCCATTAACGTTTTGCAGTATGAAGTTCGAACGATTAATATTGCCCTGAAACGCCAGCTAATGATACTAAGTGCATCCAATAGTTATAACTTAAGTCAGTTACAGTTTGTAATTCAGACGAGCACAATTTACGACCCTTTCCAATTGATTAAAGTTAACGATACTTGTTTATTGAGTTCATTGCATATAAAAGACAATTTTCGTACTCAATTGTTATGGCTGGAAATTATTTCTTTATTGTCGTAATTGGGAGACTGCACTTTTTATTGCTTTGGAACATTAATTTATTAATTAACTTAATAATTTTTGCATTAACTTTTTATAAACAAACTTAACATGTGTTTGATAAACCCTGTGCTATACCATCGTCCAAGGATCAAGTTATTTCTTATAAAAAAAAAAACAGAAACGGTCTAGTCTACACGTGGCAACTAGTGGCAAGTGTAAGATCGCGAACTCGAAGTTGCGAAGAAGCGGTCCCAAAAACTGATTTCAAATACGAGACCTTATAAAATACCTAATAATGTACAGTCAAGAGCAGGTCGACCTTTACAACTTGGACTTTGTACCATTCTTAAGTTCTTTGTCATAAGAGCCAAAATTGTAGTGCAAGTAAAGCTCAACGTGCACCTGACTGTACAATTTTAAATAGAGAAACAATAGTGTTTCTTACTCATAAAAAGAATGAAAGCTTTTTTTTTTACTTTCCTGTATAGTCATAAGCATTGTATTAGAATTAAGTGAATCAGAGATGAGAATTGTCTGGAACATTACTGTCGCTTCAATTGTTACTTGATCGCTCATTTCACAATGTGCAGTACCTATTTTTTTTGTTTTCTCAGGTTTTTCATAATGTAAAAGTAGGTATATCTTAACATCAAATACTTTTGTTTTGTGAACATTTCGTATATTTCAAAATTTTATTCTTCCTAGACAATTTAATTTCCTGGTCCATTCCGATGGCCAGAATCTGCTAGTGATTGGAAAAGATACTCATTTTAACGTGGAACGGCTGTCATCACGTCTACATCAAATTCTAAAATACTGTACATTTTTTCCACTATAAAAATAGATATTTAAATAAATTCTATTATCGAAGACCTTTCAGCATCGGCAATCACTGCACCGCGCTGTCATAGGTAATATAATATAGTTTTGTTTTAGTATGGATGCTTTTAAATTCCAAACGTCGAAGATTTTTTACTCCAGTAATAAATATTGACATAATATAGCATCATAAAAAAAGGAACAAAGTTCTGTGAGTCAAGATTGAAAGCCGACCTTTCTTCGTGAACTCAGACGGAAACTGTCGAAAGTTATGATTTATGCCCATTTTGATCGCTCTTCAGTTCTTAGGTAAATAAATTTGTATAACTTAGTAAAATTTATAATAAAAGAAAAAAAAAATTGTTTACGAGTTCTCACTCGTAAACAATTTTTTTTTTCACAAGCTCTCGCTTGTGGTAAGACTATCATATAATAAAATAGTCTATAACTTCATGGAGGTGATACAATTCCCGTATTTAAAAAAACCCACAATACCGGGGGCGGCGGGGCAACCATGAAAGGCGAAAAAACGGACGGAAGTTTTAAACCATTCTAACTAGTAATGTCTTTTTTGACAGGTACGTGTTTCGTTGTTTCGGATGGACACTTTCATGGTAGCCCCGAAGATTTTATTTTATAAACGCCTACAAACCTTTATGAGTATAAAAAAGCTGGCCACCCGATAGAGAGATAGTGATAATTTAGAATAGTATATGAAAGTTCTCAAAATCTGGAATACAAAATATTTCCGCCGGAGTTTTTTTTGGGATCAATCACCTCTTCTAAGAGCCGCGTTCTTGTCGGTGTAGCAACATTTTCCTCTCTCCTGTACCAGCTCCTTCATCTCTCTGTAAAACATGACGCCTGCACTTTCCTTCAGTTGATCCATGTAAACTCTTCTCGTCCTTCCCCTCCTATTATAATACTACTACATATTATTTATTTTCTAGAAGCAAAGAACAAAACATAGGAACATATTTAAAAGAAATAAAACTCAACTACTATTATAATAATAATATATTCATTATTATTTTTAAAGTCGTATAAGTTTGTTATTCGTTTGTTTCCCTCTGTTAGAAAAAAATTGCAGAATTTTTAATCAAAATGTGATGTTATACGATAACAAGATAAATATGTGAATTACATTTTGAAGCGACGTAGGAAATGATAGAATTACGGTACATCGGTACATTCGAACTAGTTTAATGAAATATTAAATAAGATCACGTAGCAAAACTTCGCGTTAAAGTAGACGTTCTTGATGCTATATTATTTTAAACTAATATTATAAAGATCTCTAGTTTATTTAATGGATACTTTTCATAAACACTTAT
The DNA here is from genome assembly GCA_905163395.2 of Endotricha flammealis. Lineage (NCBI taxonomy): Eukaryota > Metazoa > Arthropoda > Insecta > Lepidoptera > Pyralidae > Endotricha > Endotricha flammealis. Next base: position 5,987,314 of record LR990866.1, read on the forward strand.
CTTTGTATTAATACATACTTTTATAATAAATTCTACACCCAAAGTAAGCTAGTACAACTTGTGCATGTCTAAGTTTACGATTCCTCGTTATTATTATTATTTTTTAATGTTATACGACAGACAAACAGGCAAGCGGGCCACTTGATGGAAAGTGGTCACCGCCGCCTATGGACATCAGCAATACCAGGGGTACCACCAATACGTTCTAAATAAATAAATAAATAAAATGCATTTATTTCAGGTTACAAGACCCATATACAATATAAAAATAAAAAAATTATTAATCCATTCAATCCAATTCAAACAAAAATTAAAAAAGTATAATAAAATGAAATTAAATAGTTTTAGCAAATAATTCTTACCTCATCCCTTCCCTCCTGACCAAGCGAGACCGTTCTTCTCTCTTTCCAGAACTTAAAAAAAATCCAAACAAAAATAATAATGGCCACCACCCCACTTACTATCTTATATTTTGTCTTGGATCTCAAGCTATCCCCATACATACAAAATTCCTCAATGGGTTCAATACGTTTCGATCTTTTCTGTTACAATCAAAACTAAACTATCTGCGAGCGAAGCCATGCATATGTTAAGAACTGCGTTGTATGAAAAATCCAATTCAGTATTTTTTCCATTATATTAAACGAACTTGCTTTATAGAGACCTTAGAAGTGAACTCTTTGTAATCGAATTTCCATATGGCTTCCCATTGATCAGGTTGCATTTGGGTTAATCAATGAAAAGGTTAGTTTTTTTATATTATATTATATTATTATTATTATTAAATCCTAACTTTTATCTTGTATCTAATCCTAAATAACATCGGCCATTTTACTGTGTGTCCTGTGTCTATCATTGAATTAAGATGAAATCTGGTTTTAAAAGAATTTGAATCCTGTAGAAGAAGAATGCAAAATGGCAAATTAATATTTTGTAATTTTATCTGTCATTAATATTGTATTTTAAATACGACGTCACATTTTAGTTGTAATGATGACAAAAAGAAAGGCATTGATTAAAGTTAGTCATCGGATAAGCAAAGTGAACCTTTCACTAAGAAGTTTTTAATACACTTTCTCTTAAAAAATCAATTTGTAGCGATCAAGGGGGTCCACGGAGCAACAAAAAGGTATTAAAGATAAAAACCCACGTCACGACATTGCTACATTACGATTTTTGATTTCAGTCAATTGTTTGGGCTTTTTTGGGTTAATACTATGACACTAACAAATAACGTGGCTTTCTATTGGTCAAATAATTTAAAAATCGGTTCAGTAAAGGGGACTCCCACCGCACCAAGTATTTAAGTCACCAATTTTTCAAAATCATAAGTGTTATGAAGTAAGACTTTTTTCTGACTATCGGCCTGTCTGTTTTATTTTATTTATTGAGAACGAATTCTATTATTTTTTTCGTTAAAACCGCTGAACCGATTAAAGTGAAATTAATTACATAGACTAGTTTTAATCCTGGAAATAATTCTGGAAACTGGAACAGCAGGATACTACGAGTACGAAATACTTTTGTACTATTTGGTGCAGTAACATCGCGTAGTGAACAGTTAGCTTTATTCGATTACTGCAGGCTCCATCTAGATAAGTGAATTTATTGAAGTCCAAGTTAGAAAGTAAGTCTTTTGTTTTGATTGCGATTGATAAACTTGATTAGCTTCCCTTTGTAGCACGGTTTAAATTAACACGAATGGAGGATTAAAAAGGCGAGCTTAAGTTCGCCATTGTTAAATCGGGTTTCTATTCCGATTCCAGATAAGGCTACATTTAAAATCTATACCGCTCTATCAAACTATTGTTTGGCACTTTGAAATTCATAAATGTAAGTTTTTAAGGCTCCACTTTCATAAAATGCATAGTTTTAAATTGAGTTTTGTTGGTAAAATGCACGTTCTCTCTTTCTGGTCGGTTCTTTATTTCTGCAGATCGTGGTCCTGGCATGGTGGGATTTCATTTGAGAATGGATAAACTGTCACCATTAACCTCTATCGTTGGCAATTTCGGCGATTTGGTAGAAAATGCACGTTAACACAGTGAAAATCAAGATTTTTTACAATTCACACCAAAAAATTATTGTCCATTTTTTGACCATACGTCAGAAAAATGCTTTGTGGCAGCCCCACCGCCCGGGGAGCACGCGGTGGGGACTGTGGAACTTACCACAAAAAAACTGACGGGATGCCTCTTGCCCTGTGTGGCGGGGCCACGGGAAACTGGGATACAACCGCGACCCCGCCAGGGCCGTCCGGCCAAGGTACCAGCCGGACCCGCTCGCCCCCGATACGCTCCGTCAGCAGTACACCGCATCCAGGTGCACTGCCGACACCGAGGACCATCGCTCCCTCAAGACGACGGGCCTTCCCCGGCCCGCCGTCTCGGCTGGGCTTTGGTCCCCGTCCACTCGGCGATCGCACCCACTGTGCCGACCGCCAGCCAACGGCCACACCACACTTATTCAGCGTGGCGCGGCCGTCAGCTCCGCTCGTGATTTTTATAGAGGTTGTCTTCCTCGCGGCCCGGGCGGTTAAGCCAAGGCCCCCGGCCCGTGGGTGGAGGACCCACGGGTTACGGTATGCGCCGCACGCCGGCTGGTAAGGCCGGCGCCCACTAGGGCGTCCGCGTCAACCCGCGAGCCGAGCGCAGGGAGTGGACACACCCGTCCGCCTGCAACCCGCACCCGGCGAAACGCAGGGACCGGACCCCGCTCGTCCCCCTCAACCCGCGGCTCGCCGCAACTCGAGCGCAGGGAGGGGACCCACGTGTCGGGACTTCAGCCGCCGGCAAGGACGCGCCGGCGCGTTGCCCGGGGTGGACCACGTGGAGGTATCCCGACAACCACCCCCTGGGCAAAGGCCTCTTCCATCCTTCTCCAACCCTCTTCTGTTTTTTCTTCTTTTACCTTCGTCCATATTAATATTTTTATTAAACCTTAGTTTGATAAAATTATAAAAGAATATTGAGGTACTTTTCAAATACGAATTCTGTTCAATAAGCTTAGTAAATAACCGATAATTTGTCGGCACTAATTGCATACCAAAAGGCATCATTAAGCCACTCGATATTTGATCGCAAATCGTAAATGCGTGGTTATTCTACCGAAATTGTACGTGATTCGCGTTACAATGCGAGGACAAAGGCTATGCTGTCCTCACGAAATTGCATCTCTCCAATTCGCCCTAGAGTAATGTTGTAAGGCTGTGGACTTTGTGATATTACTTTATATGATAAAGTCAAAATCATAAAAATAGGAACATCTAAGCATATGACAGTTGCTTAGGCAATGATGCCCTATAAAATGTACGTCATACCCAACTTCTGTCAACGCCGACGACGACGTCAGCATCGCGATGATATGACGTACGGCTACGTCGGCTTTAGGTGGCTACCAACCAGTTTCTGAAACGCCTTTTAAAAGTAATGTCATATTAAATTATAGCTGTCACTGTCAAACTAAAGAAGAAAAAAAGGGATAGCTTGAGACGAACGAGAAGTTGGAGAAGGATAATGAGAAGAAGAAACCCACATAAAACTTTAATCATAGTCATCAATATTATTATTATTGTAGGGTGGGACGCCTGCGGGGCACAGGCGGGTGTTCAAGTCGCTTGTTGGACTCATTACACCCTATTCCCGTGTGGGTACGGTTGTTACTGTGGCCCCGATGACCTCCCCCCCGAAAACCTTGAACTCCTTCTGCAGAACTCCGCAATGCGACCAATGTCTAGGTCGCATAGTCTTCCTTCTTCGATCCTATCGGCTTCAAAAGTTTCCCATCTGAGCCTGCTGTAGTGTGTGCATTCAGCCAGGAAATGCTGGCTGGTCTCTGGTTCACCGCATTCGGGGCAAGCGGGATCTATGCTGTTGTCTATGAGGGACATATGTCGGTTAAGTCTGCAATGGCCCGTGATGATGCCCATGACTATGCCCAGTCTTTCCCGGCTTAATGATAGTAGTGACCGGGTTCTTTTGTGGTTCTTTTCTTTTACAAACAATTTTGCTTGTCTGCAGCTGTTACTCCCTGCCCAAGCGTCCTGTGCCTCGCGCTTCATAAGTTCGCTTATCACTCCCTTAGTGACGGTGGCTGATATCGGGAGCTGGGGCTCCGGTCCTATAGGTCTCGAGCTGGCACCTTTTCTTGCGAGCTCGTCTGCTCTTTCGTTCCCTAATGTTCCTTGATGGCCTGGGACCCATGCTACAGTGACCGCCGTTACCTCGGCTAGTTTATTGAGGGCAGACTTGCACTCACTGACCAGCCCTGAAACGGTCTCTACCTTGGCCAATGCTCTGATTGCTGCTTGGCTGTCTGAATAGATAATGGTGCTTTGCATCTCTAACCTGGAGTCAGTCAGCACCATTTCTGCACATTCCTTTATGGCTAGAACCTCCGCTTGGAAAACGCTGGCGTACGTACCCAATGCTATGGCTACATCTTTAGCCGGATTACTGGGTATATGTATCCCTGCTCCAGCTAATCCTGTGCTTCTCATTCTGGATCCATCTGTGTAGCAGATGAGCTGGGAGCTCGATGTGTCAATTTCCCAGTCTGATCTTTTACCTATGTGTATTCTATACTTCTTGTTGAAGGTCTTTTGTTTCTTGATTAGGTCGTTATTTGTCATAAGTAGTGACATGTCTCTACCTAATGCGTCTTCTATCGTTGCATGGCCTAGGTCCATGCTCCGTGCCTTCCATTCTTTGCAGGCAGTGATTCTGTACCATTGCTCTGCTGCTCTTCTTTTGACCTCAGTGTGTACCGGATTTAGTCCTAGAGCCATATCCAGTGCCATCGTTGGTGTGGATGTCATGGTACCCGTGGTCATTAGATTAGCAGCCCTTTGTACTTTCCTCAGCTCACGTAGGTTCGTTGAAATGTTGGCTCTATGCCACCATACAATTTCCCCGTAGAGTAGTCTTGGAAGTATGATTGCTTTGTGTATCCACTGGCAGATATTAGGTTTTAATCCCCAGATCTTTCCTACAGCCCTTCTACATTGAGTGAGGGCCATTATGGCCTTTTTGCTCTGAGTCCTTATATGCGTATTAAAGTTCAGAGTTCTGTCTAGGGTTACTCCCAGATACTTTATTTCCTCGGTGATTTCTAGTGTTGCACCTCTTATTTCAATAGGTTCCAACTCCATTCTATTTCTTTTTCTAGTGAAGAGGATCACCTTTGTCTTGTCTGGGTTGAGGCCAAGCCCCTTGTCTTGGCACCAATCCGCGACCATCCTCAGTCCTTTTATTGCTGTCGTTCTTACTGTGCTTAGCGCCTTTCCAGAGACTAAGATTGCTCCATCATCTGAGTATGCTTGCATGTATATATGCTGTTTGTTGATGGAGCCTACCAGGTCATCTATGAGAAGGCACCACAGGAGTGGAGATAAACATCCCCCCTGTGGGAAACCCCTACTAGCTACCACTGTTTTAGTGTCCGTTCCTAGTGTCGTTGTTATGATACGATTCTTTAGCATGGTAATAGCCCATCTAGCTAATGTCGGCGGTATGTCTACCCTGTGTAAGGCGCCCTCCACCGCACTGAAATGAGCCTTGTCGAATGCGCCCTCAATATCAAAGAAACATCCCACCGCATAGGCTTTATCCCTGCTAATCGCCCGTTCGATCCTTAGAACAAGGTTGTGTAGGGCTGTTTCTGTAGACTTTCCCTCCACGTATGCATGCTGGTTTCCGTGTAGTGGGAAGTTGCTTTTTGTAATACGAGATCGTATGTTACCATCTATTATCTTCTCTAGAGTTTTCAAAACGAAGGACGAGAGGCTTATGCATCGGAATGACTTAACTTCCTTGTAGCACTTCCTCCCTGGTTTTGGTATGAAAACTGCCTTTACTTTTCTCCATCTAGGGGGGATATATCCTAGAGCCACGCTGCTTCTTAGTAGGTTGCACAGCAAATACTTTATGTGTTCCCATGCTTTTTGCAGGAGCATAGGGAATATCCCATCTGGTCCTGCAGCCTTCATGGGGTTGAAAGTCCTCAACGCCCATTCTACCGTGTCTAAAGTTATTGTTTCCTGAGCCATGTTCCAGTCTTCCGGTTCATTGACTGAGGAGTTATCTCTATCTACATATTCCACGCACCCTGGGAAATGTGATGCCAGCATGGCTTCCATCACTTCTTTGGGGTCGGATGTTAGCTTGTCATCAACTTTAATGCAGCCGAGTTGGCAGGAGCTATCTTTTGAAAGAACCTTCATCAACCGTGCCGCATCAGAGTGTCTATTTATGCCTTCACAGAATCCCTTCCAACTGCTTCTCTCTTCTTTCTGTCGCAGTTTGTTGAATTCTCGCCTAGTTGTTCTGTATGCCTCCCAGCTATGATCGTCGTTCTTGGACAGAGCGATCCTTTGGGTCTTCCTACATTTCTTCCTAAGTTTCGTTAGTTCTTTGTTCCACCACGGTTGTCCTTTGCCGTCGCGGATTTCTTTTAGTGGGCAAGCCTCGTTGAAGGCCCCTATTAGTGTGCTCTCTAGCTCCTCTGCTCCTTTATTCAGCGCTTCTGGGGTCGTGAACTCGAGAGCTGTGGGTCGCCAGTTTCTCATCTCTAAGTTGAACTTGTCCCAGTCAGTTTTCCTTTTATTTCTGACTTTGAGTCTTTCCCACCTAGCGTCTATACGGTAAGTGATCATCCTGTGGTCTGAGAACACATCTTCTGAATTGACTTTCCATTCCCTAACGTACCTATAGAAGTTCCTGGTCGCGTATGTTATGTCCAGCACTTCTTTCCTATTCCTCGTAATAAACGTCGGATCATTACCGATATTTAAGATTTCGAGATCGTACCTTAATAAGAAGTCTAGATAACTCTCTCCTTTCTCATTTGTGTCGGTGCTGCCCCACACTTCATTGTGTGAGTTCGCATCGCATCCTACTATAAATGAAGTTTTCTTACCTTTGTATGTTCTGATGAGTTCTTCCAGCTCGGAGGAGGGCGGCCTGTAGTCCATCTCGCTAGGTGTGTAGCTGGAGATGAGGGACACCTTCTCCCTGTTGCTGTCCTCCTGAGTGATAGTCAGTTCGACCGCTACTAGGTCTCTGGAACATACCACGCTTATACTGCCTAGTGCCTTTATATTGTTACTAACATATATACACGCTCGGGGGGTCAACTCACCTGTGCGCTGGTATATCAGCTCTCCCCCTAGGCAACCAAGGCCGCTGACCCTGTTGCCAATCGTGTATGGTTCTTGAAGCAGACCAACATCAATCTTACTCTCCACAATTGTTTTGCAGAGATTTGCCATCGCATTTTTGCAATGGTGCAGATTTAGTTGACAGATCTTTAGTGACTTTTGTGTTGGTGTTTTTGTTGTGTGTGTGTTGTGTGCTTGTGTGTGTGTTCTCATATGTGTAGCTGTTTTTGTGTGTTTTGTCAGTCGCGAGGACTAGGTCGGGCCCCCAAGAGCAATCCCCGGCTCAGGGATTCCCTCCTCCATGGGATTACTTTCGGTGGCCCGGTCCACCCCCCGCGTCCGCTCTATTGGGTGTGTGGTTGTTGTTGGGGCAGTGGTTTCCCCTACCCGTTCCCCCTGCGCCCGGACAGTATTCGCTCCTTGCGGAGCTCCTTCCACCCAACCACGGTTGGAACAGGCACTGGCACCCGGCTGCCCCGGTGTGTCGTTACCTATTTTGCTGGTCTGCGGTTTCCCGCCCAGCGGCCTAGCTACTACCTTTGTTAACTGGAAGTGCAGCATTTGGACTGCACCCCATGCTTCCCCGGCTTCTGTGGGGACACCCATCACCAATCGCACCCCCGTGGGGAGTGTTTCCTTGGTGATGAGAGTCCACTCATTCGGCCTAAGGTCTGTGCGGCTTTTATTTTGTCTTTGGAGCCACCAGACAATATCTTTGGGCATTTTATCTGCGCTACCCGGCAGCCAGACCAAGATCCGGACTCTGTCCAGTCTCCTGGCCACGATGGGGACGCCATCGTGCATTCCGAGGTCGCAGGAAAGCAGCCAGTCCCTTGCCTCCACGGTCTCCGGTGTCACCAGGAAAAATCCTTCGGACACCAGACCCGAGGTTGCAAAGGCTAGCCTCCTGTCGTCCTCATCACGCTCGAGAGCGCTCCTCATGGCGGCCAGGATTCTGTCCCTGATAATGGCTCCGAGAGCTTCATCCACCAAGGCCCCATCCCCACGGGTGAAGGCCACGGCGAGTTCGCTGCTCCGCTTGGCGGAACAGCGAGCCCCGCCGTCGCCCTCCCCGCGGTTCCGGCGCTTTGCCGGAGGACGCTCCGAAGCCTCATCCGGGTCCGTCTCCTGTCTTTTTACTTTCGCCGGCCTAGTTTGGGGTGCTTCAATGTTTGAGCTTGCTTCTGCCCGTATCCGGGCTTTCACAAGCTTCCTACGCTCTTTCCTAGCCTTCTTGCGTTCGGCCTGACTACTGTATTTGAAAACGCCTCCCGTCTCCACACTGGTTTGCGCGGGGGCGGGAGACCTTAACAAGTCCTCTTCTTCCCTAACTGAGAGGTTGCTCATGGTGGATACTAGTGGAGGTATGCCCTCGGCGTTTTTAGGCGCCTCAGGTTGTCCTTCCTTGTTGATGTTTCCGGGTTTTTTGTTATTAAAAGACTGATTTTCCATGTTGAAAAATTTTTAAGGGTTGAGTACTAACTATTAGCACCTTCGGTGTACCCGACCGAAGGTAGCAGCGGTTATACAGGGCGAAGTACCGCCACTCCCCCGCCCTGAGTCGTTAATGACAGTATTTGGCAATTGGACTAGAGTCCGCCCGTCCGAGACGAAGTGATCCCTCTCCGTGTGCCGTGCCCTCCCGTCCGCGCGTATCCGGAGTGTGACTTCGCCTGCCTATAGTGAGGCTAGTTTGCTCCGGCTCCGCCCGGCCGAGAGGACACGACCCCCGTATCCAGTTTCACCCGCTCCCGACGTGCGTCCCCCAGTCCAACCCTCCCCCTACTGCCTCGGGAGAGCCGTTGCCCGGGTCCGCCCGCTCCTCCTCCTTGCGAACCCGTGCACCGGCCCTACCGCGGGGTCCTCGGCACGTTTCCTCCCACCTTGACCCCAGGGTGTCGGTATTTGGCCAATGACTAGCAATGCCTATCAACACTTTGCAGTGTCTCCTGACATTACTAGCCATTGTTTCCAGCTGCGCCAGGCGGATAATCTGCGCTTCGGAGGGGACGTATCCCTTCCCAAAAACAGACCATTCGCACACGTGGAGGCACCCGACCGTGCAGCCCATCAATATAGGTAAACTTGTTGCTTTTCTGAGTTAACTAAATTGTTCACTTTAATTTAAACGCAGTCTACAATTTCAGTCGAACAAACCATTTCAGATATACAGGCGATGCGTTCACGCGCGATCTCCGTGTTCATTTGAACACTGAAATCGATAAACCAAGCGGAACGGGATTGGATTAGGAACAGAGCAGTACTGAATATTTCAAATTCTATTCAATTGCTGTAAAGAAAATTTTCAACTTTAGTCGAACGTTACTTGAATATTTTGCTTGAATACCGATGGTTAGTTTTCTTTTTTTTCGTTTCCGAATTATCGAGGTGCTCGGGAATAGTGAACTAATCCTTGTTAGGTAGTAGATTGCTTAGCTTGTTTTTTCGGTATGATACGGTAATGATGCCATCGAGTTTCAAGATTAAATGTATAATAAACGTGTTTTTTAGGGTTCCGTAGTAAACTACAAGGAACCCTTATAGTTTCGCCATGTCCGTCTGTCTGTCTGTACGTCCGCGGTCTAGCGCCTAGACGCTTAATGCTAGAAAGGTGTAATCTGGTATGTACACACATATTATGGAATGGAACAAAATTTTGAAAAATATATTTCTTTGGTGTGTGTGTGGAAAGTGGTAATGAAATTTTTTTCGCGCCCTCTCTATATTATGGCATTTCGTTGGATAGGTCTCTTCAAAACATTGAGGGTGTGGGAAGATCATTTTTCGATACAATGATCCGTTTTGGCAATATTTACATTTATCGTGTCAATTTGTGGTCCCCCCCTCTATCTCCAAAAGTATTGTGTTTAGAAATGTAGAAAAAATCTTGGTCAATACCAAAGTATATGGACTACTGTCCATATACTGAACCTTCAATGAAAACTATAACGGTTAAGTAGGCTTTACTAGTTACGGAGTAATAGCTGACAAACTGATAAAATAAAATTTCTTTGGTGAAAACTTACAAAATGTCATAGAACATGGCATTGTACTCATCTGCAAGCAAGCAAAGCGTAGCAAATACGGAACCCTACATTGTGCCTGGCCCGACACGTACTTGCCCGGTTTTTTTGATTATAAATTTTCGGAATGAACTTACCACATATTTGAACTGTTTCTTGTACGACCTATGTAACAAACTTTCATGCTATTGATGTGATAATGATTGTCATGGATAAATTTGTATAACGTTTGTTTATTTGATCAAATTATTAATGTTAACAATGTTTTAAAGCAGCTATTGTGATGATTTCCAATTTCGGCTAATGAGAACCGCATTCATGTTTTGGTATGCTTTGTGTTATAAACGCTCCACAATTTACATTATACATTTATTATATTATATGTATAACATACATTTGTGTACAATTCATTTTCACTGACGACCTCCGTGGCGTAATGGTTACCACGCCAGACCGCCACCCAGGAGGTCCCGGGTTCGATCCCCGGTCGGGTCATGATGAAAAACGAACTTTTTCTGATTGGCCTCGGGTCTTGGATTTTATCTATATATGTATTTGTTATAAAATATAATATCGTTGAGTTAGTATCCCATAACACAAGTTTCGAACTTACTTTGGGGCTACCTCAATCTGTATGAATTGTCCATAAATATTTATTTATGATTTATTAATCCGTTTTTTTTAATGAGTTTAAAACCACACAGTTATTTTAAGAGAATGGTTAAGCTGATTAGTATTAAGTTCATTGTCCATCTCACTGTACTGTGAGACGATTTATATTTCGCTTGTCCGATATAATTTCTCCTAGCACATAAGTGCTAAAATAATATCTCATAAGCGAATTTACGGGAACAATACCTTTAATTTTAAGCTATTTATTATCCAAGATACGTCTGTCATAATAAAATGACAATATACAAGTGCAGTCTGGGTGGCGGGTATCGACAAATGCAGATTGGTTTCCGCAAAAGGGCCTTCCTGTCCCCTTCGTGGACCCTTCGTACACACGCGGAATTTTGATGGCCGACGACGACTGGTAATAACAGTTCAAAATAGAAACTTCGAGTTTTGTTTTTGTTTTTTCAATATATCATCGAATGTCTGAAAAATAGACAGTATTTTATTTATAAGTACTTAATGTCTTTTTAAAGTTATTTTATATAAACTTATTCTAAATTCTGACAAAAAATCGAATGAGTTGTTACATTATCCAGTGAATTTCCTTTCTCTTTCTTTAGTTTTGGAAAGTATTTGAATAGTTCATTTAGTTTTGAAAAATAAGTATCATAATTCATAGGTAATGTAAATATCATTACATAAACTTAATTATACTATTAGTTATTTAAGTGAACGTAACTAATTAACAATAGTTACTCAAGATAATACAATCTCTTGGGAGAAATTATATTTTACATAATTAGTGTAGGTACTAATACTTTAACATTTAGAATGGAATTAGAGGAAAAATGGGTATAAGACGACCAGAATCCTATTCAACCTTAGTGGCTTTTTATCGATGATTTCAGTAGAATACAGACAAGTCGTGTACCTAATTCAAATCGTCTTATTTCTATGACATAGCCTTAAAGGTTGTGAATTGAATAAGTTTCCACTTATCTAGGAAGTTTGTTCTGTTTATGGAACCTTCCGTAAGATCATGAAATGATCGTCAATCATTTTTGTTACACTAATATTTTAATTAATTGCGAGTGTCAGTTTTAGTCCTAACGACCTGTATTTCTTAATGAATGTCATCATCATCTCAGGCCACATGCATTGCTGGATCCCTGAAATGACCTTCCTCAAATGATTCTGGTATGATACTTTGGGAGCGGCCCGCCTCCGATGGCTCCTGTGGTTTTCTTTACTAACTTACATCCTAATTTGTATCCTGTCTATAGATAATTAAACAGGTATATTAGAGTTCAAAGTTCGCACATTCGACGACAGCGTGGGACCTCAATTATTTAGTGAACTCTCACGCTGACGTCATATCACTCAAATTTCAAATTGACAGACTTCGTGAAAAGAAACTTTCTCGTGTTAATCTTAACACAATCTACACCTTTCTTCTGTGTTACAAGTAGTTTTCAATGAGTGATTAATATCGGTATTATGTCGGCTATGAAACTTTACATTGTGATCTATTATTTTTTAAATGTAGGCTAATAAAAGTATTAATCGATAACAAAACGTCATGTTCCATTGTAAGGCCGAGATATCTCTGTATCAAAGCGAGAGAGAAAAAACTACTTAATGAATAATGGTTCTTATTATCGAAAGAGTTCAAAACACATTTTTGACTTTAAGTGAATGGTTAAGCATGGCAAGCAAAAATTTAATTTGACGTAATATTTTCAACGTAATGCTAGCTCTACACACTCACGAAGTTGAGCGAAAACGAGAGTGTGGACAGGCTTTCCATCATACTTCGGCTTCACTGCTCCTTTGTACTCTAACTTCGTGTCACTTCACTTCGCTCAACTTTCCAATAGTGTAGAGCTAGCATAAAAATGTAATGGACATTATGGAATTGGGTCTTAACTATGAAAGCGTAGAATTAAATGGTACATATACACGATGCTCTATCGCAATGGCCCACTATGCATGGACCATCGTGTTAAGGGTGTTGTGGCGTGTGATGGATATAATTTACCATCGCGATAGATCGTGTAGAGTAGCCATTAAACTTTTACAGTTTCTGACACGGCTCTGGTAATATTTTAAACTCTCAATTTCACATAAAGTGATTTTACTATTTACACCACAAACAACGCATTTCAAATTACACAATGATAATAAACTAGCTGTTACCCCGCGGCTTCGCCCGCGTGATCCCTTATTTATTCTCGTGTGAATAACATGTTTTTACGATAAAAAAACCTACTCTCCAGATGTCAACCTATCCAAAAAAACATGTCAATTCCGTTCGTTACTTTCGACGTGAAAGAAGGACAAACAAACAAACACACTTTCGCATTTATAATATTAGTATGAATATACTTCAAACTGAGACTTTAGAATTTATTATACCACATAAAATGTGACAAATTCACGAAATTATTTACACCTCAGACGCGCGGTAACGTTAATTCTTACAATACCCAAAGGACTACTAAATTCAAGTTAAATTAACATCAACGTAATTAAAATTTCCGTCGAGTATGCAAAATAAATCCGACATAAATATACGTGTGATATAATTTTATTTACAGCTGTAAGAAAAGCTGTAAATAACAATATATTGTGCTTGTACTAGGGGTGGAAGCAGTGATCTATATGCAAATTTTATAACCCGCTTATTATATTTCGCGGAGAAAATCGTAAGTGCGGTTGCACACATGCGTGTTTTTGCTATGAACAAGGGCGCGCGCGCGCGATGGAGAATATTTTAATCAATTTTTTACATTTTTTATTACAATTGTTTGAACAAAATTAATATGTTTATTGTTACCATTTAATTGTAAACTTAAAAGTGTTTTGTACAGTAAATATGTCAAGGAAAAAAGTTGTATGAGTGAGACGGATGATTTTGTGACTTGTGACGTTTACATTGCAAATAATATTCGACTCCATTTTAATGATCTAGCAGTGGCAAATGATAAACAAAAGACTTCCTTTTATTTGCTTTAGTAATTATTAATCCACATATACTTACGATTAGATAAAAATAAAACTTGATAGCGATGAGTGTACAGTCAAGAGCAGGTCACTCTTTACATATCGGACTTTATAGCATTCTTAAGTTTTAAAATTGAAAAAGCCAAAATTGAACTGAAATGCAAGTGCAGAGTTCAACGTGCTCAACTGTACTATTCATTAAATAAATTAGACAATTTTGTTTGAAAGCGCTGTTGTAGGAATATGAATAGTGAATATGAAAGGTGAATAGAGAATCAGAACTCCCTTACTTTGTAGAAAATCTGCTCTCAGCGAATTGATACATTCATAGTATTCATACAATATGGTAATTCGTGATCCGACTATCGAATATAAAATGTGATCGAGGAAGCATACGAGAAAATGCACACTACTTTCTTGATTTGACGCTGAAACTGCTTTTTCTATTCATAATAACAATTGAATAGTAATTCATGTAATAATTCATTCATGCATTTTAAATTACAGCTTAATTTGTAACAATTATCGATTAGTAGAAAAAACAAAAATATCGGCGAATGCAGTACCTGCAGTTATTAAAACTGAAATAATAAATAACAAAGTGTTCTAATGCACATGTGGCTGAGTTGATGATGAAGGAGTTCTAATGGACTCATAGACACTGCATGCAAACACCAAGTGCAAATTTATGATCAAAGTATAATAAAATACTTGCCGATTCATGTTAAAATTATTATGAATTATAATAAAGGTTGACGAATTATATGCATCGCAAATATTTTTATACATTCGTCTTAAATTAAAACAAATCGTTATAATATGAAAATCATTTGTGTGTAAAAGCCCTTACTCGTGGGCAATTCTCCATCAAAAATCGAATATAACAATCTTTACGAGTTTCCTAGACGAAAACATGTTTTGAAGACGTGGTTTATTGTTCCAGAATATAAATTGAGCTGTAACCCAGAATATGTGTTGGATTATATAACGCTCAATAGATTTTTTATATCGAGTATGCATGAGATATAAAGTAGAATTCAACAACTGGGAAGGGACATTTTTATCTGAGTTCTTATTATTTTTCTTCTATTTTGTATAAATAATATGATAAACAACAATGTTTTGAAACGCGTTTTAATTTTAAGTCCATGTTAAGTTTTTTAGTGACAAGAAAATAAAATTAATTTGAACATGGGTTACAAGAAAAAAAAAACTAAACAATATTCGGAGACAATTAACTAAACGAAAATTAAAAATAACTAGTAGTAGAGAGAGTTTGTAATCGGGTAAAAAATATTACATGACACGCCAATAAAATATTTTGAAATAAATCATTCATAGTCAATAAAAAGATTAATTTAAAATTCCAAGCATACGAAATTATGCATTTAGTTACGACACATAAAACTCCAAATTGTTTAGACATTATTATAGTGTACGTACGCCAATGAAAATTACAATTCGTAATTGCGTAGTTCGATAGGCGAATAAAAAAACCGTGAAATATTATAGAGAGGTGAAAGCGGTGGCTTTGTTGTTTGTACAGTCACGTGCACGTCGAGCTTTACACTTGCAGTACAATTTTGGCTCTTATGACATAGAACTTAAGAATGGTACAAAGTCCAATATGTAAAGGTCGACCTGCTCTTGACTGTACCTGTTTAATTCAGTACCCCAATTATTCCGTATTTGCTACATTCACGCATAAATGTGGTATCAGAGTATTCTCGTAACAAACACAGTCATTTCAAACTGACAATACTAAACACCCGTATTTATAAAGAAGTAAACGTGGTTACTTGAGTAAAAGTAACTACTCAAGTAGCGATTTTCATTCTATAGTTTAGTAATTGCGTGAAGTTAGAACTGTCAAAAGTTAGAATTCTCAGCCAAGTAATAGTCACCATTTCCTTTACTTATGACTTGAGAACACGCTAGAATACGTCAATTTTGCGTTTATTGTGAGGTTATTTTGTTAGTAACCCGTACTTCTGACATTGACAATCAAGGGACTGACAATTGACTAGCTAGTAATGATATAAAGTTAAAAATATCCTGTAACTACCTAAACCAAGTTTAAAAAATGAACACCTTAATTTGAAGGGATTATGTCGTCTGAAACGTTTCATTTCCACAAGCATTCCTTTTTGTTTAAAGACAATTAGTTTATCTAAAAGTTTTAAAAAAATAGTTAAAATAGTTTGTATAACGATAATCTTATCAGAATTACATTATAAAGTATGATTAATGTAATATTAACTTAATCTATGCAATTCTATGTGGAAACAATCTAGACCTGACGTTTGCCTTCTCATGAAACGTAACGCAGCAACGGAGTGTTGCCAGTGAGAAACAACTATCAAGCGTCGACTTTTACTTAAGCAATTGCTTAAATAAGTAACGTACATTACTTGACTGTAGAATAAGATTTGGTACTTAAGAATTCTAGCCTCAAGTAATGACTTAATTAAGTAATTACTTAGTAACAAGTAATTACTTCTTTATAAATACGGGTGTGTCCATAGCGAAATCGATTTTCAATTGTTTTATAAACTGTGAGTATATTTCGCTAATTTCATATTTCTTAGAGCGCGATGAATTATCTAAAATTTCATCAAAATTTGCTCAACTGGCTTGGTGTTTAAAAAGGTAACAAGCAGATAAGTTAGTTTTGTATTTTTCGAGACGGTTGTAATATGACTGAGCTAGTCCATTTAATATTAGCAAGCAAAAAAAAATGACAAATCATACAAAAAAATTACATTACCATAATGTGCCAAATACAAAAAGTACTAATAAGAAAGACTCTAAAGCTGGTACAAAGCAAATTACAAATTAATGCTTGCCTATTTCTATTTTCCTCTAAGAAAGCGTCTTAACGAATTAATTCTTCCATATCCGCTCCGTTCCGATTCACTTTGACTTTTTCCGGTTTTAGGCCCACCCCTAGTTTTGGGCAACCCTCCCGGAATTCAGCATTCATTTGTGGCATTACATTAGGCGTATTGTCCTTAAATGAGACGTTGAAAGAAAATACAAATGGCTTTTATTGAGTTTCTGGAATGTGAGGTGATAAAATTTCCAAGATTAAAGACGGGCGGAGATGAAAAGATTAGTTCTGAAGAAAAAATACGGCCAACGGACATAGACAATCACACGTACTTAAAAAAAAAATTAATTAAGATTTTTATGTAATTGATATGTCCTACCTACGGTAATATTTACAAAGTTTTAGGTACCTTATTGATAAATAAACAAAGACCAGACAAGGTTTAACTAAAACTTGTTTTGTCACTTTTACACTTTATTATCTACTAGTGAAACCCGCGCAACTTCGTTTGCGTCAATTTATTTATACACAGCAGTCCTATTATTCCCGTTCCCGTGGGAATTTCGGGATAAAAAGTACCCTATGTGTTATTCCAGATTATAGTCTACCCGTATACTAAATTTCATTAAAATCCGTTCAGTAGTTTTTGCGTGAAAGAGCAACAAAAATCCATACATCCAGACACACATCCTCACAAAGTTTCGCCTTTTAATATTAGTAGGAAGGATATTCTTTACAAGAAGTTTTTAATTAATAAAATGATAGTTTTTTATTTATTTTTGTATTATTAAAAGAGAAGGCTTTAATTCCTATCCTATTCTAATGGATTACATATCGAAACCTCGAAACAATAACACTAACATGATGAATTTTGCTTTTTTGTTAAATCTCTGAACAATATTGCTTTTTTTATTTGTAACCAAATAACAGATAGTTCATGAAATGTTTTCATAAAATATGAATGTAGTTTCATTCTTCGGTCACTCTGACAACTTTCCTTCACAATGCATTTTGTCATTTGTTGCATTGTACCCCGCAGCCATTGAATTTTTCTTTCATGAATACTCATTCATCACTCTAAAGAAAATATTTCAGATATACATGTTTTAGTAGTTATTTTTACTAAGTACAATATGTTTAAAGGTCTACGCAACGGGATAATACCTCGGACGGGACGGGGACGTGATTTTTTGTTCGACACGGCCACGTTTCCGTCCCATTAAGAGAGGTAGAGCACAGCGGATAATCCGCTCAAATCGGTCTAGGGATAGACTTCCACCTTACAGAAGATCGTAGCCAAATAGCATTGGTCTCGACCATGTTGTGTTCCTACGGTGAGTAAGGTCTTCAGACCTCCACTTTTTTTGCAACGCGTGAATGATGCCCCCGGTATTGCAAGCGTCTATTTTTTTTTATATACAACACAGGTGGCAGACAAGCATACGGTCGGCCTGATGGTAAGCCGTCACCGTAACCTATAGACGTTTGCAATACCGAGGGTATCACTCACGCGTTGCCAACCCTCCCAAGTGGAGAGACCTTAGTCCATAGGCTACGGTGATGCTTACCATCGGGCGGCGGGCCGTATGCTTGTTTGCCACCTTTGTGGCATAAAAAAATCGTATGCTGGGAACAAATAGAAGTTAATAAATACAAAATATAAATAATATAAGTCTTTTTCGATACGATGACATGGTCTATCCCCAATACTAAAATATTTTTTCAATTAAAACCAGTAAGTTGTTCTTAAAAATTATCGCGTTCGATCAAACAAACTCATCTGTTTTATAATATCAGTGTGGAAGAAGCAAACTAAGACTAGTATCCAAGGAATTGATGATTTATGTTAACAAATAATATAATGTTTATTACAAAATAAGGCTCAAAGATAGTAGACACTTATAATTAAAAAAATTGAATATAAGGTCAGTTGGGGTAAGGCCGCTACCAAGGCAAGACTACCAGTGCCTGATAACTCGAGAAGTACACCTTCCTGTTCTATTTTGAAATACCAATTATAAAGCGGACACGGCTAATATCTCCATTTTCCTTTTATGAGGGTGCCTATTTTTGAAAAAATGTGTAAAGTAAACATTTAAACAAAAAAAACATAACTGGTAGTCATACCCCGATTAGCAGGGCAAGACTACCAGTTATTATTATTACTTATTATTACTGTTTTTAATGAATTTTGTGGCAAAAACTTCATAGTATTTAAAAGCTTAATTTATATTTTAGATTCCTGTATATTTAATTTATCTCTTAGGTCAAACAATTTCTGCATAAAACCCGATTTAGTAAATTCAAAATAAAGTAAGTCTATCTTACCCCACCTGACCTTACCCCAAAGTACCTTATTTATTTATTCGAAATCAAAAAGTCCTGATTAATAAGACTTCTTCTGATTAAATATTCCAAATATCCAATCCCCCGCTTTGAATCTGAAAGGGCAGAAATGTTTTTCATTCAAATTATTTTCAACGTGTATAATGAGATTCTTTGCCAATATAGCGTTATACGTTGGGATTATTTGTATTGTCTTTTAAGGTATATCAATATGAGTGTACCTTCAATGAATCGCAATTTCATAGAATGTTGAATATATTTATTAAATTCTAATGACATTGTTTGACATTCATTTATTATCGTAACTTGTATTATTGAATTATTTAACAAATTATTTGATTAACTTCTCAATTTAAATCAATTGGCACTAAAACAAATGACAGCTTGACCATTTCAAGATGTCATTTTGTTTATTATGATTTTTGTTTCAGTTCATTTCGATAACATTTTGATACCAATTTAATTTAAGTAGCTAGCAAAAGCTTGACGGAATGTTGACTGTACGTAACAGGTATAATTTAACAAAATTGCGTGACAGAATAATAGATGGCGGTCTAATCTTTTAACTTCCACTTCCAACGGCTGTTAGGAATTAGGATATCACTTAAATTAACAATTTCCCTCATCTAACGGCAAGTTTATATGAGAACCGGTAATAACATAAAACAAGCTGTGCTCAGGTAATAGAAGCCATACAATAGGCTCGAGTTTCCGAAAGGTATGTTGGGCAACGTAATTGGATTTTGTTGTTGATCCCAACCGCCATTGTTTTATAGAATTTCCACGAAATATATCTAATTTAAACTGGGTAAAGAAACAGATAGTAAACAATATTAATATTGATATGATTATAATGTAGGTAGAATAGCTATATGACACGGATTTGGAGAATTGTTTGAACATGTTGTAAAGGACGAAGGTAAGGGAGATAGGTGGAAACAATAGAGCTAAAAATAAAATAGAAAATAAAATAAAGGTTACAGAGACAGAGAGGACAAAAAACAATGAACAAGTTGAACAGACAATAGTGACATTATCAAAAATAAAATAAAATAATAAAGTATCAAAAAGCATTTACTTCCAGCCTGGTGGGTAGTCCGTAACAGAGTCATGTTTCAAATAAAATGAATTCTTTTGAAAGTAAACTTTATTGTAAACTAACAGTGAGTTGAATTTGTATTTACAAATATACGTATTTTTTTAAAATTTACAAAAATAATTGTAAAATGAATTTACATCTCAATGAAATATGTGATGCAACAATATATTCTTCACATAAATCTTGAATGGTGTTGCACAATCATTATGTTACGCTTCGTTTAATTTAAAACAATAGTTACTCGTAACTCGTTTTACATCTTTCGATATAATGTTTTATAGAAGTTAACTTTGTTATGAGAACATTTGCTTATACTTACGAAGTAACTATTTAGGAATCGGTGACTACTATTTTAACGTTACTTCCGATTCCAATGGGACCAAGTGGTGCTCCATTGATCCATTCTAGATTAATTGCGACTACGGAGTCCCAGTCCAAGTTATGGCACACATCACAGCTTGCCCACTGTGCCCAAATGAGTTTACTCGGGGACGGCACCTCCTCATAGCAACCAATAAAGGCAACCCGTTGCCAGGTACTGCCCAATGTCGATTTAATGTGTGAGAGTCAACTCGAAAAGAAAAAGAACATAACGTCGACTTTATCTCATGTTAAGTAAGTGAAATCTTAATTGCATTACTAAATGATAAGTAACCTTTATTATTTACCGCTATCCTTTAATGTACTGATCTCCTTTTTCAAACCATTGATGAACATGTAATGTATATCTGTATTGTTGTGGGACTTGTGGGTAATGTATTCACATTTAAATAACAAACGAACCGTCTTTAAACTGAGTAAATAAACATCCAATTTCAGTACAGAAACATTGGATCAAGGTACGAGAAGGTGAGCGTGGGGGCTTAAAAATACACAAATGGATGAGTTTCCCGAACTGCACACAAGCCCACCCCTGTGCTTATCTGAATTCAGAAATAAATCAAGTGGAAAATTGAAAAGCGGGTACTCCACTCGGTTACCCGATACTAAAAACTTTGATTAACTCGACTCAACCGTACCTGATTAAAATTTCGAACACTCGAAATGAATCCTTCATCAAATAAAATCACTTTGAAGCATAGCAATTGTTCTTTTTGATAAAACTAAATTATCGAGATTCAAATTCAATTATTTTGGTTTTACTGATTGGAAATAGAATTTCCATTTATTATTTGTCACATTGTTTTTGTTTTGATTGGATAAAAGGAAAGTTAGATGATATTGGACGTTACTAATTTTATTTTATTAATAAAATTAATCAATACTTTGTTTTCCGATAACGGCCTTTTATTGTACGCCTGGCTGGAGCTCTCTGCCTATAAATAGTACTACTATTTTCGGGATTAAATTATAAGATTTATACAATACAATACAATACAAAAACTCTTTATTGCACCAAACACAGTAAAAATATTACAGAGAATTACGAGTATTATAGTACAATAGGCGGCCTTATTGCCAAGCAATTTCTTCCAGGCAACCTCTGAAAGAGAAATAACTGACAAAAATAAATAGGTAGGTGGCGCAGTAATTACAATAAACAAACTACATTATGTAAAAATAATAGACATAAACATAGGTAAATATAATAATAAAAAATAAAAAATAATAATAATAATAATATAAATATATATATATATATTTAAATTGAAAATTAATTACATTGAAAGATAGTGACATTTGATCAATGTCTTAAAAGAATCTATACTTTGAGCTTGACGTATCGAAAGAGGCAGCGCGTTCCAAAGACGTACAGCTTGAACGGAGAAGGACTTGGAGAAGAAATTTGTGGAGTGGGAAGAAGGAGGATTTATATATTTTTGTACCCATCATGACAATATGTTTATTCCATGTTTTTTATGTCATACGGCTGTCAAACAAGCGTACCTGATGGAAAGTAGGTAGTAACCATTATAAGTTGCTTATAAGGTAATGTCGGATTGGAATAGGGAGGAAATTAATAGGTGAATTGCTTCACGACGATATTCTGTGTGGTTGGTACTCGATCTAAATAGCCAATTTCATAAATGCTCCAAAATCAATCTAATAATTAAATCAAGAAATTATAACAAATAAATACAGTTACATTTTTTACATTTGTAGTAAAGAAAGATCTCTGTTTTTTGAAAACATAATAATTTTAAGAAAAAAATGTTAATGTCATTTCATTAAATCTGTAAGGCTCTATTTCCACCGAAGCATAGATAGGCGAAAAGCGGAGAGCTTTGACATAAGCCTATGAGAATTTATAGTTTTCGTTTTATATACGTTTCATATTTTATGTCGGATATTTTATCCCCGTTTCGCACATCGTTGTTTGCCAAAATATGACCTTTAAGACATAAGGATCCTATTTTGGTAACCAAAGATGTAGACTAAGGTTTAAGTGATAGTAATTTTAGACGTATAAGAAATGATATGTACCTACCAAGCGGGTTATGAAAATAAATGTAAGTACCTATACCTAGTACCTACTTTTTATGTGCATACTACTTTTTACGAAATAAAATTATTTTTTGTGAAAATAGTAGAAGTTTTTAAACTTTAGGTGAAATATTTAGTAAAAATGTACACGTAGCAGAAATCAGTGAATGCAAGCCCCGGTCACGTCCAGCACATTTTTCAATGGAATAAAAGTGACACAAGGTAATGCTTATATAAATGTAGTCACAAAATATGTATCTATGTACTAGTATATAAATTCTACATAATTTTACATAACGCCACCATCCCGTAGTAAGTTTGGCTTAACCTGCTTGACGCCAAACAACGGATATATTATTTTAAATATAAATAAATATTGTAAATATAAAAAATACTTATACATAGAAAACACTCGGACTGATCGGACTCTAGAACATATATTGTTAAAAACATAAAATAAATAAATCTTTTATTATTACAGCCTTAGTGTGCTAAATATACATATTTCTGGGATCCACCTATTAAGCTTATTAAAGCTTGTAGCAGGGGATCCCGCTCTTCCTAAATTCTTAGTTTACAGGCCAATCTAAATCTTGTAAGTAAAGAAAACTATAATCTAGTATACAAAATAAAAAATTCGGTATAAGAGTGATGTGTGTATGTGTGTATGTGTATGTGTGTATGTGTACGTGTGAGTGGTGTGTGTGTGTGAGTTGAGTGGATTGTGAGCTTGTTTGAGAGTGTGAATGATAATAAGAGATGTCTGTATGTCCACGTCTTATTATATTGTATAATCTTTAATATTATAATTATAGTTTAAGTTTGTTTATAAGTTTCTCCGTCTCTTCATAATCTAAGGTAGTTAAGTATTTAGTTATTATTGCTTTACATGTAAATATTTTGAGGTTGTTAAAATTTAGTATTTCGTTTAATTTGTTATAAATATGTGCTGATAGTGAATAAAACTGCCGTGTAGCAAACATTTGCTTCGAGCGAGAATTTAACCCACGACCCGTTCCGAACGTGGAATTACTACAAACGCACTATCAGGCTGTCATATGCTACGTCAATAGGAAACTTTGGAAAATTGAGCGATTTTTACGTGAAAATAGCAACTCTATGGAATAGAAACGGCGATAGCTGATGAAACTATCAATACACTGACTTAAGATGAAATTTAGATACGCACATCCTCTCTAAGTAATTGGTAGGGGGCCAGGGTTCCCTTATCGACACTCGTCAATCGTAATAAAACTGCAAATCGATGCATCGCCCGGAGATTGGCGATGCAATCTTTAGTAGTGACTTGTAGATAGAATAGTTCCGTCTAAATATTGTATGTTTATCTCATAGATAATACATATTATGTCGTAAAATGTTATGTGTATCAAAATTTTGTTACCTATCTATCAAATCAAATATTTTTATTCAAATAGGCATATTACAAGCACTTTCGAATCGTCAAATTTTTTCCTACATAGAAATATATATAAACATTTTTTATCTTTTGATAATGTAATATTTTAAATCTATTTTGAAAAATCTTTAACTAATAACATAATAATAACAGAAAGCCATGACAAGGCTAGACAAAAAGCTCTAAAAAGTGTTTAAAATTGTTGCTACAAATAAAGAAACATAACATTCAGCATTCTTATTATAATGTTTACTTATTTTTGTTGCAGGTATGTTATCAGAACTTTTTTACAACATGTTCAGCTGATGGTGGCTTTAATTTGTAAGTTAAATATTATGTTACAGTTAATAAATAATCTACATGGTTTTATACTAATTGCTCATAGTGTAAAATCTAATAACTTAATTCACATGTCTGTGATTTTTAATTGGGACCAATAAAAATCAATTAACTAGAGACTCTGCCTACAACTTGAAAAATTACGGGCATTCATTTAGAATTGATTAAGAACTGAGTAACCACGAATTAAGGCAGCCATACACTCGAGACCGACATTTTACCGCCTAACATAAATTAAGAGTAATAAATATACCATTTGCCACAGGAAACGGTTTCTGACGCCGCGATGTACTCTGTTTTGGGTGATATTATTTTGTTGGTCCGGAAATAAATTAGTGTAACATGGGCAAATTCGATGTAGGAAATGGCAATTCTGATCTAACTTGCAATAGTAATAAAATTCAATGAATTAATGTATGCCCTGTGTCTATTTATTTATTTATTTATTTATTATAATAGGTTCACCAACAGATTAGATGGATTTCATTTAAACTAATACATTTTTCTTAGGTGCTAACATTCAACCCAATTATTGTAGGTGGACACAACATTTACAGCAAGTAGAAAAGAAGAATAGGTTCTTGATATACTTCTTATGCGCTAGCAAGCATACTCATTAGAAGTTTTTTTATTTTTTATTTTATTAATGTGTATGTTACAGCCAAAGTAATAAATCCGGATATTATATATACTGTCCAGCCATTATTTATAATGTCTACTCAATTTAGACAAAGTGATTAATGAGACAGAATTAATTACATTAACTAGCAATTATATAAAATATTTTCGAAGATTTGGTTAAAGTAATAAAACAAGTAAATTAATCACTTTGTCCGGTCACTAACCCACCAATGTCTGTGTGAATACCAACAGACATTGGTGGGTTAGGTTAGGGTAATCTTGTGAACATAACACCGCCGCGCCGAGCGAACGAAGCGAGTGAGGCGCGAATTTTTCTTACAATTCTGCGTTTTATTACTTTGGCTAACATTGACCCGCAGCTATGAATAATGTCCGGACAAAGTGATTAATTTATCACATTGTCTAGACAATTTGGTTATTATATATAATGACCAGTCATTATGTATAATAGCAATTTAATCACTTTGGTTTTAACTTTGGTTTATACATTTGTTTAACAAAAAAGTAAGCTCGATCTCATTTTATATCTTATTTATTTTACATAAGGTTACATGTGGGCGTGTTGACCATTTAGCTGTTGCTGTGTAAAAGCGATAAGTGTTCAGAAATCAAAGTAAATAGATTATTGTGTTACTTCGGTATCCCTAAAAATTATTATGACTTTTCCTAGAAATATTTGTAACTTTGAATCATGAATTGACCAATGATGTATCCTAAATCAAATAGATTAGCTATTTTTATCCTAACACACATTCAAAGCTTCAATTCATTTTCCTTTATATTTTAAATTGAGTGTCAGTCCATACAGCTCCTCATACAGGTTCATGAACGTAACGTGATTCATTCATTGAGAGAGGGAGGACATAGTTTGCGAACATTACGCATGCCGATTTATTCATTGAGATGTCCGTCTGACAATTTTATTTATTCGATAGTGTTCTAGAGTGGCCTTATCTAACCCTTTCTAAATATATAGACTACTAAAAATATACTTTCTGCTTTTAAACCTGTGGTTTTTATAGATTATGTATTAGCCCGCTATCCAAATCAAAAGCGAAATTATTCCCGGAATGATATCCGGAATAAATACTATCGTTTGTGTTAATCCGTATTATAAACTACCCATGTGCTAAATTTCAAGCAAATCTTTTCTTAAGAGCTCCCTTCACGTATTTACTGTTTATTTATTTATTTCTTTAACAGCACACGTAACAATATAGAATCCTTAGAGACTAATTAAAATTATTACATACTAGCTTTTCCCCGCGGCATCGCTCGCGTTAATTTTATGTCATAGATATCGTTTGACAACAAAACAACCCATAGCGCGACTTGTGGCGCCATCTGTTGGCCGATAGCCCATCCCATACAGCGCCCTATATATATAGTAGAAAAAATATTTTCCCATTGGTATGACATACTTTCACGGGATAAAAAGTAGCCTATGTTGGGCTCTGTGCCCCTAACAATATATATACAAATTTTCATAATGATCGGCTGATTAGTTAGGCCGTGATGGAATAACAAACAAATAAACTTACTTTTCCATTTATAATATTAGTATGGATAGAAGTATGGATGTAAGGGTGTAGGTAGATAGTAAAGACAACGCGAGGTGTGCGTCGTGTAATCGTGGCGTCTGCGCTGCGTATACGCTCATCGAACGCCTACGCTACGCCTAAGCCAGGAAGGGGTTCTAATAAGTAAGTTTGTTAAAAAAATTGAAGCAGATACACAGAAAGAAGCCCTGCTGTCTTTAGTCGATTAGTTGCCGGAACCGTAATTTCTATGCGATCCAAATTGAATCATCATTTTAATTAATATTTCCTTATGAAGCGTACTAAAAATGTAAGTACAAACTTGTGGGCGGATATAGTGTATGATTGATGGTTTTAAAATTTGTACTTTTTAAAGCTTTCGTGACGCAACGGTAAAAGTTTGATGAGCTTAATTAATTATGGAAAAGGATATGGTAGTTTAATGTCGGCTTTAATTAGAATTATTAGCGTTAATATTTATAATAAACATATTTTATATGACCATTAATGATACATTAAAACAAGATAAAACTGAATGTTTATTACGTGATTACGATTATGCGATATTTAGGCTCGTTTCACCACTAGATAGCTTGTTTGTCGAATAACTTTGATTTTTGTTTTGTATGATTTTGATAGTTCTAATTAGATAAATTGTTTAGGACCATATTCCATCGTGGTCCATCCAATCTTACTAGTGCTACAATGCTATTTATGTGGCCGAAATTGGAACTACAACTCCCGTTCATATTGTATGTCACTTTTCGACAGTTCGCCCCATCCAAGACATAACAACAATTTAAAAAAGTATTTAATACAAAAGAAAGGTGTTGCCGGCCAGTAAGATACAGGGCGGCCCTTAACAAATATTTTTTTGTATCACCTCAAATTATTGACAAACTAGCTTGTCAATAATTTGAGGCTAGCAGTTGTCCACATGGGTTACATTATGAGTCAATTTATGACGTCAACATTTTAATAAATTCCTTCATTCATGTTCTTACATTAATGCTAATGTCCCTATTCTATTTTTAGAATGGTAGGTATCCCACGACAGAAATTATTACCAACTTCAAACAAACAACAATAAGGGTACGAACAAAGAAGTTTTTCAGCCGCTCAATAAAATTTAATTTGACTCCCCTCAAATTAGTAGTTACGGGTCTAGTTTTGCGAAGGCGATTCCCGAATCAATAGTTCATTGTTTGGACTTAAATTCGGGAAGGGAACATGTATGACATTTTAGCGTTCCGTGCAAGTGGTCTTAAATTAGAAGTTATTCTGTTAAATTATTGTAAAAATTTTGGAGTGGTGGAGCAATTATTATAAAATGGGCTAGCTCGACCGGGGAAGTACCACCCTCTCACAGAATATCGACATGAAGCAGCAATGCGTTTCGTTCGGTGAGTGAGAGATCCGGAAGCCCAACTCCTTCCCTATCCCGTCTTTCCCCCTCCTTCTTTCCCTTGCCGTCCTCCTTCCTTTCCTCCAACTTCCTTAGTAGACAACGCATTGGTAGCGCCCCTGGTGTTACTAATAGGCGGCGGTGACCCCTTTCCATCAGGGGGCCCGCTTGCTTGTTTGTCTACTAGATTACTGCTACTAAGAAAGAATGAATTATTATCATGGAGACAACCAATAAAATAAAAAAGTACTTATATAACATTTATTTAAAAGCATAAATAGTTTATATCAAAAATAAAAAAGTATTTGTTATTTTTGGCCACCAAGATGGTATGGTACATACATACAATTAAAATTTAAAAACTTGGTTAGTTTTTCGAGATTTTTTCAATTAGCTGTCATCATCGAAATAATATTACTACGTATAGAACGGACACCGCGAACAAAATTTTTGTCCCCATACGTTGAGGCCAATAGACATCAACTCGTTTAGAAACTTGCCGACGCTCATCGTGATTGGTCCTCGGATTTATGTCAAAAAAAATATGGAAAATGCCGTCATGTGCAATAAAAACTTGTAAAAATCGTTCAACAGTAAGGAAGAAAGATAGCGGCGTAACTTATCATCGCTAAGTATACAAAAAATTAAGTAAAACCAACCAAAACAATTTTTTTTCATTATTTTCTAATGCATCATGATTGCATCCGCCATTTCTATGTGAAAATCATAGATTATCAAAAATTAATCGTACAAATGGGATACGTAGGTACTAAGCGTCAGTCAATTTTATAACATAATTTAGATATTTCTGAATTTTTTGTAGCTTTTTTTTAACCGACTTCAAAAAAGGAGGAGGTTCTATGTTTTTTTTTGGAGGTCCGCCGATTACTCCTTTAATTTTGGACCGATTTTAATCATTCTTTTTTAAAAATAATATGTAATTTAAATATTGATTTTTTAAACTATATTTCCAAAATATTTTTATATACTAGGTAAAATACGTAAATGTGGATAAAGTTACTAACTAAGTAAAAAAAATAAGTTTCTAGAAAACAAAAAGATGGAAAACGAAACAGCATTTTAAATTTCGACCAACCATTTTCGAACAAATGAAATTCGGGCAAACAAGTTTCGGACTAAAGGTACGTTACCATTCTTGAAATTCAACACAACTTCTCTTGTCTGGCATGCGATCGTCTCCTGGTTATTGCATATATTACAAAATACTACAATATATAAATAGCTTCACTATAAAGTTAGTTTTGATTTAATCTCAGTTTATTTTTGACTAATATTAAGTTAAGAACAAAAATGTAATGTAGCTTCCTACCTATAAAGCTAATATTATACCTATTTTCTATTAAATTTATCTATTAAGTAAAATAAAATATTGTAATAAAATAAAATAATCAGTTGGATGTCCAATAGGCAGAATATAAACAAAGTGTCGCCCCTGCGTAGTAATGTCATATTCTATGACTCGGTTGGGGGCGGGGCCAGGGAGGGGCGCGCCCCTCACGGCCGAACACGGCGCCAAAATTTGAAGGCGCTGTCATTTCTATACGTAGTAATATTATTTCGATGGCTGTCATTGATAAATTGTCAATACCATATTTTAGTTTATTGAACTCACAAAAATATTTTTGGTATGCGTTTAAGATAAACGTAATTTTAATAAAGTTTAATGTAAACTTGTGCCGTAAAATACTTTTTACCTAATGAACCTAACACAATGAAGTTCAAGATACTAACTAAATCTTTGGTAATTGTGCGGAACACCTCGTAAAATTCCTAAAATGTACTTAACGGTTTTTTCTACTTTCGAACAAAGAAGTTCTATTTTAGAATTTCGGGCATTCTATTGCGTCACTGCACAAAGCGTTTTGTTAGTGCAAGTCGTAAACAGCAGTACGTAATTAAATTGTTTGTTACGCACATGTTTACGTTCTACGTCTAGAGATTGTATGGACTTCATTATGCAGTGAAGCCAATATTCTCACGATGTCATAATGGTGTAATGACGTCACACGGGTAATTGATAAGAAGCACGCTTCAAGTCTAGAATTTAAAAACAAGGATGATTATACTTAATTAAAACCATTGGTCGAGGAGTTTTTTTTTTAAAGATTATGTGGTCCACTTTTCTCATTTTATCATTACTAATACGTCATTCATTATAGATAGATAATATATACTTTATGTTTTGATCTGTACACGGATAATATTTACAGAAAGTTACAGCATTCTTTTCACGGACAGGGTTAAAAAAGTCCAGTTGTAACTTGTCATTGATTTGCGATAAATGTATTTTGTTATCATAATTTTTAATAATATAAAATTGAAATGATTTTACTTTTAAAAAGGTTGCCTTATTAAAAGTATGAAAAGGATTCCCTAGAATCCCCGACACGATCCCCTGTCCCTGTCTAGATGGTTGATATGCTATATACATAAGGCTTATTTTTTAATATTATTATATCAACTACTATTTTACTATTTTTATCTTCTAAATTGCAATATTACACTAGTGTACTATGACTATGTGATGGTACTACATAGTATGATATTTTACAAAGTAGATTCACCTCTTGACCCCAATCTCTCTACACAATATGAAGCTATCGCGACACTACATTTTTCATCGTAGCACATCATAAAAAGAGCAAGACACGTTTTTATGGCGTCTCGGAAATATGTCGTACATAACTTGATGAAATATTACAAAACATTAAATTGATTTTTATTGTTTTTCATTCCACATGTCCCTTTGTTCGTGCGACGTACAGTTAGCGTAAAAATTTAAAACTTATCATTATGTTTTATTTGTGACTGTCGTTAAATAAACGGCCATCATTGAAAAGGTTGACCGCTAACTTCAAGAGAGTGGCGGAGTATGGTCTAAATTATAAACACACGTGGGATACGTATCTCTGTTCATATTTAGGTGGGATGACTAGTGGTTGAAGGTGTTGACAGAAATTAGATGGCTCCACTTCGATTCCGGTCTGAAACCACCCAAATACATCCACTGTCATATAAAAATGTGTGTATAAAAAATTACCTTCCTCGCCCTTGCCTGGGAGGCTGCGAAGTCTTTTCGATCGCATTAATTAATTCACTATAATTAAAACATTCATTAACTTTAAATTGTTTTTATGCACTTTGCTGTTTATCATGTTCAAGAGTCGTTAGTGTAACTTTTCATAGTCGATAAATAAAGTGTTTTTATGTCAAACATTTCAATCTAAAGATAAGATACTAAATCTTAGACGTTAATGATATATAATTTAAATACAATGAAGCCAAAAGCATTGTTTAACAGCAATAATAGATCAGAGGAAAGCACTCGATCTTCATATAAAAATCTATGTTCGGTCCGTTGTGCTCAGATAAAATCATTCTATTGAATTCCCTGCGGTGTGATTTTATTGAATTCCACAGGTTGCTTTATTTAAAGCTATAGTACCTACCTCTATTGTAGTTTACAATGAATTGCAGATTCTTTACATATAAAATCTATGTTCGCTAGACACTTTAAAAGTAGATACCGACGTCGCGTAACCTTAGTATTATGAAAAACAATTAAGATATGACCTGGCTATGATCCTCTGTGACCTGGCCATAACACAACCGATTTTTATGTTGTCTCATCATATCAACCCATAATGAGACCAAAGCGGAGAGGAAAGAAGTATAATTTTTCTATAGAATCTTGTGTAGCACGCAAGCAAGCGATGCGCGGCCGAGCGGAGATGGTGTATACCCGGGCGGCATATCTCTCCTCTCCACTTTGATAGAAACCGGGACTTATTATGGGTTGATATGATGAGACAACATAAAAATCCTCTGTGTTAAGGCCAGGTCACAGAGGATCATAGCCAGGTCATATCTTAATCTTTTTTCATAATACTAAGGCTATCTGAGTCTCTTGGAAACACTGGAAAGCACTGGCTAAGGTTGACGTTACTTGCACGTTCGTTTAGACACATCGAGATTCATTTATATTGTCTGTTGACGTCAATTTCGGAAAGAAGACAGAAGTAGTACCTAATACCACCAATCTTAATTTTCTCTTCCCATGGGAACAGGAAAACCTTGATTGCAAAAGCACGGGTGTTAATTTACAAAATATTATTAAACGCTAATACAGATTACAAAAGGCTTAAGAGTTCTATGCGTGGATAATTTTGTATAGCAACTGTACTTCGGTTGCATTGCGTAATAACGCAGATGCGCTATATAATAGAGGATTAAACGTTTAAGTTGGCACAGAGAGGATAATGGTATAGTCCATTGCGCGAGTAGGAGTATTATGAACGCTTTGTGCAACATGGAATTTATGGCCAATGCAATATACTCCCTGAATGTACCAGTAAAATAATATAATTTTAACATACTAATAAAGGTATCGGAACTTGATGGTCGTTAGGCTTCTAAGGGCTCATTAAGAATAAAACGACTGGATAAACAAGTCGAGGAATGTCGTTCCCAGTTAGTAATTGGATGTGTTTCTTTCGTGTTTCGAAGAACATGTTTAATCTATTGTCGATGACAGTTGTGTATTGTATAGCTAAATAAATAATTGACGAGACGAATCTAGATAGAATTATCTTTTCATACAAAATTTACATAGTATAAATGACGTAAATAATCTAAAGCTTGCGCTGCACGATTATAAACCCAGTTTGAAACAATTTTTTTTTTATTCCACAAAGTTGGCAAACAAGCATACGGCTCGCCTGATGGAAAAGTCACAGTGAGATGCGCGTTGATGGCTACATGTTTGAAACCATCTCCAAAAGTTCAGTATTTTTAGGCGTTGCGTTGCGTCAATCGCATGCCTTACGAGTATGAAATGAAACCTCTTGTCTACACTGTTTAAAACCGCGATTAGCAGGCTTTAATTCTTCTAAAAAAATTCATTCGACCTAATCGATTTTGTCTCATTCAAAGGTAAAATAGAAACGAAAAAATTATGAACAGGAAGTGTTTGATGAATATCTCAGACAATAATTTGAGAATAATTATATCAAAACACAATGTAAGGAAATCGTTATATCTCGATCACATTATATACTGATTCACGTGTGTAGTTGCTTCCTTAATATATTAATAAATACGCCTCTTTCATATTTATTATCGAATCAATACCTTTTTCTTTCTCACACTTCGTTTGTAATACATGGAATATGTTTACCGTTATTTGAATTTATCCATAGTTTATTATATACTGTTATTTCATACAATGGGTGTACTGTCAGCGGCATAAATAGTACGTATGTATGTAGTCCCAAACTAAGAGTACCTAAGGGGCTATGTGAAAAAAAGAAGGGTCCTTAAAAACCAAATATCTTCTAAACTACTAAATTTTAGACTTAGATTTTTGGATATGTATTAATTCATCATGTAATCGAAATTTTGGAAAGAGCCAAAACACGATTGTGACACATTTCCTCGATAGAAAAAAAAGCCGAAGTAACATCTGTTTTTTTTTTCAGTACTCTTGTAACTTCTAAACGGTAAATAATAGAAATTTTAAACTTCATATAAAGAAAGACATTAATGTTTTCTAAGATATTGTAAAAACAAATATAAAAAAACTCAATTAATGAATTTTAAATAAGCCTAAATGTGTTTTGGCGCTTACGGTGTTAAAAATTTCGCCATTCGTCCCATCTCTGTCTCTTGAAGCAGGGATTGATATATAGACCGATAGCGCTGGGCTAAAATGAGGTCATAAGTTTCAAAAACTCTAAAGTTGTTAATTTCTCGCCTGTGGACACGGTCGTACCTAAGAACCTTATTATTGCGTTTTGTGTCACATCTGTCACTTGCATTTTCCGCAATTCGATGGTTTGTGGTTGATTTTACTTATTCAAATCAAAACTGACAAAATTAATTTAAAGTTTAAAATAATTATGGTATCATATCTAGGATAGCCTGCGGAGTGTGCAAACCCAGTTTGTGTCATCTTCGGCCAGAGCAAAACTGAAATAGGGTCAATATATAATAACAGTACAAAAAAAATATTACAATTGGTTGTTTAACTATTTTCTATCTCAGATCACTTACTTAAAGCCAATAAATAAATTTGTGCCAAATTAAGACATGCAATATTAATATTTTCAATTATTTTCCTATTTAAAGCTACTAACGCTGCAAAAAAATATTACAGTCATTAGAGTTCACATATTTAATATCATAAATGCATGAAAAATCTACATTGTAAATTTGTGTCATTTTCATGCACGTTATAAATGAATAAAACACCAAAACAATAATTTCGGTCGAAACGGGTGTTACGCTCGCAGGCGGCGATGGGCGGGGGTATACGCTACGCACGCACACAAGTTCGTTCGGTACCTACGTACGATTTCATGATGATGAACAAATCGCACCCTCATTCAATTCAAAAAGGACGTAACCCGAAAGAGTAGATTTTTCAGTAAAAGCTTTATTTTTAATCGTAGAAGAATGATTTTAACATCAAGAAAACGAGAAAAAATATTACATTGGTGGTTGTTTTCAAGTCAGTTCAATAGTTTATGGTTTTATAGAAATAAGGAAATTAAAATATTATGCTACTTATCAAAATGGACTTTAAATATAACATACTAAGTTTTCGAGTTTAAGCCAAATTTCTTTACAAAATAATGTATATTACAAAAAGTATGTTTGATTACATCAGTAATGAATTGATATTACCAAACAATTTTGCGAGAATAACTAAACTTACTCCATTTTTCCCTGTGTCAAATTTGTTATTTAGCCCCGTATCGGTTACTTACTCCTTTTTTCAATTTAAATATTTGTCAAAAGCACTTAAGTTATAGGTAATGATGTTGATGTTTTCCATTATATAGGTAATTAAAAATGTGACATCCATATCTCTCATTAATACTAAGGAATTAGTTAAATGTCAAAAGTAAATAAGGAGCAACGAAATGTTCACATGAATTATTTGTTTTTAAACAATAATAATCAATGTCTGTATAGTTACAAATATACTATATAATAATAACAATACTGAAAAAACAATGTACTTTTGGTAAATATTAACTTTATCTACCTACAGTTTTCCTATATTCATTCAAATCTAGAAAAAAATAATCAAAATAGGTACAAACTTGGTTTGATTCATAAAAATAACATAATTATAATATTTCTTACAAGACTTATTATTTTTTTATTAATAAAAAAACAAAACACTTAATGTAATATAATTACAGAGTACGACAATAACGTACTTTTAATAAAAAAAAACGTGTTCAAATACAAACTTTTATTTATTTATTTATCTATTTTTATCGTTGAACCTATTGGCAGTATTAAAATAAACATTTATTAATATTATTTAATTTATAATTAAATGTAATTAATCTTCTTCAGATGAATCAAATAAGCATGGTATCGACAAATGAACCTTCAAAGGAGGTAAAATGTTTGGTAATGCATAGGAATAGCATTCTTATCACATAGACTAAATTAAATCTTTTAATAAGGCATTAATAGGTAATAATAAATTGATGATAGCATATAGGGAGTTCATCTCAATCAATACCCAACCAGGAAACCGCTATCATTCTTGGTGACTGGAACGCAAAGTTGGGAAATAGTAAGACCGACGATCACTCAAAATCTGTTGTAGGAAGGTATGGTCTCGGCCACTCGGCATTAGAAATTATATAAAAAATCATAGAGGAAGACTTCTTGACTTTTGCATGGGAAGAAAATTAAGCATTTTAAACACCTGCTTCTAATACCATGCAAAACGCTTCTACACATGTAGAGTCCCCGGCAATCGTTACACAAACCAAATTGACTAAATTATAATAAACACATGGTGGAGATCCAAAAAAATGTAAAGACCTTTCCCGGTGCTGGGCGCGGCTCGGATTACAACCTACTTGTGGCCATTTTCACTGCTCGTCTTAAGGCTCCCAAAAGGAAACCACCTAAGCCCAAGCCTTGGAGCCCCCGGAAAAGTCGATCTTTCAGAGCACGTTGGAAGAGACGATAAAAGAATGCCCACCGCCTGACGTCACAGCCCGTAGATTGGCCCTTAAACTTCACACGAGAGACCTCTTTAAGAAAGTTCGCCCGCTCTCCAAAAACTTCCTGGGTGATTGAAGATGCTCGCGGTAACCCAATACACGACCTTGAACCCATAGCCGAAAGATGGTGTAGCTACTGCGAAGACCTTTATAAAGAACCTGCTATCAACAATGATACGCCTTTGAATTGGAATCTTCCGAATCAGCAACCAAACCACCCATACTACGTTCTGAAATCAAAGCGGCAATAAACAAATTAAAAAAGAGGAAAGCACCAGATCACATTACGTCAGAAATACTGAAGGCTTTAGGCGACGCGGGCATCGACTTATTGCACGAAATCTGCACCTACACTTGGCAACATGGCGACTGGCCCAAAGACTGGTCAGGCCGACTAGAAAATGCGACAACTATTGCACTCTTGCTCTCATCTCTCATGGCAGCAAAATCTTCCTTCAGCCACATACTGAACAATCGCAACCTTACGTTTTTTGGATTGGCAAATGCAGCGAGAACAAGCCGGATTTGTGAAAGGATAGGGTACACGCGAACAAATCCTGAACCTCCATACAACTTATTGACGACCTCCGTGGCGTAATGGTTACCACGCCAGACCGCCTCCCAGGAAGTCCCGGGTTCGAATCCCGGTCGGGTCATGATGAAAAACGTGCTTTTTCTGATTGGCCTCGGGTCTTGGATGTTTATCTATAAATGTATTTGTTATAAAATATAATATCGTTGAGTTAGTATCCCATAACACAAGTTTCAAACTTACTTTGGGGCTAGCTCAATCTGTGTGAATTGTCCCTATATATATATTTATTTATTATTATTGAAAAAGCATATTAGTTCAACACACCTAACATTATGTGTTTTGTCGACTACAGTAAGGCCATCGACTGCGTCAACCGGAAACTTTTGTCGAGAATTCTAACGAAGCTTAGCGTGCGGCCGCATCTAACTGCGCTGCTGCAGAAACTATACTGCAACAAACAGGGAATCATATGAGTCGATAAACTGACGTCAAAATCTTTCAATTTTGACTTTTATGAGAGTAAGGCAGGTACTGTCTCCCATTTTTGTTCAACGTTTACCGTGAATACATAGATAAGGCGTACCTGCAAAAACTGGGAAGGTAGTGTCACGATTGGTGGCGAGAAGATAACGAACTTACTACGTTACGCCGACGATACCACACTGTTAGCTGCCAACGAAAGCTAGATGATCACCTTACTGAACAGAATGGAACAGGTCAGTGAAGAACTTGGCTTTTCCATAAATAGCAAAAACTAAGATCATGGTGGTACACCGCACGCAGAAGCCAGAGGTCACTGGCGCGCTTAACCAGGAAATAGTTCACAGTTTCACTTACCTGGGCTCCTTGCGATGATGACGTATCGGAATGGCTAAGAAGGTTATGTCATAGCTACAAAGAGTTTGAGTAGAAAGAAACATCTCCATAAATACAAAACGCTAGTTGGTGACCACTCCGGTGTTCTCAATTTTCATATATGGTGCCGAGACCTGGACCCCAAGGAAAGCGGATGGAGGAGACTACTGTAAATCCCATGGACGGACCATTGCATCATTACTCAAAGAGCTCAATATATCTACAAGGCTTTCTACCATCTGCCTCCGTAGAATTCTTGAATTCGTCGGCCACATCGCCAGGAAACGTAAAGACGTCCTCAAACGACTTTATTTTCACTAGCAAAGGGACGATAGGAGACCTAGGTGGGCCCGAATGCGTTGGTCTGACCAAATCCGCACCGCTCTCGACTTTTATGGAGCTATTCACGCCGCCGAAGATAGGAACAGGTGGCGGAACATCATCAGAGAAAAGCTGCTTTCTAGACATGTTCACCCTTACTTTGCTTCCGTTGGCTCCCCGTGCTCAGTATTCAGTGTTGTGAATCGGTGCAACAAATTATTCTTAGAGGAAAAAAGCGGTAATCGATATTTAAAATTATTTTTTATGAATATAGTGTTTATAAAAACTAGCATTATAAATGACAAATCGGAATAAGATCATAGTATTTATTACCTACTGTTTATTTTGTATAGGTATTAAATTTTAACGAAAAGCATCATAATCTTCAATATGTCCTATTGGTCAATTTATTCTTTGCGTTTTATCACTAATTCCTTTTTCTCGAAAATCACACATTCGATTTTTTTTAAAACAAAGTTTCGTACATATAATCATTAATTTAACAGGAAAAATATGAAAAAAAAAAAAGTTTTTTCAAATATGGTAAAATCGGGATTTCGACGTAATACCACTTATGTCTTTATTACCCTGGTGGTGCGAAATATGTGCCTCTCCTACCTATAGAGATAAAAATAATCACCGTTTCCTGTTGGACCAACTGCTACGCACAACTAATTTGCGAATTTTGTTTGCCCCTCCCGCGCGTCCGCTTTCTTCGCCGCGCTCGCCCTTCGCGCGAAGTTTGGTTATTTTTTTTATGAAATAATAAGATTTCGTGCATAAAAACAGCACAAATTATGAATAGTGCTTTGTTACACTACAATAATCTTATAGACGTAACTTTAGTAACTTGCATTTTCTTTTGTGGCTTTTACAGAGTGTTGTAATAAAAAATTAAATAATCTATAAATATCGTGGATGAATTCGACACAAAATATTTTTAATAACAGATATCAGTAATTTGAAACGCTTAACATATATTTAACTTATTGTAATATTTTTTAGAGCTAGTTGGGTGACGTGTTAGGTACTGATTAAATATCAGGATTTTCGTGGACAGAGATGACACAAAATGGTTGTGTATATTAGTTAGTACTTCGTTATTATCATGAAAGTAAATTTTTTATCTCTAATTATCTTTTCATCCAAAACGGATCGAAAAGACAAATACCTAAATTTCTACCTATGCAAGTACCTAGAATGACACAAACTTATGTATTAGGTTGGGTAAATGGCCCGAAAACTATATGCGAAATACAAGCAACTTTAATGTTTTTGAAACATCAAAACCTAGCGCTACAGGTCTAATATGCGTTGCACGGGCGAGGCGGGCTCAGTCATGGCCGCAATTATTTTACGACGTAGGCCCTTAAAAAACATTTTCCCTTGTAATAATAAACAATCATTATGCATAGTTTAACTTTAACTGATGCTCGCGGTTTTACTCGCAAAATCCCGCCGTTCCCGAAATGATGTGTTAATCGCTGTCATGAACTATCTGTTTTCTATTTTAAAACAGACTGTATTATAAGCAAATATGTACAGCCATTTTTGCGTGAAGACTATCAAACACCAAACATACAAACTTTCCCAAACATATCGTAAGGTTTTTTGAAACTAAAAATCATTTCAAACACTCCGTTTCGGTTCTTGCTCACCCCGTTATTACTGATGGGGGAGTATAGGGGACTGGTGATAATTCGCAAAACTGTAACCCGAGCAGTCATGCGTGGACACTGTTCCAAGTAAATTGGGTATCAATTTTTTTATCGACGGCCGGCAGGTGGATTTTTAATTTGTTGTGGTAGTTTTGTTGTTATTGAGTCAATCATAACAACAATTTTATACCCCCATATCCGTTTATAATGTGAGCTAGATGTTATTAATATATTGTTTAATGTTATGATATCTGTAATAATGTTTGAAAAATTTCTTAAGGGGAAGGATGATATTCATAGATTATTTAAAAGGTAGAGTCTAGCTACTACTATGAACTGTTAGTGGCTTGTAAATGGGCTGGTTTGATCGGGGCAGTTCTCACAGTATATCGACTATGTTTGTGCTTGTGTACGGTAAGTAAGAGAGTCGGAAGCCTAATATTCGTCCCGCTTGCAATTTGATTACTTATTACTATCAGGTCACTCGCTGCTTGTTTGCCCGCCCTATGACGTAAAAAAAGGAAAATCATAAAACCTGCGTTAATTCATTTATATTATGTATTCTCGACTTCGCTGTCATCTGTGAACAATAGCCAGGACAGACAGACAGCTTAACGTCCTCAGAAGTACGGTGAAGGTCCAGATTTTAGTACAATAATTAAACAATTAATTTGGGGCCAACCTAATGTTGTTGAGTTCTATTTAATATCCTAAGGGCCGCTTTCAACTTGATAGGTTCCATCCAGTTACCCTATTTGTCAGATAATTTGTTGAAAAATCCTTTTTTTAATCCTTTATTTTTTGTGTAAGCACTCTTGCACGTTTATTCGTCAGGAGCTCGCGGCCATTGTATTTTCCAAGTCAAAGTTCCCTAAGGACGCATTTAGACGACGCGACGCGCAAGTTTTCGCGTCTCGTCAAAACGCGCCTTTATTTCGTGGGCCCTCTTTGACACGTCTTCTACAATGTTAGATAAGTATATTTTTTAACGGGTAGGTTAAAAAAATATAGTTCAAAATTGCCATTGACGAGAAGAAATGCCGAAACAAACTCTTGATAATGTCTTGTGTATTGTTAACCACGTTCTATCTATCTAAATATGAAATGTTTTTTTTTTAATGAAACGGTAAATCTTAAAGCTTAACCATTACCACTTTTTAAGTGCCGGCGAACATTATAAAATCCCGACATAAGTAACATTAATACCGTACTTTCACATCGTCTTTTACGCGTCGACAAAACCACATGATTATATTTTAAAGCTGTCAGCGTTTAGATGTACCCAGTCGTGTGATTTATATGGGATATTTAACATGTGGAGCGTCAGAAAAAGTAGAATTTATTGCGTCATTTTGATGAATACAATAACAGAGCTTATAGCTTAAATAGACACGTAATCTCTATGTTAAATAAGTTTATTTTTCTTTACACTAATACAGATTTTTTATGTGTAGTCATAAATTTTTCTGCTTGTGTAAGTAATTGTGGATTTTGGTATTGCGTCAAAACATTTTTAATAATGTATAACTTTGCTTCACTTCACTTCGGCCAACTTCGCGAGAAGATAAATAAATAATAATAGTGAGATTGCCCATTGAAATAAATATTTTATAATCATCATTCAAGTGCTTCGTAAAAATTTCAACACCACCCTCTTGTCACCAAGAAAGAATAATAGCGCAACTTAAAAATCGCCGAAAAATAGATTACGTGAAGAAAAGCAGTAATAAATAACAATGTGTCATGAAGCTAACGTTCTTTTACCACCAGGGGGCGCTGGGCTCCACAGGGACCCTACTCATATAGGGTTAGAGTACTTTTATTCAATTTGGTGTTAATGCACTTACTTCCTATATGAATACGTATATCGAAGGTCTTGGTCACTTTATGGTTTACTCGAGATTACCTATAAAATCTCTATAAAGGGGAAATCATAAAAAAGCGAAGCTTCCATGAGGATAACGTAATATTGATTCTTGATTTTCTGAAAGTAACTTTAGCAGAAATTATAGTACTTATTAAGTAAAAAAAGTATTATTGAATCTTATTTATGTTTTGACAATTTTAATTTAATATGAAAAGTAGAAAGTATAATTTGTAATGTTGGATTTCCGCAGTTGCAACTTTAATTCTTTGAATATTTTTGCAATCTCGCCGTACTAGGTACTTTCGTTTGACTTTTCATTATTGCTAATACAAGTAGGTCGTTACACTTTTATGTCATTGAAGCTCTCTGTTAAATATTGTGCATGTTCAGTAAATATTTTGCAAAACAGTATTTATATGTATAATTTAAAACTTATATATGTCATCGTAATCTTCCAAAAGATATCTGGGCTGAGCGGTATCTATTCAGAAATCAGCTCCTTTTCAAAACACGCTTATTTCCATACGCTGGCATGTTATTGAAGAGTGGCTCTTTGAATTGCAAATGGGCTGGTCTGAGACGGGGCCCATTGAAACGTCAATTTGTTTTCTATTGGGGTCGGATGTTTGGTTACCTCAAGACATATCGCCTTACTTTTTAGTTTACCAAAAAATTCAATAAAAATATATTTAATATCGAATAGTTCTGATTCATATGTTTGCTTTCAGTGGCAAATGAAGAAATAATTATTATGGGATTTGAAAACACTAGGATGCTGTAGGGTTATATCGTTCTACATACAGGGGATCCGTGTAAATGATTTTAGCAACTCACTAACAGTGTGCCTCATTCGACATGAATTTTATTCCAGTCCTATCGAATCCACTGTATAGTGGTACTCTGGGAAACATGACGATAATCGCGGTGGCATAGAACGCGTAAAAGTCGGCAGAGAAAGACGGTAAAACAAACCGTTATTTTGTTTGTCTCTTTGAAAAAAAAGACAATTTAATAGACTAGTTCAGTTAACATCCTGTAGGTATAATGGTCGATTTGCTTGAGTTCAAAGCTTTAATCAGGTGCAATCTTAACTTTCCTTTTCGTGAGCACGCCGCTTTGTTTCCGCAACATCGGTCTTGTTTCGAGTGTCGTGGAACCATAAATTCCGCTTTTTTATAGTCTATTAACGTTCCTGGGTACCTTTCTCTTAATAGTACAGTGAAAGGCTGTTTAACACTAACTTTTTGTTACTAATAAAGCAAACCAGGGTAAAATGCAGTGTGGTAAAGTGCGGGCACATGCAACATGCGCTTTCACGTGGTTGTCATATAATATTTAAAAATAAAACTATTTAATTAGCATCATATTTAGATAGGTAGGGCACAGCGGATAATCCGCTCAAATCGGAGCAGCCCGTTTGGGATTCATTACTGCATTCCGTGAGTGATACCCCCGGTATTGCAAACATCTATAGGTTACGGTGATGCTTACCATCAGGCGGGCCGTATGCTTGTTTGCCAACATTGTGGCATAAAAATAAAATAAAATATTGCCAAAGGAATCCCACTAAAATACCTGTTTTCATATTTTTTACTCTTTCAGTCAAAACCGGCTTGACATTTGGTACACGAACACAGCTTTTCTAACCTGGATTATCACATGCAAGATAGTTTTTATCTTGGATATTAATCCATTGAGGCTTCGCGGATAAAACCGCGGGTACCAGCTAGGTTTATAATAAAAAAGCGTCAAAATTAAGCAGTTAAAACTCAAAATCGCGGACGTTTGAAAAAGTGTTCTTGAAATGTGTGGGGTTGTTTT
The DNA here is from genome assembly GCA_905163395.2 of Endotricha flammealis. NCBI lineage: Eukaryota > Metazoa > Arthropoda > Insecta > Lepidoptera > Pyralidae > Endotricha > Endotricha flammealis. The sequence goes on from LR990866.1 coordinate 6,030,265, forward strand.
TTATCGAGTGGTTTTATAGTAAGGGTGATTCGAAGTTAGCGGGTACATCCGGGTCCTATCCGGTTTATATTAGACCCTATATCGAGTGCCTTCCGAGGGCTTTTGTGATTTTGGGATTCCGCATTCTATTGTAAGCAAGATGTCGCCTCTATTGTTATTTATTGGGGGGAAAAACAAAAAGTTTTGTAAGGATCAATTGGAAAAGGGACTGATATGTGTTTTATTAAAGACCTTTATAATGTTTTTTAAGATTGCTTTTGTATATAGTTATACAACGGTTTCTTAAACCGGAAAAAAACGGCAAAGAATAATTCCGCCTAAGATTTTCCAGTTGTCGACACGACTGATACCAATGGTGATAAAGTGACGATACGAGTACTGAAAAACCAAATATTAAATGAGTATGAAAATTTATTTATTTTTTATTTTTTTACTTGTGACGTCAGTCAATGACATGTTATATCATCGATCGTGTTGGTCGATGGATGGACCTTTGTCGATGACTGGGGAAACGGCCAATCTTAAGTGATTTCAGCTAATTTATACAAATAATTTGATAAAATACCCTTACTCAAATTTAGCAACAAGAATAGGCATGCGATATTTTTATTTTGAATATTTGTACCTATTTGTAGAGAAAAATTTTAAGTTGTTATAATTTTTTCTTAATCTAAATCAAAGTTGAAAACTAATCTGGAATTTCTGGATTTTAGTCAAGATTATTTTTAGTCTGGGCTTAATTGAAAATTTGAAACTCTATTAATGAAAATAGACTTGAGCGTTATCTGGAGTTTCCTAGACTTAAAATTTGTATTGCGGCGAAACAACAGAGTGTTTGAAAAAGATAAACAAAACTCTAAAGATGTTTCCAGTTTAAAATTACTTTTGGGACTGTAAACAGTCACTGGTAAACAAAATAAAGTACCGAATTTAATCGTTTACCCTTAACTTGATTACCCTTTCGAACCATTGAAATTCAGATTAAGCATTAACATTCAGCTTGCAAGCTTCAAGATGGCTGAAACTGCTGTTTGTTGTGCCTCCCAAGAATAATTGACAGCCGTTGGCCCAGTTTTATTTTTAAAAAAACAAGATAAAAATCTGAAAGTCAATTACTGGCTGTTTATCAAGTCATAACAACGAAGCAGTGTGTACCTAGTTTATTTGTTTAGAGAATCTTTTTTTTTTTAAAGACGAGTTTGACGCAAAATTCAAGTCACTGTCCTCATTGGAAATCGTTCGCGCTAAATGAGCTAATGTATTGATGAAATTGAGGTTGATGAAATTTTGTGCGACCGACTGATATCTGCTGAATGCGATGCGTGCGACCGTTATTGATCGCATGATTAGGACGACGCGATATGCGACATTATATAGAACATTATTTTGATCTCATTGTTTTGCATATTCTCGACTGTATATTGGGTCGAAGTCCGCTGGCTGATCATACATTGACCTGTTTTCTTTACAAGAGGTGTCAAGTTGCAAAACCATCTATTATCTTTGAAGAAAATGTCTGATAGTACCTAAATGTGATTTATTTTCATACATTGTATGAAAGGATACAGTTCAGTAGTTCTTTGAATGGGATTCTTGGTTGAAATCGGTTATGTATGCATTTAAATTTATGCATTGAACGTTTGGGGGAGGCCTATGTCCACCTGTGGACTTCTTGTGACTAGTTGTGACTGAGATGATGATGATAATTAATTGAATCAGGAAATTACAAAAAAAAGTAAAATTTTCATCAAAAAGTAACAAGCTGTTACATTCTGTATTAAACTTATTATATACAAGTAACACCCTAGATTTGGTTACCCAAAACTTTGCTATTACCATCAACAAAATGACGAGTGCCACCCTCACGGGGATGCAGGCGAGATTATATATTTGAACTAGTGAAATCCACACACGTCGGTAAACTTAAATTGGTTGCAAACAAACACGCCGCAATCAAAGTAGAAATTCACACCCCTGCGATTGCTACGATAGAAATAGGGTTAGCAAAATTAAATTTTACACGTTTAAATAAATTGTACGCTAATTATGTAATTCTATACTATTGTACGCGCGTACATTTGCACTTACAGTTTATAAAACAATTTAAAATCGATTGTTGTTTTGCACTGAGTAATAAATATAGGTTTTGAGCTTCGTCTTACGTCTGCGCGAGTTAGCTATGTGTAAAATTACGTAATATTAAAAATTCGATTAACAGAAAACTGCATTATTAATATGGCAATGAAAAAATAAAAAATATTTGTTATTTTAACGTAACGAAAAAATATAAATATTTGTTGTTAATTTTACTATATTGGCAAAAATACATTTTTTATAAATATTTTTCATTGGAAACATTTGCAATGCAATTTTAAAATTTATCTCAATCGTGAATTTGGGACACGCCATGCGGCGGGATTACGACCACTTTCGCTTCGTTCCATTAGCAGGTAAGCGGGATGTCGGGATTAATTTATTGTTGAATTACAGACTGACTTAATAAATTTTATCGCATAAAAAAAAAAAAATGTTGACCGTGACAAATTGAATATTTTATTTTATGACAATTATGTTTGTGTTACATTGTTGAAAAGTAAATAACAATTTAAATTTATAAAAATAATAAAAATTCAATCAAATCATCATCAATTTGTTTTCAATCAGTCCAAAGAACAATGAGCAGATGCGAGTGTTTATAATTTTCATGCAATATTTATAAAACATGATTCGTATCTGCGTTCCTTGTATAACTAAGTATTTCATTTTTTGATTGTACACGACACGACCTCACGCCACGACACGACTTTTAGCTGTTATAAATGATTAATGTGTGATGGACGTTCCGCTGTGTCAGGTGACTGACAATATGGCGATATTGTGAGAAATTGTGAGAAAGTAATGTTAGATCGCACGGTTCACTTTCGGCTCTCAATTTTGATGAGTTAATTTAAAAGTTTTAATAATTGTGAAAGTGAATAAAACAAGATATTTTATTATGTAATCTACCGTGTTCTCCAAAAGGGGCATTAAAATATTTTTACAGGGCCGGCAACGCGCGAGTGTTACCCCCGGGGTGTTACAAGTGTTCACAGTTTACGGTGACAGCTTATCATCAGGCGGGCCGTATGCTTGTTTGCCACGTTAATGGTATAAAAAAAGTGTACAGTCACCAACAGATAGATTCAATATTTAAGCGCTTCTGCCGAAAATGCTCTTCTTTTACCCTAAAAACTCGACAATGAAGTTTCTCTGTTGAAATTTCAATTGTGTCGAGAGAGAGCCTTCATAAACGGATAGCTTTGAGTAGTCATTGCCGACAGTAACTTTAAGTCGAATAATAAAAACGAACTTTATACATGATAACATTCAGTGGTTATTGAAAAATTGTTTTTAACAACGTCAATTGCATTGAATGTTACTGACGCAAACCACAATATTTATGTTAAAAGATGTTAACATTGTTCCAATGAACATTTTGTTAAAATGTTTTCATGGAAAACATCGGCATAATGGATACGGGATGGCGATTATTGGAATGTTTTCCCTTCTTTTAATACCATGTCTGACTTTGGCATAATTTAAAAATATTTCAATGTGTAAAATAACATATTGGTGAGTTACAAAAACACAATATTTTAACCTTTAAATAAACTTAATTGACACATTAAAAACAGTTTCTGAAACCACGCACTTTAATTTTAATTCCACATTACTTAAGTCTCAAGTTATCTCTTTTTTTCTTTAGTTTGACATTAACAGCTATAATTTTAATGTGTCACTTACCTTTAAAATGTATTACAGAAACTGTCTGTAAGTCTGACGCTTTAGCCGTCGGAATTGTCAGATTAATGGGAAAAATACACACTACCCGCGCATGTGCAGTTTCAGTATAAAATTTCCATTAATGATTTCTCTGCTCTAATTTTTTTTAAGTTTCACGAAATAATCTTGATCATTCTTCCCGATTCACAATGGCAATCTGCACTTTCTAGTCCATTCAAACTCAATTTAAATACCAATTCAATGTAGCTCCAATAGGTATTAGGCCGTCGTCCAAACCTCATTTTTTGTATCAATTATTTTTCGTGGGACATTACAATATCCGTTTTTGTGTTATTAATCTACTCTATAAACTACTACCATTTCGGAAAGAAAAGCAAAATGACCACTGATAAAAGAAATGGCGAAAGAAAACCAGTTGCGGCATAGTTTGTCATGATACATTATAATGATAAATGTTGTTTAAAAAAAAAACTTCCTGGTATCATTATTAACAAAATCATTTACAATAATTTCCCAGCCTCTCACTCGACAGATTACAATTTTTATGTGCAGCAATCACATTTCAAAAACAAATATTTAGAACTAGCTTTTCCCCGCGGCTTCGCTCGCGTTAATTTTATGGCATAGATCTCGTTTCACAACAAAACAACCCATAGCGCGACTTGTGGCGCTATCTGTTGGCCGATATAGCGCCCTCTATAGTAGTAAAATTATTTTCCCATTGGAACGACATATTTTCACGGGATAAAAAGTTAACCCCTTAACAATATGTATGCAAATTTTCATAATGCTCGGCTGCTTAGTCAAGCCGTGAAGGAATAACAAACAAACAAACAAATAAACTCACTTTCTCATTTATAATATTATAGTAAGGATAAGGAAGTAAGGATAGTCTCTCAAAAAGACACGATTGATACGAAATATAAGAATTAGACGACGTACTATACGTCACGGTTGCGAACGACAGATGATAAATGTAAAACGGAAGTTTCAATTGCTATCAAACCTTTTCTCATTGTTTGAATTAACTTGTCTGGTTCTTTGTTGTTTAAAATCTTTAAACGTAGTTCTATTTTTTAATGTAATTTAGTAAGCGTTTATAGGCAAACAGATGTTCGCAATTATCATTACAATTTGGACGCGTTATAATAAGTATATGAATTTGTAGTTAAATAGTAACAATTTTTTTTGTGATGGAAAGTACAAATAAATATAAAGTTATGCCCATTATCGGCCATTGAAAAAAAAAAATAAGTCTGGTAAAATTTTACATGAGTACCTAATTACCTATACGTTTAATTAAAAAATAACTCACAATTTAATACTATAATTATTAGCATTAGTTTTATAACAAAACATGTTATAAAAGTAGCTATAACATAATAACCTTCGTATTATTTCTCAGCACAAATGTACGTTTAAAAAGCCTACGCAAAAACAAAAGTAACACTAATTTTAAAACCATCCCTATTCATGAAAACCTGGAAAATGCTACTATGAAATTCAGAACAATACGCTGAATTTCATTTTAAAAAAATCCCACACAACCATCCCCACAAAAGGCTCGACTTTTAAAAATGGCGCATGCTGCATTCGTCATTCAAATGAGCTGTTAAGAGTTAAGGCGCTAACAGACAGGTGCGTGTTATAAACTGATAATATCGGATGTGTATATTGCGTTTATTTATGCGTCATTTGTCAATTGTAAACCCCTTTCAACGCATTTTTTTATTTTTACTCTCCTCTTTTTTACATATACCAACTTGTTTTTGTTTTTTAAAACTTTAATCTAACTTTCATATTTTTATTTTCTATTACAGGAGTTGATACAATTCCCTTAGTAGAAAAACCCACAACAAGCGCTCATAAAGACGAGACGGTTTCTCGCCGGAGCTAAGCCCGGCGTCACCGTCTCGTCTGCATGAGCGCTAAGCGGGCCAATCATGAAAGGAAAATACGGCTACTGACGTTTTGAACCTTATTCTAACTAGTAATGTCTCTTTTGACAGGACTACGCGTTTCGTTGTTTCGGATGGAAGTTTTTAATATGAACATCTACAAACCTTTATGAGAAAAAAAAATGTGTTAGCCACCTGATAGAGAGATAGTGATTGTTTATAAATATCCTCTAAAATCTGGAATAAAAAATTTTTTTCGCCGGAGATCACCTCTTTTATATATCTTTTAAAAATTTAACTGTTTGATCTAAGTGTGCGAAAATGAATGAACAAAATAAATTAAAAGGTGGAAAAACGTCCAGCAATGTGTTATTCCATGCATCGAAATGCAATACTCGTATGCATTGTAAACAAAAATTTCAATAACGCATTGTATTTTCAGTATAATAACATAAATAACGCACCTATATACGAGCCTTAAACAGACAATAAGCTTAATGTCGTTGAGTGCTCCGTCCCCCGAGTGACTCACTCATTCATTCGTTCAGTAATGGCGTAACAAAATGATTGCTTATGGAGCTTTTTGTCAAATGATTCGGTATGATGCTGTCCCCACATTAGATGGAAAATGGAGATTGTTGCTCGTCATTCTAAGGCCACATTCTCATTTGTGTCGTGAGTCGTGACATTTTAAAGTATTTCGTAATATTAGGATAAACGTGCCATGCTGTATGTGAACATCTTTATTTAATTATAGAAGGCATGACTGTTTTAAATACAAAACTATTTGTTGTCACATCTTATTAGAAACGCGCCCAAATGTCTGAAATCTCGTACGATTCCATCTTACTTTACGAACTTACCTACGGTTTTACTTGCGAAGTTAACCGAAGCAGCAAAGGAAAAGTTTGACGAAGTAAGACGAAGTCCCCTCTTTACACTGATCTACACAAGTCTGATATTTGAACGCAGAGCTGTATCAGTACCCTTGCAGCAGGACACCTTTTATTTTAAATACAGTAAGGTGTTTTTAAAATGACAAATCACTGTTTTGTTTATCTACCAATTGTTTTAAGTAAAACCATTAAATTTCATTGCCAAAATTATCTACGATCATTGTAACTTGAACCTTAGAGCCCCAATTTTAAAATCCCTTGAGAAATCTTAAAATTTCTACGAAATTGATTACACTGCTGATCGTTTCCATCCCGTAGCTCTCTTGTTTGGGGACCACTCTGACAAAAATCTAAATAGATAACGCACCTCCATCTTTTTCATCAAATCAAGCAAACGTGTTCTTTTCGGGGTCTTTTTCTAGATTTCGTCTGACTGTAAATTGTACTCAATAAACAATGGTTGATAATTCAGTTTCCATTTGACAAATGTTTGACGTGCAAAGCGCAAACGTCATTTATTTAGATTTATGTCTGCGATTCCAACGCTCTCTTGTTTCGGGGACTATGACTGATGGTATCCATTGCGTGTTATTTACATAGATTAAATTCTTAATTTTTTACGAGGCGCAGAACGCAACGAATTGTATATCATTTATTTTAATGTCTGTTCTTAGTGCATACTCAATATTTCTGTAGGTTGATCTTAGAATTAATAATGTTTTGAAATATTTGTTACTTTACTAGAGATTATCGAAATATTTTCGAAAATTACATCTTTTTCTCATATCCTTTTTACTAAATTTTAAGAAGGCATCCAATGATTTTTCTGGTAATGATGAGTTTTGACTGGTAATGATACGAATTTACAATTAGAATCCACAAATTCTTGCCTATTTCGATAAAGCGTGCGACGTACCAAAGGAGAATTCATAATTGTCCACACATGCCTACTCAAGTAAAGTTAGACAACCAGCAAACGAGGTACTTCAACTATAATAATAGGTATGCAATACGTTAAAAAAATGGTGCGTGTTTTTGTCATATTTGCTTACTTATCAACCCCTCATAGCGGGGTGTATTGTAATCCCCGATTGACCTGAAGAGCAGTATTCCCGAACTTGCGTCATTAAAAGATTGAAAGATTACTTGTTCAGTTGCTTGGGGTAAAAATCTACCCCAACTGAGCATTACCTCGTTAGTTAAATGATGCGTCGAGATGCAGGGATGAAATTAGGCTTGGAGCACTTTTTTAATCGTAAATCTTTTATTGTACTAAAACTTATTTTATTTTGGATGTCTGTATTTGCATGTCCTTTATGTATCTAGTGATAAAATTTAATTAGTTTCTTTCTTAAAAATTTCCTTAACGTGTTTGAGATTTTTGCTCATCAGATTCCTCTATCCGAATCTGACTTTGTCTTTTACTTAACTCCGTCATGTTAATCTCCATCCAAACATTTAATATGCATCAAAGAAGTTCTACCACTCGTTTCTCCCCAATGACATAAAATAATCATACCGGTCTGAAAGGAATGCTACCACGAGTCCACAGTTTTTAACCTACAACCAAAAATTTTAAAATTTAAAATAATGATGCCGACGATAGTTCTGGTTAAAAAGGATTTAGAATTGCATGATTACATCCCTGACCAATTACTTACAGCCTTACAAGTTATTATCAGCAAGAGGTATGGGTTTACGACGCAGCATGCAAGGGGCGCATATTGGAAAAGTTTTAACTGTATTAGGTGCAGAACCAACTTTGTGGTACTGCTTTATTGCTGTTAACTTGTCAGTCGCTAATGCAGAGTTTTGATTACATTTTTATTATCAAGGGGATGAGTGAGCTACGTGATAATCTGCAGAATTGCTATAAAAACCTTTGATGCGTCAACTCAGAGTTGACATTTGTTTGTGATTTTTTAGTTACATTTTCATGTAGGGTAGCTACAATTCCTTAAGGAATTTGACAAGCCTGTAAAAAATCTGGTTCTAATGAAAGAATAAGCAAATCAACATAAAATCTTATAGATTAAAATGAAAGACCGTTCCATTCATTGATTTATTCTCAAATATCTGTATGTAAAATTTTCACAGAGATCTATTATAACAGATGGCAGATAAGGTCGGTATTTTCCGAAATTTCCATAAAAACAACACATTCAGCGATCTGTATAATAAAGCGTAAAGTTTAAAGAACCACAGGCAAAAGTACTGTGAGCCTAGTAATACGAGTATGTTTTTATTAACAAAATGTTTTGAGAACGTAGAAGTAGTTCAATATTGCAAACCCTTTGATCCTAAATAAGCCACCTTTTCAACAAAATTCCTTTCTAAGTCCCAGGTAAATACTACCCGTAATGGAAATGTGCTTGTAATTCATATTCCCTAGCCGGGAGCCAGCACTAGTCTTGCAAACAGTCTAGTACAAATAATAATAACAGTAAAAGTGCTTAAGTCCGCTCACTGCTTCACCGCTGCGTTTCTTGGGGCTTACGTCCAATTTATGAGCAGAAGCGGGGATACTTAGCAAGTTTTATTATAGACACTAGCGCCCTGCTCCCGTTACATTACACAGGGGTTGGCGATAAAGAACGTAAACAGCTACTTGGCCAGTTTCGTTCGTACAGCAGTGGCCTCTACGCTTTTCCATAATAATGTATATTTAAACTTGACTTAAACTAAAAACAAAATGTCATATGTAATAATATGGTTACTAAATATGTAAAGAAACATTTAAATATGAAATGAACATTACAAGTTAGTTTACATTATGCTCTTCTAATACCAAATCCATTTACAACATTCGCTTTTGCATTCAACCAAACCCCCAAGAGTATCTCACAAAGCAATGTAAACATTTGGTACGTGTTCACGCCGATTCCCAGTCGTCTTAAGGCTCCCCGAGTTTGCTCGGTGGCTCCAGCTTCTAATTCGGGACTTTCAAACTGCAAATCCTTTTTGCGAATGTATAATACCAGCTTGTTAATTAAGGGAAGTTTTTTGCGGTTAACGGACGGTTCCACTGGTACCTGCATAATGAAATAAAGAATAATTACGAGTTGAATTAAATTTTCCTTCTGTTTAAGCTTAATGTGTCTCTTTAAATACAGGACACAGATTGTAATTTACCTCCATAGGTACTTTAAGAGTATGGAGGTAAAATTTTAATGTAATTATAATAATCTTCGCTACCACTGGTATACTACTGGTATAATAGTTTATCATTGTAAGTTGTACATATTTCTGTTGCGCTTTTGTACACATATCGAAAATAATCTCCAAACTAATTTTTATATGCCACTGCCGTGCAAAGCACCATTTCCTGTTGGACCAACTGATATGAACAATTAGTTGTGTCAACAGGAATAGTTTGAAAAAAAAAAACCTGTTGGCACCACTAAGTTGTGCTAGCCAAAATAAATATTCCTGCTGGCACAACTAGTTGTACATACATAACAGTTGGTCCAATAGGAAACGGTGGGGCAAAGGCCTTCTATGTCTGTCTCTATTTGTTTCAGTTCTACGCCGTCAGTTGCCGTCTAAAAAGCTTCAACATAACCCACATCCTTTTTTCTCTAATGTAGATAAGAAGCTTTGTAGCTATAAATCTCTAATCGTGAATGAATAATGTGGCTATTGAGTTGGGAGCCTTGTTCGTATGGTCTTACGTGCTCCAAGTGTAGTGTATAGATTTGGTCGTACTCAAATACAACAATAACTAGATTTTATTCAATTAATAAATAGATTTCGTTCGTACTAAATAATATAACATTACCTAAGTTTTATTAAATTAATAGATAGATAATAATAACAATGAGTCAGGTCACGATCTATTTCAGAATCTCAGTAAATAGTAAGATGATACAAATGCGGTTAATGTATTGAATACGTCTTTGTATTATATTGTTAACAGTAATATGCTAATATAGTCACAGATAAATAATATTCTTAGTCAAGCCATCTGTCAGTAACCTAAATATGTTCCTGAAAGGAATTTTCATTCTTGTGAAAAGTTTTATTGTGTAGAAGTCTAATTTTAATATGCATTGAATATTTTGTTAAGGCAAACGTCAGAAGAAATAACCTTTGGCTGTTATAGAAATAGCTCGTGGAAGGAAATCACTTATGCTGAAAGGAAGGTAATGATTTTCGTGAATGAAGTTAGTGACAAGAGTAACAAAGATTAGCTTTTCGGAAATGATACTAACGTTCTACTCTATGTTTGTACGTCTGTACGTACGTATTTCATGTTAAATAAACTAAACGAACGTATTTTTTTTTTATAGAATTTCAAAATTAAGAAGTTTCTTTTAACTTGGTGATAAATACAGTAGTATTCTATGAACTAAAAATTTACATGTAACTACTTCATTTGACGTACCTCCGTCCGTGGCGTAATGGTTACCACGCCGGACCGCCACCCAGGAGGTCCCGGGTTCGAATTCCGATCGGTGGATCGATGATGAAAAACTAACTTTTTCTGATTGTCCTGTGTGATGTTTATCTATATAATATATATATAGGTATATATGTATTTGTTATAGAATGTACTACCGTTCAGTTTAGTATCCCATAATACAAGTCTCGATCTTTGGGGCTAGCTCAATCTGTGTGATTTGTCCCTATATATTTATTTATTTGCAAGTAGGTTTGTACGATTTTCGTAGTGAATTAAATTGTGTTCAACATTTTGAAATAAAAACATACTTTCACTCAACTGTTTGTTTATTCATTGTTATTCAAATTATGATGACGTAGTCATGGTTAAAAATTCAAAATACAAAGGTTTTATTATCATGTTGAGGACATCAGTCATCGTCAGCACGACTCTTACCAGTCTTACATCCGAAAATCCCTACCCAAGAAAAATGCAATTATTTTTAGAACTATTTTTTACACGAAGTATCTACCTCCTTTATAAAATGTACTTACACGTTAAAGTTAAATCCATCATATAGTATAGTTTTTGATTTATTTTTCATATCCTACTAATATTATAAAGGCGAAAGTTATGTGTATGTTTGGCTAGGCAATATATATTTTTATTTTTTTATTATACAACACAGGTGGCAAACAAGCATACGGTCGACCAGGGGCCCAAATCTACTAACACAAATGCACCAATGGACTCTCAATGGTGTCTCAATCGTGTCTCAAAAGAATGCCGATAGTGTATCAGTGGAATAGTTTTTGACATTTGTTATGGACTTAAACAATAACATAATGTTTAACTTATTGCTCAAGTCCATAACAAATGTCAAAAACTACTCCACTGATAAACTATCGGCTTTCTTTTGAGACACGATTGAGACACCATTGAGAGTCCATTGTTGCATTTGTGTTAGTAGAATCGGGCCCCGATGGTAAGCCGTCACCGTAGCCTATAGACGTTTGCAATACCGGGGGTATCACTCATGCGTTGCCAACCCTCCCAACCCCCCCAAGTGGATCTCTGGAGACCTTACTCACCGTAGGAACACAACATGGCCGAGACCAATGCGTTGAGTTCCTTCCCCAGACGGGCTGCTCCGATTTGAGCGGATTATCCGCTGTGCCCTACCTCTCTTCAATGATATTTGGTATGTAGGTACATAGCTGATACCTTGGATTAACACATAGGGTTTTATCCCGTAAAGACGCGATTACCGTTTTCCGGATTTCATCAAAAGTCTGATATAGATGGCGCTACTGTGCATAAATAAATACACGCAAACGAAGTTGCGTGGGATTCACTAGTTGATTAATTATTATTTCATAGAGATTGTATAGTTTCTATTAACTATTGTTATGTTTTAATGAAGAGCCTTTACAAATTGGAATGTAATTGATTATTACAAAGTTAATTTTCGTTTGTAAGTATAAAAAATAACAATAGTTTTTTATTAGTTATGAAACGAAATTGAAATATTCTCGGCACTTTCTCTTATTATAAAGTGATCGTATGTTAAATTTCAACATTATTGTTGTATTTTTTTATGAGCGATTTTCTAAAACCGCTTCAAAAACAATAATTGATTAAAAAAATAAGCACTTCATTAGTAAAGTTTAATGTCAATGTCATCATCTTATCTACTTCTTCTTCTTCTGCCCTTCGCCACCCAATGCTGAGTGTAGGCCTCTAACAATGCACGCCATTCCTCTCGGTCTTGTGCTTTCCTCATCCAACCCCTTTCGGCAATTTTGACCTCGTCCGTCCAGCGTGTTAGTGGTTTTCCAACATTTCAGCGACCAGTTCTTCTAGCTAGGCGATCTTATCTACTAAGACATTTTATTTTTTGTTTTAATTTAAGGAAATCGTGGAATTTATGGAATATTTTATAGATTCATATATAAAAAGAAATTGCAAATAATATGAAGAATTGCTACCATAGCACACCTTTACTGCTCCATAAATTGTAATATGTAAAGTTTTTGCAACAAAATCTCCGCAAAGTAATAACGTTTGCAACATAATGCATATAGACATACTACGTCAGTCCCTCCTTATTGCAAACATTTCGTCTCATCTCTGGACCATATTTTAAGCAAATATTATACGCAGGTGCGGAGGTTATCATTAATGGAGGATTACGTTACCCCTCGCTTCATCTCTCTCTCTCTTACATATTCATTTTAACCGTCATCTCTGTCACACCGACAAATTATATCAACGAGAAAAAATTAAAGCAAAATATGTTTTTGTACTAGGGTATAAGAAACCGTATAAGTACCTTAACCCTTTCAATCCGGGTTGATATGGATGTTCGCTCTATAGGAAAATGCGGGAGGTCGGACGAATGGGCCTCTAAGAATATTTTTAGCGGACAATGAAGTTACTTCTTTGTGAATCACATGAAAAGAGAGGCTTTTTTTATTTAAAACCTCTGAATCATGAGTAAAATTGTCGCTGTGCAAACAATTGAATTTTATTATTTCGTTTACAGTTCGTAAGTTTAATGGCGCATTGTTTTAACTGTGTTTGTATTTTATTTTAATGAAATAATAACCTATTTGCTAAACAAATTTAATGCAAAATGAAACGCTTTCAACTATTTTAATATAAGTTGATCAATTTAAACGTGAGCATCATATATTGTGAACAAAAAATATTATAAAAATTTACATAAAACTTTCAAAGTAAGAGACTTTGTATTATTGCGCTTTGGACTGGAGAGGAGAGGGTAAAAATATTTACAAAGCCGTGTCACGTAGCTCGTAACTTTATCTTTAAGCTGACGACAGACGAAAACGGGGTTTTCTTTTTTTTTAATTTAGGGAGGTAAAATTTGACAGAGATAATACCGTCCTACAGCTTAATTAACTTTATTAGAATTTATTTGGAACGTGCCCACTCTAAACGGAGCTTTTTACCCCTTTTCGTTGTCGGTAACTGGACAAATCTGGTTTTACCCGCTTTAGTGCAGTAATGGGCTTAAACCATTTTGTGTAACGTTTGTTGTTATAACTGGCGTAATGGAATTTTAAGGTCTGGTTTTTAATTTACTTTATATTAGCTACGTTACGTTTTCATGTAAAAAAAATGCACACCGTATGTCTAACTGCCTAGATATTCCATAATACGTTAATAAAAATGTTTTTAGATATGTTAGAAATACATTCTAATAATTTTTTATTATTATTACTTTATTTTATTTACAAATTATAACATTGTTATTGGCGTAATTCTTTAATTTATAGTTCATAATTAATTATCGATTTTGGTTTAAAATGTTAATACTGCCTTCTAAATTAAAACAGGATTTTGAATAAATAGGGGTAGATACGACATGATATTAATAAGTTTAAGACAAATTTAGGGGTTGTATTTCCATGTTTATAATACTTCATATTGCTATCTTGTTTAAATACCCTCCCCCTGTAATTATTTTACCAAAATAGAAATTATGTCTTTTTGTCGTTAATTAATACTTTTGCCTTTAAATTGCTTAGAAAGTTCATCACAGTATTTGATATAATTAAATTGATATGAACTGATAACACAGACGTTTCGTTTATATTTTGTTTTGATAATATTTTGTGCCTATCCTTTTTAGAAAGTGTTTACTCTTATTTTCAATTTACTTGACCTGAACGACAATTTGGACCTGTTACACCCCGAATAACTTATTTGTCTAATGAACAGTTTTTTTATAATTTTTGTCAGTTCTTATTTGTTATTGCTATGTAAGGTAGTCATCGAGTTGCGGTCGATTCGTCGAATAAAATATGGAAACACGTATTCGTATGCGAAGAAATAATTTCTCGCAGACGTTCTACTGATCTCGTGTTTTAGGAGTGAGACACCCCTGGGCCCATCAAGGCCATCAGTCAGTGCTGTGCTTACGGGCCCGTGCGTTTGTTATCCTGACAGTCGAATTATTTCACCAACATTACGCATTCAAGGCATACACTTTTAAGAGACTGTTGTTTTGGCTATCTTTTGTTTTGGAAAGTAAAATTAAGGAGATAGTATCTTGCAAATGTGTTTTGTTTGTACGTAAAGTTTTAACATACGGTCGTAAGAATCGTCCTCTTCTTAGCGTTTTACATGATTATAGAAAGAAAAGATTATCCATTATATGATATGCGGATACACTCTCGCGAAGTTGAGCGAAAAGGAGAGTGTGCGGCTTCTTCGTCCGAGTTTGTCTGTAATTTTCTTTTGTCTACTAACTTCATACCTTCACCTGCACTTAGCTTTGGTCAACTTTGCGAGAGTGTAGATCTGGCATAAAGCTTCCTGTCTATAAGACCGTTCGGTAGCGGAGAGGACTTTTCTAAACACGGAGCTACGCTGAGAACACATAACGTGTCTTAATGAAAATTTGCGAGGAACTCAATTTAATTTTGAAATCTAGTTTTCAAAACACTGCCCATTAAATCGTAGAGGAGATTTCATATCAAACATCATTGAAATAGGCTTAGCTGTTTAAACGTAAATAGATATACAAACAGCACTTTATTATATTATTTTTATTTTTTTATAACTGTCATTATTGTAATTCAAGTCGTTTATTCAAAGACTTATATACATCTCCATTACAGACTAAATAATTAACTATAATTATAGTTATCTTGGAGGAAGAAAAAAATTTTTTTTGTTTTCTTTGTCTGACATCCAGATTTTGAAACGAATTTTAATTCCACATTAAGACTCAAGCTATTTCTATTTTTCGTCTTTAGTCTGACAGTGACAGCAATAATAATATAATGCCGTTTACTTTAAAAATGGGTTCGAGATTAACCGATAGAAATTTGGATTTGGATTTTGTATCCTAATAGAGTTCATTTAAAGTTGAAAAGTCCTTATCTTCTATTCCTCATTATTTCAATGTGAACACAATGTATACATTTCCTATAATAACATGTCGGTTTGTTTGATGTATTATAACTATAATCCGATAATTAACATATTGTATCTTTTGTTTCAGGTTGGGAATTCTCGACTAATCATACTGTTCTCATCATTAATTTGGGTAATACTTCCTCGACAGTTCGGTACGTGATGCTCATTAGTTCTCGATTATTCTCACATTTCGCGAAGTGAATTAATCTTTAACAAACAGCGACACTTTAGTTCTCGTGCGATGGAAGTAATCCCTAATACGATGCCTCCTTAAGATTAGGAATCCCCTTTGTTATTCTAAGAACGTTTGCTATTACTTAACGCGGTGAAAATATACAAAGGTAGATTTATAGACGTTGCTTGGATCTAAGAATTTATAATATGTATAAAATCAACAGTCCCTTGAGAAGGTCTCTCACAGTATACTGCGTTTCAATACTGTAAATAATCTATGGAAAAGTCAGCCCAATTACGAGCCAAAAAGACATTTTAAAACGTCTAAACCTCGAGTGATAGAAATAGGGAAAACTATCCGTAGATTTGTCACTACTACATAAACTTTGTCTAATTTTATGAATAAATCAAACAAATTATTAGAGAATGTATGGACATTGTCAATAGCAACGTGATTTGATTACATACGACCACAATTAATATGAAATATGTTGCGAACCGTGAAAATTATTTAACCCCTTTGACGGGAAAATGTTCCAAATATTTTCTAAACAATACGGTAATGGGACGGTAAATTGTTCATTACTGCTCTTTAGCTCGAAAATTATGTTACAGAGTTTAATAACATTGAATTTGCAGTTAAATTGAAGTACCTACACATTTTAATTTATGTCTACATACGACATTAACACGTCATTACCTACATTAGCCCTTCTCATTTCACTGTTTGGAGGCTACTCCACGCTGTTCTATAATGCTTGTTGTCCTCAAGATCACACAAGGGACTGAACGACTGTCACTTACCAACAATAGCCAGGACTATCAAATAAAAAATATTCTTTGACAAATCACAGAACGCCATCTAGTACTAAGAAAAAATAGTTCAAATACTAGATATTGATATAAAATTACGTAAAAAAAAAACAAAACTCAAGTTATCAAAAAAAAAAATGGAGAAGCCTGTAGTAGTAGTAACAGAAACTAGCTGAGACTGGTTTAATTTGAAATTGATAAAAAATAAGTATAGAAAGAACATAATGAAGTGAGCAAAGCTGGTATACTGGAATGCGAAGCAGGCGTTTGTTTTTTCATCATGTTATCATACTTAAAAAAATCTTGAACGTCTAATGTCTTGTAACGTGTACAAAAACATTAGTATGTATGTGGTATGTTTGTCGACGATGCGATGAGAAATGTAGCATGTGAATTCTCGCGAGATTTCCGTATAAACGGAAAGGGACGTGACACAAAAAATGTGACAAAAAGTGATATGACGCAGCCGTACTCTGTGGCAGCTATACGTACAGAAACCGCGCGGAGCAGGTGGCAATGGAAGAAAAAAATGTTGTGTGGTCATATGGCGTCATTGTGGATTTTAGACTCGGATTTAAGTGGGTTAACACGTAATCGGGACATCCACCAGATGCTTTTATTAAATTTCTACCTTATACGTAGTCAGTTTTTATGTTTATTCAAATACTAGCACTTTTGCTCGCGACTTCGTCCGCGTGAAGTTCGGGACCCGTTCCCGTAGGAACCACATTGAATTTCGAGAAATCCTATAGCCTATGTCACTCCCTGATAATGTAGCTTTCCACTGGTGAAAGAATTTTTGAAATCGGTCCAGTAGTTTCGGAGCAATGCAAACAAACAATCACATCTTTCCTCTTTATAATATTAGTATAGATTCAAATAACAAGTGGACACTCGCAGTGACACAAACACCAGTCGCAGGAAGCCGCTTGATGTTGGTTGGTGACAACCAGTCGCGCTGGAAACGTTTGGGGAGACCTTTGTCCGGCAGTGGACTTCTTGTGGCTGAGATGATGATGAAGTGGACACTCGCGGACCCATGCGGCAGTTCTCGTTTACGTAGAACTAATAATTATTGAAAGATATACATACATACATACATAATTAAGTGTAATCTGGCGATCCATGAGGTGTAGGCCTGTGTTTCTGACTAATAACGGCGATTTTGAAAAACATGAAATACAATGAGTTTAAATTTTAAACTTTAACTTTAAATATTTTAATTACTTATCGGAAAATGTTCAGAATTAAGCGACATCGCTTTTTGCAATATTGAAACTTTCATACGATAAAAGAATTAAATCCCTACCTACAAAGGCATCGGATATCAATTATCACTACATAGTATAAAACAAAGTCGCTTTTTCTGTCCCTATGTCCCTATGTCCCTTTGTCCCTTTGTCCCTTTGTCCCTTTGTATGCTTAAATCTTTAAAACTACGCAACGGATTTTGATGCGGTTTTTTTTAATTGATAGAGTGATTCAAGGGGAAGGTTTTAAAGTATCATACATTCCAAAATTCCCACGGGAAAGCGGGATACACGCAAACGAAGTTGCGCGGGTTTCGCTAGTCTATCATAAATGAATATTGTTTCAACTTTTTTTACGGAAACAATTATATTTTAAACATGCTCCCTTAATCTTCACTTTAAATGAAATATAACTACTATTACTCTAATGAAATTTACAAATGACTCTACAAACAAGCGTATCAATCAAAAACATAATCCCTTATAATGAATAACTATATTGCTTACGATTTTACCCCTGCCTACCCCTCGAGGCCCATATGTATACGAAGAGACCCTTAACTCAGGTGGCTTGCGCATTGTCTAATTTGTCATTTGAGATCCTGTACGGATAGTCAGGGCTGACAAAAGCTGCTACATAATTATTTTTAACCCACCCCTTCTATTTATTTGTCACTAGAGTATGGACACTGTATAGAGACTATTGTGGATAGGTAAAGGTCGTCAAGTCAGTGCCCATTACACCCCGTCCACACGCACCCAATTTTTGGGCCAATTTGATCTATTGTCCTGTTCTTGGTGATATCTAAAGAAAAGGACAGGTATACAAATTGACCAATTAGATTGGGCCGTATGGAAGGGGTGTTAGTGACTTGATAACACTGACACCAGCTACCCGCAATAGGTAACTAATTGCGGGAACCACACGAAAAGAAGAAGAAGAACTATGAACATGATGCAGCCACAAGAAATCCACTGCTGGACGTAGGCCTCTTAGAACAACATAATTATTGCAATATAATCTATCTATAAATATATATAAAAGGAGAAGCTGACCGACTGACTGACTGACATATCAACGCAGGGCCTAAACCTTAGAAACTTGAAATTTTGCACAGGGGTTCCTTTTATAACGTAGGGTAGCACTAAGAAAGGATTTTTCAAAATTCCCACGGGAAAGCGAGATATACGCAAGCTAAGTTGCGAGGGATTTACTAGTCAAATATAAAGTCAACTATGGCTAGGAAGTACGAGTATCATTTTATAATCACATTAATTAAACAACTGTTCTCAAATTGGGACTTGCTCGCGCGTGCGGAACAATTAGTAGCGACTTCAATAAGGGGAGTAACGTCGAGACAGTTCGTTAACGCATACGTGATAGGAGTTGGGTACCAAATTTGCTACAATTTTCATGTAGCGATGTGTTTCAGGTTAAATTTGTGGTTAACTATTATATGGGTGATAATACATTGAGTTTTACAAAAACAATAAATTTCAAGCTATCTCACTTTTCTTTCTTAATGTAACAAAGACAGCATCAGATTTCATGAGTCATTAATTTTATTGTATTTCTACAGCTCACCGATAACCCTCGGAATTCTGTTGTTCTCGTTTCCATTAATATTTCTAGTAAATTTTATCTGTGATTGCTGTGAACAAGTACATTTTTCTAACTTATTTCCTCTCTTTTGACTTCCTTGCAAGACCCTATCTTAGTAGGTCATCTGATGTTTTAAGTCTTAGTTATATGAGAAATGAGAATGTTACCTAGACAGTAGCCGAAAGAAATACAATATCATATTGTTGGAGAAAGTATTCTCCACTTTAGTAACAGATATTTATATCTATTGGTACTTTTCGTTTTCTCCATTTTCAGTTACGTAAAAAAAAACTTCTCAGACAAACCAAACGATAGTTTTTAGTTAAAATCTCTTTTACAATAGAAACTTTTGAACTGAAACTCCCTTTTAGAAGTTGGAAACAATTTCGTTTTGTCACCGACACAATAGACAAGGCAATTTATACACTTATGTACGTGCATGACATGTTTCGTGTCGAGACAAGTCCTTTGAGAGTCCTGGGGATGTTACGCAGTATATCTATATTGTTTTATGTATACATTTGTTACATTGGTTAGGATGGCGGATGGACCATAGAAAATCAGTTTTCGAGCACTCTCCGTGCGGTTTGGTTAAGATCAGTCTTATACAGCCGCCATAAGACCTTTTCCACAAAGGTTACATGATATGGACGCAATATATTGGTACCTAGAACCTCACTAATGCGCTTATTCCCCACAGCGACCGCTTTGCGTTAGCGTCTTGTGGCATGTTGTATACATTTTGGTACATTTGTTCATACCGCTCGCCTTGCGCTGATAGCATCCAGTATAGTTTCTGATTATAAAGATACTTGGTTTAGCGACTCTCATCGATCGACAACATTGTGTGCCCTCAAAAAACCGTTAAATAAAAATATAGCAATAGCATAAACCAACAGATATAAAATAAAGCAAATAAATGACCCACTTCCAGTAGCAATATCGCTACGAATGTTTACGGGGGTTTTAGCGAATAAATTAAAAAGGGGGGCGTTAGATGCGATTAAATTTATTAGAATTCATTCGCTAGAGAGCTCCGAGAGCCTACTAATGAGGCTACTTATCCTACCGTCAATACGACATTGAACTGGAATGAAATCGTTTCATGAACGAAATTGCAATAAGCAGCATTTTAGGGAGTAAATAAATAGACAGATATTTATAAGTGAAGGCTTGAAATAGTAGGTAACAAGTATTAGGTATAAAATCTCTGTGAGGTAACATAACATTTTACGAGGAATGAAGTTCATTTAGAACTAAATGTTGTTTTTTATGAGCGCAATGTTCCAGGGCAACGGCTTCTTTCTATCCACTTTTCTCTGTATAACTTTTATACATTAGTTTTAACATGTCAGCATTTCATGAAATGACTTTGCAAATGTTATTTTGCAAATGGGGGGAAAGTGTGACCGATTGTCAAATGTTTTGCAAACGGTGTCGACGCAGGAGGGGTTAGGGAAGTATCCAATTCATCTCCCACTTTTTTTCTGAGTCTGACGGGCTATCTTTTATGACATTCTCCGTACACTCATTGCTTTCTCATCCGATCGGCAACTATAAATTTTTATAAAACTTTTTGTTTATGGTTTTACGTCTATTTTACATTGTCATTCATCTTCATTTTTTTATTACGTCATTGTACAGTTAAGAGCACGTCGAGCTTTACACTTACAGTACAATTTTGGCTCTTATGACATAGAACTTAAGAATGGTACAAACTTCGATATGTGAAGGTCGACCTGCTCTTGACTGTACATATATCACTCACTAAAAATAAGTTTTCTCCATCTTTACTCTTTCCTTACCTTACCATCTATAATAACAGTGACAAACTGACAAGCCGTTCCACTTTGAACCTGCAGCGCAGTCTATACATTTTAGATTACGATTACTATTGAATCGAACCTGCGGAGACTTCATAAACTAAGCTATTGGGCTATGAAAATAATTGTTACCACTGTCATTTAAGATCAATTACAGGCTAACTAAAAAGATACTTCTTTTATACACCATAGATTTATTATAACTTACTAGCGTAAGAAGATTGGCAATGCAAAAGAGTTAGATCATAGCATACGCGTTTGTTAGAGCGAGATAGATAGACGAGATAATTTTTCCTATACACGCTATGGGCTTGTATCGCCCTAACGTCAGTCATGTTAAAACAAATCCCACTTATTTTTACAAAATTTATGGTTTTAAGTGTAGTTTTGGTGTTAATTCGACGTGATTAAATATGGTTACCTGTGCAGTGCCTGGATGTAACTGAAACTAAAAGGAAAATCCACAAAATTATATATCTTGCTTGCACACATGTACGTACATTCCACGCACACTAGTGTATTTTGTTTTTGGTCTCGTCTCAATCAAACAAAGCCGATCTATAGGTACGCTAGTATATAAATCTATGCTTCTCACGGTACTAATTAAATCAAATGACACACTTTGATTTACTCCAATTAAGACAATTTCACAACTTCCGCATTATGTTTTAATTAGGAAAAAATTGGTAAAATTTGTTTCTTTGAAAACTGGAGATGGAAAATTAAGTTGGGAACAATTTTTTCACAGTGAAATTAATAATCCCATTAACGAAGACTAAGACAAGCAATATAATGGATAAATTTATCACAAAATATTATAATATAACAACAGTTCGTTAGCTGAGTAATGGAATAGAATTTTCGGATGAAATCGATTATATTCCATAGAAAAGATGTGTACGTCCTTAAACCTATTCAGTCCATTCACTATTTCGTGAGAACATAGGATAGTATTCAGATCGCTATGCTTCTACTTGTACCATGTATACTTACCGACTTCACTAAACTAAAACTAAACAGCCAAACTAAAAAAATATATCTAGTTAAACAATTAATTCAACTACTACTCGTATAACGTTAATATCGCTCATCACACACCAAGAACTGTGTTATTTTCATCAAGAACTTATATAACAATATGTTGACGCCTCAACTCGGATATTCGGTTTGTTATTAACTTGGTCACGACACGATAAATATTTTTTATTGTTCCTTTATCTTGTCTTAATACCTTATCCACGTGACGCCAATTGGCTATTGACACAATTAATAACAAACTTTCTTTGAGGTTATTCCTTTTTAAGGGTTCCGTACTCAAAAGAACTCTGGCTCGTTCAGATGATGCGCATCTCACCGCGCGGTACTAGTGCACAGGGTAGGTAAGGCGCGGCATGTACGCACATGTAAGTACCTTGTGTACTAATTAATAAAGTTTTATTTGCTATGAACGAAGTCCAAAGTCTTTGTAGACATCCGCATCGTCTGAACGAGCCCTTGTTTTGCGATGTCCGTCTGTCCACGGTCTAGCTCTAATACGCTTAATACTAGAAAGCCGTAATTTGGCAAGTTTACACAATACTAACTATCTATCTATCTATTATCTATCTAATATAGTAGAAAAACAAATTTAGAAAAATGTTACTATAGCATTGAGCTAATACTCGTCACAACTACTCTTACATAAGTAGTAGTTCTATACAATGGTATGGTTTTTAAATTCTAGCAATATATTATAAATTTAATAATATCCAAAATACGTGTAACACTGTCAGTAAGCCTCTTCGATCATATACAACTCGAAGCAGAGCCTTGATTAAATTTGCTATGTAGATAGGAACCGGGAACGCTGGTGACACATACATAAATTTTTCAATCGACCTGATAAATAAAATTGATCTGTTTTGTTCTGAATGTTCGAATAACATTTCATTTAGAGCTTAACAGAATATAATAGAGAATTCCACAATTTCTTGTATCACTGAATTCCTCCAAAATGGTGTAAAATGTGAAAATTTTCAGAGGGTTGCACTCCGCAGCATCTTCAAGTGATATAAATTGCTAGGGGAAGATAACACTACGTACAGACTGCCTTTTAAGAATTTGCTATAGGGGTTGGTGTTTAGTTAAATTGATACTTTTTGGTTAAATATAAAACCGTAGAACAAAAGGTACATAAAACATGTTTATCTTTTTTTTTCTTTTAGCAACATATATTTTTTATAACTGTTTGAAGGGATATTTGTTGTTTCTTATTTTCTGAAATGTCATTACTTCCTTATTCTATAAGAGATTAGAGTGAGATAGAGTGCATTACATATATCAAGGCACACTAACAAAGCCTTTGTCAAAAAAATAAATAAAAGAAAAACAGTCGCGTAGCCGGAATCTATAAAGTAAATATATAATATAGATAGCTAAAATATACCTTTTTCGGTAAGCTTTTATAAATTGACCTATTACTTACTTTCATTCGTGTCCAGTGTTTCGAAAAAATCCAATAAAGTTGACGGTTTAGGTGTACGGATTGGTCATAATCTTTTTGATAGTTTCGACTATGTCAGAAAACTCTGTTAGGGTTAATTCCTTTACGAATTAGATGAGTCAGCGACTGTTGGATGATAACATAAATCTACTTTTTTAATTAGGTTTTTAAGTCGTAAAAAAGTATAATAGTATCGATTCTATCTGCTCTATTTCTTGTTTGGCTAGGTTGTAAATGTCTTGAAACCAAAAAAAAAAATTATACCAAGTCGTAGCAAAGGTTCAAAAATCTGTTAAAACAAAATAGTAGGTCTTGATTTAATTACTTACATTTATTCGTAGTACGAGTAAATGTTAGTTCGATAATTATGTTTTCTTATACAGGTAAATCTCGCGACAAGCTTTTATGTCATATAAATTGTGTAATGACGTTATAAGTTGATAGTTAAAGTTTTAAAAGAAAAGTTTATTTTATTATTTTTAGCGCAATTAAATAAAAGCTTGTTTTTAAATATATTTTTTTTACTTTTAATTTATTTTTTACGTTTTAGTTATCACTGGACAGGTTTCGCAGTGCCATCTATTGTCGAAAGGCGGTACTAGTCTAATGAATTTATTTGTTATAACTAGCACCAGCAATTTGAATACCTATATAATTTCCTGATTATACTACAGTCACCCTGCGACAAACTAAACGGGTTTATGTACCCATAAAAAATTAAATACCGACCAAGGGCAAGTAGAACTCGCGCATGAGGGTTCCTTCCCATAATCATACTAGTCATACTATCATACTAATATTATAAATGAGAAAGTGAGTTTGTTTGTTGTTATTCCTTCACGGCTTGACTAATCAGTTGATCATTATGAAAATTTGTATATATATTGTCAGGGGTACAGAGCCCAACATAGGCTACCTTTTTACCCGTGAAAGTATGTAAATCCAAGGGAAAAATATTGTTTCTACTATTGAAGGCGCTGTATGGGATGCTATCGGCCAACAGATGGCGCCACAAGTCGCGTTATGGGTTGTTTTGTTGTCAAACGAGATCTATGTCATAAAATTAACACGAGCGAAGGCGCGAGGAAAAGCTAGTAATAGCTAAAATACATTTTAATTCAAAACCGGTATAAAAAGAGCCAAGTACCAATGTAAAATGTACCAAGGGTAGGATCACATTATATTGGTTGTTTAAAGAAGAAGAAGTAACTACAAATTTACGATTTTCAGATTTATTCCTGTACTTGTGCTACATTATCTTGCTTCTTGCCAAATTTCATGATTCTAGGACAACCGGAAGTACCCTATAGGTTTTTGGTCGGAACGGTTTTGTACGAAAAACGGAACACAAACGGCTGTATCGTAATTTTGTTATCATAATATTGTATTGTCATCTGATCTACAGTTTTAAGCAAAATTTCAGCTCAATCGGTCTTCGGGAAGTGGTTCAAATTTTCGTTCCAAGATTCCGCCCTTACATACATCCATACATACATACAGGTCAAGTTAAATAAAAGCTTTTAAAAACAAATCCTTTACTTGCTAGTTATTTTGACACTTGTTCTTTTCATTACAGTTCGTATTTGACACGGTTAGTAAAATATTTTTGTTGCAGACCATACTTTGGATTGTGATTTTACCACCACGTGTCATACGTAAACTTATTGACAGTAAGTGGCAATCACTCACCCGTGTTGATAAAACACAGGGGTGCCTACGCAACTCATTTTGCAATGCCCTAACAGATCTCCACCCAAAAGTAAACACTTCAAGTCAACTGAAGGTTTAATTAAATGCATTCATTGCTCCTTTGCCGGTCATATTTTTAATAAAGATCAAAACAATTTGGGGTTTGAGAAATTATTTCTAAATACAGAGCATTTACTTACCGAGAAACAACAATACACATTAAAAAAAATGTCTTTATTTCATGTTATTTTCAAAACATACAATTTTGGACTTACTTATTAATTAAAGATATTATACGAGGCTACATCTTTACGTACTACTTTGTTTTATATTATGTAAGGATTTACAGCGGGGTATGACTGTTCACGATAAACTCAACTCAAAAAGTACTGAACTGAACAGTGAGTGGTTTTTGACTTCCTCAAGAACTCTTTCCATTGGTGAAAACCGTGTGAGGTTTTAGTTTAAGTTTTGCTCTTTCTTAAAGTTTCTTTTCTACGTCTTATAATATAAAATCTACGTTTTTATCTGAAACTCAGATAGGCAATAGTCATAAATATCCTTATATTCATGATATACGGTATTATAGGACACGTAAGGTTTACGATTATGTGATATCGAAAGTCGGTCGATATGCTCGTAGCGAGTGGGGATTTATATTATGTCTTTTTTAACGCCCGATTGAGAGTTTTTATAGCTTTCTTCTTCAAATCTTTAAGTTATTATTGCTATGTTTGTAAGCAACAAGCATTGCTTACATTCACCCCTAATGATTTCTTCCTGTAGAGGAACATCAAAAGTAAAGTTTACAAAACCAACCAATAAAAATAAACTAAAAATCTTCTTGTGATTTTGCTCTCCCGACATCATCATGAAATCTGGCCTCACGGAAAACTGAGGTCAGATTTCAAGAGTGTATCCGACATGATCGCCACTATTTAGATAAAATAACATTTAGAAAACAAAATCAGCACTACTTAACGTTATTATTATAATTAAATTAAAGGTGTATGTTTCTTAGGTTTTTTTCGAAATTGAAATCCTAAATCTGCCACCGGACACCCTTTACATAGTAAAAATATAAAATTAAAAGAAAACTAAGGTTAGGTATAGTAGCAAATAAATATTTTCCGGATTTCACATTCATTGAGGTTACTGAGAGAAGAGAATAGTAATGATCCATTCGACGTGGTAACATCTCATTAATTTCATTGTTGCTCTAAGAATTTATTTTAACGGATCGTACTAGACTTCTTTCAAATTCAATCAATTGTCTGCATTTCCTTTCACAAAGAGAAAAATAGTTTTATTTCACCTGTTTCTTCCCGTATCTAGAATTCAGTAATGAAGAAAGAAAACCGTCGCACGTTGCAGTCTCTAGAGAAACGCTACGGTACGGTACAATCACATACAATGATATTGAAAGGAACTTTATTTTAATGGAAAGGACAATGATTTAATTTTGATATGTTTTAACAGAAGAATTGACTAGCTGGTTTATGCGTTCAAAGTTGTACAGACAACATAATAAAATTATTATAAAAGCAATATAAAAAAAAAAGTTGGTATGATTACTTCATAGAAGACGTTTTTGGCCAGACTTGGATTCTCGCGTAGGTCTCTAAAAATCAACTGTCATTTTTTATAGTATGTTACTAATCTATACCTATGGTACAGGATAACGTATAACGTATGCTAGCATTGTTTACTTGCAATTTTTTAATGTTGTGATTCATGCAATAATACTTAGTGCTAAAATTTTATGAAAGTTTCTAGATTTTCCCAACCAAGCTGGCCCAATTTATGATGGCTCTATCTGTCAAAATAAAAAAATATACAAAATATGTTGTAAATTTTGTACCCATGTCATGAAAAACTCTTGGAAACCAACAAAAGGCTGGTAATTGGTGTGCACCTGACTTTTGCAGCGGAATAACAAACAGGAGGGACCCTATAGGACCCCGGCTATTAAAACTACGCGACTGCGTTTGACGACTGCCGTGAGCGACACCTCGGAAAATTGGATAGGAAATATAATTGGAAAATTATAAGGGTTCGCCACTTCCCCGCTACATACTACGGATGCCTGGAGCTAATATTTTTTGAGATGTTACTAACTTAGATTAAAAAGCGGTTGGTAAAAATTACTTTTCAAATACATTATTTATGGCGAGTGCCTTATATTCGCTTCTTTGTTTTTTTATTTTGGCAATCCGAAAACGGTTGGTCAAAGTATTTTTCAAATATCTCTTCGGCCAGTGTCTTATTGTTGTTGTTTTTTTTTTGTTTTTGATAATTAAAAATAAAAAGATTCGTTATACCAAAGAAATGTAAAACGAAACTTTATTTCCTTTGACAACACGGTGACTGAACGAAACTTTTATTCTGAAATATGTAATTAACTAAGAATTATTGGAAAAGTTGACGATAAAATGAAGTTACAAAAGAGAACCTTGATTAAAAAATGTAATTTATGATTTGTTAATAATTTCTAGCTGTATGTGTAGAAATAATTATAAATTCCAATATACTCAGGACTTATCTCATAGCTTTAGTCTTAGCTCATAGTCTCAGGACAGCTGATTTCTTAATATGTTTCACTTTACCGCCGAGCAAACCATAATGTATACATATAAATCCGAAAATTCGAGTTTACTTGTAGATGCTCGATGCTGTTTGATTCAAGGATCAGTCGTATAATAATCTGCTTCTTTATACATCAGACTATTACCGTTTCCACTGTTACTATCACCCACCACGAAAAGTAAAGGTATGAAATGAACTATAAGGAAAGGTTCATTTTAAATTTATTACAATTTCTTTTAACAGTTCAAAGCCTTAAAATGTAGAGATGGTGTTAAAGTCACGTTGCCGTAGTAAAAATACTTTGAAACATTTTTAAGGTAAACTGCAGGTCATTCTTAAGATTTTCCCACTGATATAAATAAGAGGCCATGCTTTATGTTAGAAAAATACGTGTTACTATTAGGTAACACGTATTTTTTATAACTCAAGTGAGATTTTTAACTATTTTATTTCGATTAGATTCAATCTTTGTTTATTTTTTAAACAGCTAGTTATGTGCGTGTCTATTGATTTATGTTATCGGCCTATTGAATAGTTGATCTTTGTAATTTAAATATTAGATTTGATAAACACTTGGAGAAATGTTAATGAATTGAACTTGTAATTAAGAAAAGCGAGTCAAGTCACGCATTGGTCTTCTTCGTCTTCTATTCGTGTACTTCGCGCAATTAGTGTCAACTCCGAGAAGCTGCGGGCCTAACATGCTTACACTCAAGATAGTTTCTCGCACGTATTAGACTAATAAGTCAGAAGGGTCAAATAGAAACTCACTTGCTTGATTATAGACTTAGTTAATCAGTTTTTATTTGTCCAAACAGTATTTTTCTTTTTCGAACCGCCAACATTCGTTCGTTTTTTCTCTTTTTTTTCTTCAGACTCACAGCCGGTGCTCTAATCGCCCACTTGTCAAATTGAAAAGTGACGTTTTTTTTTGCGTTTAGTAACATAAATAGATTGAACGCTAACAGTCGGCCGTCCTGCCACCGGAATGACCCCATTCCGGCTTCGGCCATTAGATCACCGTATGTCCTCATACGAATTACATTGTAATAATTATATTATTATTATGATATTTATTGCAATCATATAGTGTAATAGGTACAATAAAATTTTATGCTAGAACATGTTTTTCATTTTATGACATCCATGTGTGTATGACAAAGAAACCTACTAAATGAATTTATAATAGTGTAGTACTTAGTACTTTATAATAATTTAGTAATTAGTATCGTTACATTAAAATTAGAATAGGTAATATAACATTTTCAACGATCAATAGTTAACACAAATAATTTATATCGCCTCCATATGTGCAAAAGTAATTTTTAAACTTAAAATTAAATTTATTATCTAAAATCTAATTATTCTAGTTAATAAATTTATAATATAAGGGTAAGACAACACAGTAATAGCTTCTGGGAAAGGCGTTATTCATCATTTTCGATTCCTCTTTTATTTCTCTCCATTTTCATATTCATATTCATTTCTCTCCCATCCCATATATCTCCTCCTCCATTCTATTTCGCGACCGTATATATCTTCAGATTCTGAAACATCATTAACTGATATTACAAGTGTATCCGTTTTTAATGTAAAGTATGTATTGTTACTCGTAATGTAATGAAATTGCAAGGAATGTAACTGAAAATAGTAATGTGAATAGAAAAGTAAACTGTCATATGGTGGTATTGACTACAGATATTAAGGTCAGCGTTAAGAGCAGTGGGTGCTTACACCTTCCATTCAAATTCTATAATATTTAACATGATTGACCAATTAATATAATGTTCATAATAATATTATCAATTTTTATACGACCACATCCTTCCCATGAAAGGGACATCATTATACATCTGTGAGCACCGCTTGTACTTCGGTCTCCTTCACCGGCTCAGTTAGTGAGCACCGCTTGTACTTGATCAACCTTGCTACAATGGCAAGTTTCTCCTGTACTTCGGCATCCTTCACTATACTAGAGCCACTTGGTGAGCACCGTTTGTACTTCGGCATCCTTCACTTTTAATAAATTAGAGTAGTATAAAGTATGTTGCAATTACCAATTAGTTTTATCATCGAGGTAGCGGTATCAGTCATTTCTTTCCTGAAACATTTGAAGAGGAAGCGGAGAGGTAGGGTGAGGAAAAGAATAGATAAGGAATAAGGTTGGAAATGCCAATTGTCCTAGTGTCAAAATACGTATTGTTTATCTATAGTATAAAATCAGAGTCTTGACTGATTGACTCATTGACCCAATCACATATCAACGCCCATTTGACCTAGAAAGTTGAGATAATAATTGAACATTCTATCTGGACAAAGACGCGAGGGTCCTCTAGCACACAATATAAAATCTAACCTACTCAGTTGGCATGCCCTACTACCTCCTCGTGACTATCGTCACCGCTAGATGTAGATTCATCATCAGCTGTATCGGTACCCTGAGAACGGAATGTAATCCATTTCTTTAATTGGTCAGATGGGTAAATGCTCTTATATTTCCTTTTAGAATGACCATCGATACTGGAGATTTCATATCTATCGTTCGCCAGGACAGCGGTCACTTTATACGGACCTCTGAACTTGGGAAGTAATTTTTTACTTTTCCCGTCAGCGGGATTGTGATGGTTTGGTATCATGACCAAATCACCCTCATTATAAAATTTAGTTGGAGCCCTACCATTATCGAAATAACTTTTCATATAGTTTTGATTCTTCGCAATGCTTTCCTGAGCCGAATTTCTAATTTCGTCGCGAGAAGATTGACCCGTACTATTTACATCTGACTGAGTATTATTATTGTTCAGAGCGTTTAAAATGTGCCCTTCGCTCTCGTTAACGGTTCTATAGCCGAAAACGACCTCTGCTGGGCTCTTACCGGTACTTTTATTACGCGTGTTATTTAAACTCCATTGTATTCGCCCTACGTTTTCATCCCATTCACGCTCGTCCATCCCATGATTAGTTGTGGCTAAGGACTCCAGGATTGTGCGATTATATCGCTCAATCTGCCCGTTAGCACGAGGTGTCGCGACTGCGTTAAGAACATGTTTGGTCCCAATGCTATCAATAAACTTTTTAAAACTAGCTGAGGTAAAACTTGTGCCCCGATCCGAAATTATAACCTTAGGTATACCAACAATGTTAAATATATCCTGTAGAATGTTTATTGTGGTCTTAGACTTTAGGTTCCGAACGGGTTGGACAAAAATGAATTTACTAAATCCGTCTATAACTCCTAAAATATAAGAATTCCCCTTTTTACTTCTAACAAATGGACCTAAGTGGTCCATGTGCAAGGTATGGAATGGAGTTAATCCTTTTGGTATGGGATGAAGATAGCCTGTGGGTTTAGTTGCTGAACTCTTATTATATGCGCAATTGATACATGACGACACATATTTACGGACAAATTTATTGAGTTTCGGAAACCAATAATCGTGCTTAACTTTGTCTAGAGTCTTATCGAAGGCAAAATGGCCTGCTTCATCATGACACAATTGACATATTCGCCATCGCGCGCCCTTGGGTACCACCCATTTCAACTGATCGTCTACCCGTCTATAGATTTTATCATCCTTCATAACGAAATTTGCGAGGATATCCTTAGCGCCCTTTTCGCCACAATTTAAAATTAACTTAATTCTTTTTAGCTCAGGATCAGTCATCTGAACTGTTTGAAGCCAGTCGTTGGCATGAATAGCCATTATTTCAAACTCGCGGCCTTCCGTCAAATCACTGACCTTGGCATATTTTATGGGGTTCCTACTTAGCGCATCAGCGTGCTTCATGTGATCGCCGGGTCGATACTCGATACTAAAATCGTACTCTTGTAAAAGTAGCCACCACCTAGCAATTCGTGGCACTAGGTCACGCTTAGTCAGAGTACTCCTCAATGCATTGCAGTCTGTATAAACCTTAAAAGGGATCCCCATAAGATATGTGCGAAACCGCTTTAGTGAGCAGACAACAGCAAGAGTTTCTAACTCGTAAGAATGATAAAACTCCTCATCTTTGGTTGTCTGCTTACTAAAGTAAGCGACTGGTTTAAGGGGTGATTTTTCGTCGGGTCGTTGTAATAATATCCCGCCAAAACCTAGTTTGCTTGCATCGCAATGGACCTCGGTTAAATATTTCGGGTTATATAACGCTAACAAGGGTCGTTGCGTGAGTTTACTTTTTATAGCCTGGAAAGCATTTTCCTGATCATTGCCCCACGTCCATGTTACATTAGATTTAGTTAGAACCGTTAGAGGTTTAGCAATACTTGCGAAATTTGGCATGAATCTGCGAAAAAAACTAGCTAGGCCTACAAATTGCCTGATATGGTGTACGTTAGTGGGAGTATTAAATGAGGCTACTGCATCAATCTTCCTTCGGCCAGGTCTTATTCCATTCCTAGATACCTCGAATCCAAGATATTCCAAATTATTCTCAAAGAAATTGCATTTCTGTAAGTTCAAAGTTAGTCTAGCTCTACGCAACGCTTCAAAAATAACAGTTAACTTATTAAATCCCTCCTCGATTGACGACGATGGTGACAAAATGTCATCCATATATGGCATGGCCAATTCATATCTATCCTTCCCGAGAGCTTTATTTATCATATGCTGAAAGATGGCCGGTGCGTTCACGAGACCAAACGGCATGCGAGAGTATTCGTAGTGCCCATCAGGCGTTACGAATGCCGTGTAGTGTCGCGAACTCTCGGCCATCGGTATCTGATAGTAACCCGATTTTAGGTCTAAACTCGTAAAGTACTTTTTGCCGCTTAATCGATCAATTTGATCATCGATTACCGGCATTGGATAAGAATCCTTGATTGTTTTCTTATTCAATGATCGGTAATCAACGCATAAACGGTACTCGCCATTTTTCTTCTTTACGAGTACGACGGGGCTTGCGTAGGAAGAGTCAGATTCCTGGACAATTTTATTTTCTAATAGTTCGTTAACTAATCCTCTAACTATTTCACGCTCTTTATATGCCAAACGGTATGGCTTATACGTAACTGGACTCTCGTCGTTTAGCTTTATGTGCATTTCTGATATATTAGTTGTGCCTAATTCTGATACATCTAGGGCAAAACAGTCCCGGTAAGTATTAAGGAGACCAATCAAGCGTTCCTTTTGAGCTAAGTTCACGTCTGGTCCTACATTGATCATATCGGAAGTTATCTTTGGTCGGTCAGATATGTTACTGTTTTGTCTTATATTTGTACAATTAACCTTAAATTGTCCACGCGAGCTACTCCCGAGTTCTTCCGATACTGGTAAAAGGTATGCACGAGCTAGTAGCTTCCCGCTTTCTATTGATAACTTGCCCCCAGAAATATTTACCGCCATAATTGACCCTAGTCCCTGCTCCAGACGGTATACTCCTTGCAAGATTATATGCTCGTCATTTTCTTTAAAAGATGTGTGTCCAAGTACATAAATGTACCCTGTCTCGGGTATTTCCGAACGTATATGCAAACTTTGTATGCCGGTTAAATCAGTGGAGGCATTCGAATAAATTTTTATTTTAGGGAGTTGCGTCCTATCTGAATATAAAACTAAACTTGTATTTGATTTATGCACGATAACCTCAGGTAGCTCTGTAAAATTCTGACCTAGTAATACGTCTGTTTGTAAAAAAATATCGGGGACAATAAACACTTGTATAGCCGCCTTGACAAAATCAACCCTTATTTCTACCGTTGTCGAACCTATAGGCTCTAAAGTACCGGAAGCAAATCCCTTAATAATGGGTAAATTATCGTAATCTACTGCTACCTTTAAGTTATCCGCAACACTCTTTTTTATTATGGTACATTGACTCCCGAAGTCAATAAACGCGCTTCTGTTTGTGCCATTTATTGTGACGGGCTTATGATAAATATTTGAGGAATTACCTGGCGTATTGATTAGATGAACTTCTTTCGTACTATTGGGACCGGTCGTATTTTTATTCGGCACCTGGTCCCGCTTGCAATGATCTGCGATATGTCCAAGGCGTTGACATTTTGTACATTTCTGTAAAGGTTTAGGACATTTCGGGACAGTGTGCCCAATTTCAGAACAATTGTAGCATCTAATGCGCGCGGAGTTTGTCGATTTCGCGATTCTGTCATCCAATTTATTAGCATTAGGTTTTGTTGGGGGCGGTCCGATTCTTTGCCTATCCGGGATTGACCTAAAATTGCTTTTGATTGAGATATTTCTCAAATAACGCAGTAACTGACTTGGACGTTTAAAGTTGCATCCCTGTGCATTCAGTTGTATATTATGATCGTAAATGCCGTGAATTATACAATCTACGGCGTCCTTGCCCCTTATATTACACCGACTAACCAATTTAGCCTTTTCGTAAAAATATTCCTCTAATGTTTCCTCTTTCCTACTGCGTCTATTCAACATTTCAGATAGACGTTCAGCGTAATTTCTGTCGTCAGGGAAACACTTAAGCAGTTTTTTCTGCCAGTCCTTCCAACTCAAATCTATAGACGTCAGGCCCTCGTACCATTTTCGCGCCAGCCCAGTTAGCTTAGGTAACGCATGGAAGATTATCTGCCTATCCGTCCAGCCGTAAATACAAGCAGCTTCATTGATTTTCCTTAACCAGGACCGAGTGCTCTGTGTTTTCTTGGCAGGGTCAAATTGAGGTATAACTTCCTGCGCACCCGCGTACGAGTTAGAGCTTCGGTCGTTAATTGCGTTTATAAAATCCTTGATGAGATCTCGAGGGGAGTTGCCGCGGCTAGACACCCTACTACGTTTTTTTGAACCATGTCTATTCTTTGAACGAGAGCGTCGTGAACGATCCGATGAAGAGCCATCAGTCGCAGATGAAACTGACACACTACGAGTCAAAGCATCCCTGTGGTACTTGCGGCGATGACTTCTTTGTTGGCGACTGCGGCGCGTTCTATTTGAATCACCCCGACGATGACTATCCTTTCGATCCTGTCTCCTCAAAGGTGACCGACTTGTTCTACTCGAGCCACTGCTTGAAGACCGCTGGGTCTTCCTACGTTTGCGACGAAAATCATCGGTATGGGAAGTGGCGCTTTTACGTTTTTTCGTTTTGCGGCGACTAGTAACCGCTTCACCTACCGGTGTGTATCTACTTCTGTCAGTATCTGACATGTTTACGTTCCTACAGTAAGTAGTCTAAGGCATATTGGTAATAAGGTGAGGTAAATAGTAAGGATAAGGGAGTGGGATAGATATTTAATTTAAAATGTAAAAGTTAAGCATCAATATTCACATAAAATTCCCAAGAAAATTATCCGTACTTATTAACAGACAATCTTGTATTATGTAAATGTACATAAATTCCTTCCACATGAGTCATGTATAAATACTACATTATATTCCATTTCATTCTCATGAAAATTATCACAGTTACGTTAGTAAATAGTATTCACGGCAGCATAAAATCATTATCATATCTTAGACCTTATCCCATCATAAAAGATGTCTTAGATCTTATCTTAACTGATAAGATAACATGTCATAGATAATAGTAACTAGTTGTAATACTTTTGAATAAATATTATTTGTTCATTCATATGCTTATTGGTAAATAAGATGTGCAATGCATTTACCGTTCGATCACAAAAGAATTGAAATCACTATGTATATAAGTACATTCCACTGTAAAATGAAGCCATTGGTCTATACAATAGCAGAAGGGGATTAATAATATCTCGGTTGTGGTTAAATGACTATTTCAAAACTATTACAGCATATTATTCATAAAATAAAATGCAATGTTTGCATCAATGTACTAAAACCGTTAAGTTAATCTCAAATGTAATGCGACATAATTTGTGTAAAACTTATGATTTTATATATACACTAGGTGCATCAAACACCATTAATTGTCTTGTACATCACAATAAGTTATAATTAGGTACTGTAAATAATTGTAAATTTACTATTGTAATCATTGTAACACAAAATGTAGGTAAGTAGTAATTCATGTTTGTAACACTGTTAGTATTTGCTCAAAATTAATCAGCAGACATTAATGTATAATGTTCAAGTAAATTTAAGTAAAACATATCACAATCCAATTACGCTTGTAAAGATTACTTCTATTTGTCAATGTTTACCATCTAATCAGTTACCCCGTGTCTTCGCTTCAACCAACAGTTTCATACAAGTTTTGTTTACAACAAGTTTTATTCGTGCTTATTGAATAGGAACAAAACCGTAAACATTGTATAAAACTTGCAAAACACATGTAAGTACATATTATGTATGTACTTGGTGAAAACGAGGGGTTAGAGGTACAAAGTATGTTTAATTTGCGTTGTGATATGCAAATAAAAGTTACTCGTAGAAAACTATACACATAATGTCGTTATGTACACCTCCAAGTAAAAATATTGTTGTAACTTACCCCCGTGCAGGCGTGGAAAACAGTTTATTCGATCCCACTTCTGACTTATTAGACTAATAAGTCAGAAGGGTCAAATAGAAACTCACTTGCTTGATTATAGACTTAGTTAATCAGTTTTTATTTGTCCAAACAGTATTTTTCTTTTTCGAACCGCCAACATTCGTTCGTTTTTTCTCTTTTTTTTCTTCAGACTCACAGCCGGTGCTCTAATCGCCCACTTGTCAAATTGAAAAGTGACGTTTTTTTTTGCGTTTAGTAACATAAATAGATTGAACGCTAACACACGCGACAAAGCTTCTTCGCCAAATAGCAATGCCTGTTTTGTCTACTGTAGACATAACCGAGATACGCTATTGGCAGAGCGGAGCGAGAAAAATTTGTCGCGTTTGTCATGTAAGCCCGGCTGGTATCAGTATTTTCAAGTTACCTAACGGTCACTGACTTGACGACTGTTACCTATCCACAACAATCGTGACAGAAAGCTTAACACACAGGGGTTACAATTTTCTATCTCACAACGATTTTGTAAAATTACAAAAAATTCTGAGCATTTAATTTCTATTTCGTAGATTTCTCGTTTTGTTGACTTGTATGTTGTTAGCAAGTTGTTAACCTACTTATTTTAAAAAAATATGAAAAAAATAATAGCTTTATTCATAAAAATTCAGAATTTCCCTTTGCTGTTGGCGACTTGCCAGCTGCATGCGAAACTTTTTTAATATGTTAAATTGTTCTTTTTTAAAATGTTAAATACCTTTTTCATGATACTGAAATGTTCCCTTTCTTGTGTATAACTGAAAGCAAAAAGTTCTGCAAATCCCTCACAAAAGCCGAATGCACAACATTATGTCAGAAAAATTAAGGTTTAATTTTCCATCCTCGCTATCATCAACAACGAGAGTACTATTTAAAACATATTAAAGGAGTCCAAGCAAAAGATTTACGTTGTCACCTTCTGACTCTGTCATCAGATCAGCTCCGTGCTTTTATTATTAATATTAATATTGTCATTATTATTTACAATGTATGCAAATTTTCATATCAACTGGCTCTATCATCAGATCAGTGACACATTAATATTGTCATCCGATTACAATGTATGCAATAAAAAAATACTGCTTGACAAACATAATGTGCCTATATTTGTTCGGAGTGACTCAATCTGTCAAAATTATATTTTCAAAAATATTGGAAAATTTTATGCGATGCGCCTATAAGTAGGTACCTTTTGGAACACAAATTACTATTTTCTTTATTAATACAAATCTTTTCAAATACACTTCAACTTTTACAAGTTAGAATGCATGAACACAAACTTGATGATACCATTCGATGAACTTCACGATCTAATTTACATATTACCTGGAATTGAATCCTATTGAGAAACTTGCGCTAATGCTTCCTATCTTAATTCCTCGTATATTTGAATAATATTGAGAACTTTATAAATCTATAGATTATGAGAAGAAAAGGTTTAAATAAGACTATTTCAGACTGACATTATCGATGTTCAAAAAGACTACATTCCATAATAGTCTAGTTCATATACCTAACCGTCCAGTCTCACAATGCTGGACATTGTTTTGAAAAATCCAGAGTATCATAATAATATTGTCTAGTATCTAAAATGTCCAAATAGCAAATAATCTAGTGTGGAAGATATCACAACCCAAACAGTTGTAGACAGGCAAAGACTCCATAGTTTAATGCAAGTGTGTATGTGCAAATTAGTAAATGCTATTAGGTTATTCGACAAGGACAAAGTCGGAGTATTAGCTATGTTTGTAAACAAAAAAACCTGTTTAAAACAAGTGATATTGAAATTGCATATTTTGTGATTTTTTCATTCATCATCGAACCCTCTTTTTTCGCTGAACTCGCTCCTGTCAATTTCACACATGCATCGGCTTTTGACTTATCACACTATTCAATTTTTTATAATCCCATGAACATGAATATGTATGTATTTGGAAAGGTTTTAGTAAAAAAAAAAACATTTATACGAAATATAAAACATAGGTTGTTCTTTGTTTGATTTACATTTGGCGTAAATATATTCGTTTGTTTTAAAAAATATATATTTAATTTTTTTGTTAAGAGCAGATTTTATAAATATTAGAGAAATATACGTCACTAAGCGATTGAATTGATTTATTGTACGTACGTTCTCTATTTAATTTGAATATTTTATTTTAGGTAATTACTACGATTCCTAAATAATTTTACCTTTGGCATAGGCCTGTCTGTAGTGCACGACTATAAAGTAGACTTAGCTCACTTTGTATGTCTTTTTGCCGTTTGCGATATTTTGCTTTACCTGTAATTTATCAGTTGAGTACCGATACTACCAATATGAACTCGGGGCTTATTAAATTAACTGAATATTTTTATTATTTTTTATTTACTTCTCTCTAATTGTTCCTTACGCATAAAGCCTTTTCCTTTTTTGTTGGTACAAGTTAACATCTAATGTAAATAGAAGTATTATTTTTAAACAGATTAGAATTTTAAATTTTACTTATTAATACAGATTACTACAGATCCCCGCTTGCCTTGTCGCTCATTCCAAAGGCGCGGTCAAATTTGACCAACTTGATTCACAAGTAAAAACTCATCATGACTTTAAACTTTTCATATTAGGCGTGTTTCCGTTATTTCATGCTTGTAATATCTTCCATTATCAAACTGGAAAATTGTACGAACGGGTTGATAAAATTTCTTAATTGAATTCTGTAAAGCAAGGATCTCACTTCACGGTTCGTTGAGATGGATTCCGAATATAATTAGACATCTTGGATATTTTCCGGGGATAGGATAAAACTGGAGTTACGAAGACAATTATTGTTATATGGATAAATTAACTTTAGACACATATAACTTGTTCAAAAATAATGCTCGAGTCGATAAATAGACTCCAAAGAAAATCTAATTGTACATTAATTTACGGTAAAGTAAGTTTCAAATGTCTAATGCCCGTTTTATTTAACCAACAATTCCTAAAATTTTAAAGTTACCTAACAGTTGTTTAAAATCAAAGAGTTTGAAACAAATGTTAAAATACACGTACCTATATAGACATAAACTTGGCGATTAAAATACTGTGTGATATTTGACTATTTCTATTGACCCCTCTAAGTTGCCCATCACACGCATGAAGATAATGTGCTTTCAGTGATGGAATATTCGTGTGACCCTGTGATAGAAATGTTTCATGGCGGCTTAAAGGATGCGTATCTTAGCTTGTACTTTCATCTTATTAGGGCTAATTAGATGAAAGCATAAGCTAAGTATCATCGATGAAATTGCATTATCGACGACCTCCGTGGCGTATTGGTTACCACGCCAGACCGCCACCCAGGAGGTCTCGGGTTCGATCCCCTGTCGGGTCATGATGGAAAACGAACTTATTCTGATTGGCCTCGGGTCTTGGATGTTTACCTATATATGTATTTGTTATAAAATATAATATCGTTGAGTTAAAATCCCATAACACAAGTTTCGAACTTACTTTGGGGCTAGCTCAATCTGTATGAATTGTCCCTATATATTTATTATTTATTTATTATTATTATTATTATCTCTTGGCGCGAATCATGAACTACGGCCGCCAAGATGCAAGGTACCATTCAGAAAATTTTATTTATAAAAAAATAAAAGAGTTTACTAAAACCTGATGTGTCACTACACTATCATTCTTACAGAGATTTAAATGAAATGCGAAACTGACAGAACTAGTGTTAGTTAAACCTTAGTCGATCTTTGTTATTATAAAGGGATTAGATTTTGAAATATCATCCATTTGGTGGCGAATTATATGCAAATTAACATGAAATATGTAAAAATACTCTAAAAAATATACCATAACAATCTGGCTCTAAACAACATCTTTGGCTTGTTTCGAATGTCACACGCAGCTGAATAATGGTTAGGTGGTTGGCCACATTTCATTGCTACCGAAATAATTCTAAGATTTCATGTTTATTTACTTGACACCTTAAACAGTCGCATGCTGTGTGTAAATAAATGAAAATACATTCGTATTAAAGTTAAATTCAGAATCCGTAGATTAAGACCTTATTACACAAATCACAGTTAATTTGATTGAAATTGAAGAATATATTTTTAACAATGATTTGAAACACTGTTTCTGACAGTAAGCTTATTTATTCATGTTTATTTTCTGTGAAATAAACATTACATATTTACTTTAGTTTAAATATGTGAAACGAACGTATACGTTATGAAATATTAATAAACATAGAAAACGTAATGTAGTACATTTGTGTAGCAAAACAATATAGTATTTATAACGCAATCTAACCATAATATCAGCTGTCATTAATAGCACGAAACAATCATCCGAACAAATCGTAATTTGTGAATAGATTTTGGTATTATTATGTAAAACATTTGTAGCGGTTGTAAATTGTCAATGAGGCATGCTAATAATGGACACATTGCATCGTCTACATGTAGCCTTGATTCAACATTGGGACAAATATTTGCATTGTCGGCAAATGTTTGTCTGGTCGTGGCGTAATTAGTACCACATTGAAACAATCAGTAGCCTAGCCAGTAAAGGTATTCTAATTTGAGGCCAACACGATGTGCTTTGCTTATATTTATCAAAAAATTCATTTTTTTAAATATCTATGTATGTCCCACTGCTGGGCAAAAGCCTATTACAAATCAAAGCAAAAAATCAAATAACATGCAAAATTCTATTTCCACAAAAATCTATGTAAAATGGAAACAAGCGTGAGGTATTTACTTACAGTGCGCATTTTGTAATTTTTTAATTTGACAAATGCAATTTTAAATCCGAAAGACAAGGAAAAATAGCCCAAAATACTATTATTGCCCCTCTGTTTCTGTTTATCTTTAGATATAGGTTCTAGTGGACATTGATTGATTCCCTTCGATACAACCCTGACGTAACACAGTCATTTAGCAGGCTACAAAGCACGTTTGGCATCACCCCTGTTTGACGTAAAACGATAAGCAAACAGTGCGTGATCGAAGCCACTGTGATCAGATTTGCGTTTGTTTGAATTCCTCAAAAGTTTAGTCTCTTTTTCGATAAGAATACCATCACTCATTGTGACCCATTTCATTGGTTATCTATAGTGTCTTATAAAAGAAAACAAAAAGGTTAGGTAGACTAAACAAATATAATTATTACTGGTTTGTATTGTGGTAATTGAACGTTAAGTTTGACAGACAAACTCGAAACAAAACACACCATAATTGCCAAACAAACTTTCAAATACATGAACATTTCAATTTTAACGAGTTTAACATACAAACAAACAAACCATTTAAATAAGTAACCTGTAAGTGTACGAAATCAGAAAGTAAGTCTATAAACAGAGTTACAAATCATCACATATTAAACTAAATTCCCCTGCGTCGCCTAATCTAATTTATATTGTACCTACCTATCCCTGCAAGACAGATAGCTTTCAACGGAACGTCAGAGATTTATACTGAAAAGTCACGGGCTTACCTTATTGGCAAACATGGTAGGGCGATGCCTGATAATTAATCTGGGCGACGGATGGCCAAACGCGAGGTGCGGAATACAAATCAGCCGCCGACGCGATGGTACGAACAGTAATGCAATATGAATCGGAAATCTGAATATTACTGAAAGATTTTGGAGCTATTATGGGTGAAATAATCGAGAACGTGATTGATTTTAATGAGGGGAGAATAAAATGAATAGTTAAAAGTAAAAGAAAATCATATGATAATGCAAAGACGATAGCATAGCAATAACTAACGGATATTAGATAATAAATCAGATATTTTTAACCCAAATATTCGCAAAAAGAAATAATATATAATTTTATTTTTAATTATTCAGTTTTATCATATTTAAAAAATATTAAATATGTACAATTTCTGATATAATTATAATTAGTCACAGACAGAAAATAAATGATGAGGCGATAGAAACGGAATACAAATTAAGTGACGCCGATGAAACGTGAGATGAACGGAGCAGCAGTGAAATATAAATAGGAAATGAAATTAATGACTTTTTTAATTATTGTGAAGAAGAGAATACTGCAAGTTGAATAAAAGAAACTGAAACATAGAAGATGATATTAATTCATCTGGAAAATTAAAACAAATTTTCATTCAATATCTCTTCATATTTCAAATAATATAAACTAGTTTCATTATAGGTTTTATTATAATAAATAAAGACAAGTTTTATGATTTATTAAAGTCTTTATCAATTAAATTAAACTGGAATGATTTCCTCACAATTAGCATCTAAGTTACAGTGTTTGGTCAGTCTTAAATTAATTGGGTGTTTAAACTGTCGGAAAGTAGAAATGGCCATTTAACAGTTTGTTCAGTTCTAAGTTTGAGGCTTTTAAGCATTAATTTAGGAGAGAGTGGCTGGAAATGAAATTGGAAGTAACATTGAATGATATTTTCTTGAAGCTTTTTGCTTTGCTTCAAAAGATTTAATAGCAAATCTTTGCTTTCTTGGTTTGGAGGATCTCTTTAGTGCAGATTTCCCTTTGTCTTATTTTTTGCTCAACGTAAATCACGTCATCTTTTTTATTAAACCCATTTTATGACTATCTAGAATGTCTGTTATACAATTGCAAGATGAAATACCTTTTTAAAATTTTACAACCAACAAAAATAAGTATTCGAATAATAAATTTAAAGCTATCGTCGTTTGCATCGAAGTCGTTGCAAAATTGTACACAAAGTAGAAGTTGAACATGAACTCGTGTTCCAGCTTTTCATATGAATTTTGTGTCATAACAAAGTTTTCAAGGAAGGATTCTTTTTTAATTTATTATTTCAATCTTTTACAAGTGCCTCGTTGTTATGTAGTTACCGAAAGAGGATGATGATGCAAAAATGTCGGTGACTGATTTGATTGTGAATTGAGTGTAACAAGCGCGTAGGTGACAAGTTTAACTGGGCCCTAACGGGTGACTGGGTGCCAGTGACCCAGTAGTTTATCTTCAATATAAAATGTCTTTAACGTGTATTTCAAATAATAATTTAATTTCTTCAACATTTACAAGTGAAACTATATTTCTTAACATTATGATTTATAGAAAGCAATTGAATATACATACGTACATATTTACAAATTGTTCAAATTGTTACTATCAAAATTGTAATCCGAGGATCTTTGTCAGATTCCATGCTAAAATAGCACAGCGAGAGCAGACAGGTTCATAAGTCAAATTATCCGAATAATTTCGTTTTATTGTGACATTTTCTAATGGAACTTGAAGTATTTATAACTTTCCACGAAGTCAATTAAAGACAAGAAAACTTTACAGGGAGAGGTAATAAACAAACGCGGGGTGAAATGATGTCGGTTTGTTTGCGGGATAAAGTGAGGAACAGGCTTTAGGGGCAGCCCGGTAGGCATCAACTGGTAATTAATGGTCTGCCGGCGGTGGCAGGGGTGAAATCGGATCAATTTGCCTGCTATTCTTAACTTTAAAGGGTCGTAGAACAAACATTGATTAGTAAGATCTTTCCGAGAAAATACTTTATTTTGCCCCCTTTACACGTCCACGAATATTTAGATGTTTTGAATTTCAATTCAAATTT
Organism: Endotricha flammealis; assembly: GCA_905163395.2. Taxonomy (NCBI): domain Eukaryota; kingdom Metazoa; phylum Arthropoda; class Insecta; order Lepidoptera; family Pyralidae; genus Endotricha; species Endotricha flammealis. Next base: position 6,074,574 of record LR990866.1, read on the forward strand.
ATTTGGCCCATGGGACGCCGTAAATATACAAAGCAATAAAGAACTCCAAAATGCTCCCCATAAAACTCTACGAATTCAGCACATATTGAGTGGCCTCTAGTTTTTAAGTATGGGAAGCGCAGCCAAGGTGGTTATTCGACCCTCGTATTTAGCTATTGTTTTAAGTGGGCTACACTTCGTTACGCCCCTGCACTCAGCGGAATTTTAGACATCGCTTTTTATATTTTTTAGAAGGGCCCTCGGACTAAACTGATAATGACGGCGGGCTCAAGGGGAATTCGGATATCCCGTACCGGAGTTTAGCAAGGCTTTAGCGCTGAAAATTTATTGTAACGGTTGTGACGCTCTCTTCGCTGGTAATAGGAGCGTTAATGGTAATCCCAGGAATCCAAAACACCTGGCTCAAGTAATTACTTGTAAATATCTCAGAGTGTAAACCGCAGTTTTTATTACCCAGCATTCTATGTATGTAAATACGTTTGGGCCAGAATTACAAGCACTAAAAGAATTTCAAAAGTTTTTCTATATATTCTGCAATAAAAAAACATTTAAAACTATTGTTGTTTGAAACAAGACATTGTAAAATGACATTTACAGTACATTTACTTTTAATAATATTTATTCCATTAAATAATTTTCTACATCTTTTCATCTTTCCCTTTATTTTTTCTAAAAGAACATTATCCTTTAGCTAAATTTAGTTTTCTGGGACATAACTCAATGTTTATGACTGCCGCAGGGTTTCCCTGTCGACGTCCCCTTTCACAGCACAACAATCCGCAACGGTAATTTATCTCATTTCCCTCAATTACGACCTTTTCAGTACAGAGTAACATGTCAAGTAGGGTGGGTTTTACGTCAGATACCATATAAATATTATATGTGGTGATGGAAATAATAATTAACTTACGAATGCTCATCTGTACGTAATTGTTTGCGAAAGTGAAGGGTTGTTGTCTAAGCGATAAAATATAGCTTAATTTTTTTTGTCTTGTCTTAAGGAATTATTTTTACAGCCCTGAAATGTATTCAAATTAGTTTATAAAAATATCCGCATTGCCATACCAAGTATCCGTATTTCTTTCAACGTCAGGTGGAAATAAGAATAGCGAATTACCTTTATTATCATATATTGTAATATTTTACCCGAATGATGCTGAATTTAAAAGATGTAATTAGATACACATAGTAAATCACACGAGTCTCGGATTCTATTTGTACTAGATCCTGCTACATCGGTTAACCTACAGTTCGACGTGTAGTTAGGATTTCATGCGGTAATTCAAAGTCAAAGCGAGAATTAAGCGGATTTTCGGTTTTACCTTTACAGTTCAGTACATTTGTATTTATTTCAAGTTTGCCGGCGTTCCCTCCGGCGCGAGACGGCGCATCCGAATTAGGGGGGAGGTGCGCTTAATTAGGAAATAATGCCTAAGCGATTAATCACAATACCCCTTGCGCTGAGGTTGTGTGTACCTATGCAGACAGTCTTTTGTTCCCGCATCGAACCCCAATCGTGTGGTCTTGAGACTGATTTCCAATGGGACGTGGGCAAGGGACGTCTCCGCTAGACCTGAAACTGTTTCGGTTCGTTTCACACCATGCCTATTTGAGTATTGTTGGAGAAAGTCAAAGGTTATGCATAGAATGTTTGGATCCAATCTTTTACGCTTCGTGTACATAAAAAGGATTTTTTTTAATATACCAATGTCAGTCTCTTCCATTACCTAATCGGATTTGACATAGCTAACAGGAAAAAACGCAGGATTTTGGATATTTAAACAGTCTGAATTATTGAAATATGTAGTATGTATTGACCAGAGAGCTTGTTACGTATTAAATGTACATAATTGGTAATACAAAACCGCGTGGGGGCCCTGGGCCGTTATGAGGCATACAAATTTTCCGCAAACCCTTTAATCCACCGCTCGCTTATTTCACTTGTCCCCTCGTTGGCGAATTTGCTCATTCCCTCTCCCCAATGTCAGTTGATGAAATTTTGGTGATGCCTCCAAGGTACAGACTGTTTGTAAAATTCATGTTGAGCTTTTGATGCGGCTGTATCTACGTAATACTTCACAGGTGTACTTTTCTTTTGTGGAATGGATCTCGAGGGATTAAAGGAATACCAACAAACCGACATTGTAAGGTACCCGTCTAGTTTAATTTATGACGTTTGTTTTATGCACCAAAGAAAAGTCTTATTTAATGTTTTACGAGCGCCGTTTTGACTAAGGGATACAGTTTAACATTTTCATAGCCAATTGTAATTCAACATTTTAGTGTATTACCAACAAGGGCAACAAAATGTGCTCCGTAGTTGTGGGCCATAAAATGAATTTTACTAGAAATATTTTATGTTCGGATGTATTTCTTTTTATGTTCATACGGTTGAAATAGTCTAGAATTGTAGAACTAAATGCATACATTAAAATTTACTACATGTACTCATTCTATCTAGTTCCATGTTATATTTACCGCACAAATATAATATAATCGTTATTGTCTTCTGTCTGTTTACTGTTTAACTATTCCTAAACCAGGATATGGTATTTTTCATAGTATAATTACAATTTTATTTTCAAAATTTCCATTAGAACGGCAACATGAGATTGCATGGGCCATTTCCATAATCATTTGCTAATAAGTATTGAAGCTAAATCTATAAGTCGCTATTTCATTATTATAATGAATATGTATTGTTATAGGTATTTTATTATACGCAAAAAAGTCTTGTAAATCGCCATGTTACGTAAGGGAATTGAATACAAATTCCCCCAGCCAATTTGCATGAAGAAGGTCACAAAAATCTATCTTTTTATACAAAGATTCTATACCGCCCAAACCCGTAGGGAATGCACTCTCATAATATTATATTCTAAATCAAAATAAATCTCTGAAACGACGGAAATTTTCATATACACCAACTTGTTTTATTCCTGGATTTATGTGGGCTTATTCAATATTGTTTTTTTTTCCTTTTGTTTCCACAACCTCCTTTAGTTGGTTTTGGGAATAAAGCACCCGTCAACGTGGATTTATTTCTAGACTCTGCTGAAAGAATAATTGGAGCAACTTCAATACATTAAATAAAACAATATCGCTTTCCACGTTTGTCTTTTGGTGTGCTAACTCTTCCTAAACATGATGATGCTGTTTTACTGTCATTAAGTTATTTATTTATTAACTAGTAAAATATTCGCAACTTCGTTTTCGTATATCTCACTTTGCCGTGGTAATTTTGAAAAATTCTTTCTTAGACCCCTAGACGTCGTAAGGACGCCGCCGTACATTCCAAATTTGGAATCTCTAGACCCAGTGGTTTGGGCTGTGCGTTTATATATAAATCAGTCAGGACTATGAATTTTATAATATAGATGAACATCGTTAAATACTCAATAATATAATTATTAAAATTTATCATCATATCATTTTTTATTAACGACACTCACGCGACTTTTCATGAATCCAATTTTCTCGTAGTCTACATCTACGTCTCCCAATCTACATCATAAAAGAAACACCTGTGTAAAATTTCATCTCTTAAACGTCTAAGGCTGGATGTTGATCAGTCAGTCATTGTCTTTTTGTATTTTTAACTTTTTCATTCTTATGAAAAATTTACACTTTCGATATTATATTCCCATATTCGTGTTCCCAGTTTTCTTTGTCTAATTCAAGACAAAACGCAACAGAAGCAGTCGGTTGAGAAAACTCCCCAGTACGAGGGGTAATACGTGAACTGCATACTTAAAACAAGGATAAAAAACCTACGCGGCTTTCGAGGTATAAGTTTGGATAACTGCATTGTCTGAGAACAATTCCGTGGTGTGATATGTATCTTTCATGAGTCTGTTAACACGTTGTTTCGAAATAATGCGCAAATTTATTTAAGTTGCCCGTGAAATATTTAAAATTAATACCTTTTTATTTTTGTTTTTTCTCCCAGAAAAGTATTTCTTTTCTGTCTGTTAAATTAAATTGTTTCTGATAAAATATTTTACTAAAATTCAATTACTTATAATCAAAATAAGTATATGAAAATTAAAACGAATGAAAAATATTACTATTAATGTGGGGTGAAATAAGGAAAAGAAATGTTCGTTTATATAAAGACGTCTTAGTAGTCGTAAAGCGTACCTAAACCAAAATAAAAAAGGCTATAATAAAACGACGGGCGGGATGAAAATCCTGTAATAACGAGACGTGCTCACGTGAATAGACTGTCGACACTTGAAATGTTATACACTATGCCAAAAGGGATAACAGTATAGGTAGATATATGTTGTAGAACTGGAGAGCTTTGCGGCAGAATTATTTTGTAAGTTGCACCTCGGAGAGCCTTATCCACACGTACTTATACGAGTACGTGCAGATAATTCACCTGATGTGGCTTTGTTGTTTATCAGTTAGCTGCAATGCTTTCTTATTATCCAAGTATTTAAATATTTTTGTCTATTTAGCTCCTTCTTTTAAGTTTAATTATATGTCTCCTTTATGATCAAGGTTCATAGATTTTATGTTTTCAAAGATCTGATGAAAGCAATGCAAGATGACATTCGCATTTCTCAACACTGACCTAGAAGCTTATGAATTAGAGGTCATGATAACAAGAATGGTGTAATTAAAATCATCTGGTCTAAATTAACTGTAGAAAACTTTGAGAAATCAATAAGTGTAAAACTGTCACAGTTAGCAATTAAACAATAAGAACTAGCAAACTAATGAGCACGGAAGAGCAACTGCGTTAATAAGTAGCGTCGTCACGTGCCGGCGAATAAATTGCGGTAAACTAATTAAAGAGTTCTGCCCGACTTTGTGTCGAGCTCAGTTTATTCCTCTATCCGCGATTAAAGTGTTCTTGCAAGGTATTTCCTCGTAGCCAAAGCTCTTAGGGATACACCTTGTACTTATTTCGTAAATGTAGTTACAAATAATTTAGTAACCCTCCAAAAGGAACACAAACCAACCCATTTACAAATATCATATAAGGAAACCTGATTATAAAGGACGAAAAAGGTTTTTGTATCTATGAAGATATTGTATAAATATTCAAAGGGTAACTTTGGACACTTTTTCTTTTGATGTAATTATTCGTCGATTTACATTTTTTTTGTTTACTTTATATTAGTACAGGTTTAGCCACTTTCGCCCTACATTTCATTAGTTTTCTAGTTCATCCAAAAAAATTTTTTTAAACATTACCTAAATTAAATTCTTTTTCTTTTACAGGTTGCTCGGGCCAAACTCTAAGGATATTCCCGCTACAAAAGCAGCAGACAGTGGCAGTGGGGAAGTCTGTGGTATTGACTTGTCAAGCAGATGGTTCTGATCCCGCCTTGGTTACGCAACCTCAATGGAAAGACCCTAAAGGACTTGTCATCAATGAAGCTGCGTGAGTAGTTGATATAAGTTCTCGTTTTCTCGTAGGTATTATATTTTGAGAGAAAATAAAAAATGGAAACCAACTATTTATGACTTTCCAAAAAAATAAATCATATCCTACGTATGGGTGTAAATGTGAAACTTTTCAAAACCTATACTGAAAACTAGAAACTGTTTAATCTTTTTTACAACTATATTCTTACAGTGCCGGAACTAGACCAGAAATTTACACAGAGGCAATGCCTGCAAAACAATTACAACTATTGTACATATCGTCGATCACACCTGCAATGGCAGGGAATTATACATGTGTTTCTAGTTACACAAATATACCACTTAGCGCTAGCGTCGTTTTGGAGACCTTCAGTAAGTAATTGATAGCTATATTCATTTGTATTTATGAAAGTAAGTTATGAATACATTAATTTGTACTTATTATAAATACCTACATTAAATTGTAATATGATAAGACATAAAAAACATAATTATATATTTTTTTATTTTGTGTCTCTTTCGACACTTTTATATGTATAATTTTCTTCAATAAACTTTCGTATTTATTTTAGTTGCTATCACCTGGACTAATGCCAATGAGAATCAATTTGCTACGAAAGGCAAGGAATTCAAAGTTATGTGCGAAGTAACTGCCGAGCCAGCTCCATCAGTAGATTGGTTCAAAGAAGGAACTCCGGTTAGTATCAATTCTAAAAATAAAAACAATATAAAGTACCTACATCAAAAATGTTTTATAACCAAATTTATTATTTCCCATTTTATTCCTCAGATCCAGACTGGAGATAGATACGTAATACACACCAATGGCTTACAAATCAAAAATGTTCAAGAAAGTGATGATGGAACTTATACTTGCCGAGCAGTTGTCATACAAACTGGGGAACTTGCTGAGAGAAACATTAAACTAGAGGTAACAAATAGTAAAAAATTAAAAGAAGATGCATAATAACGTAATTTTATTTTCTATTTTATTTTTTAAATCTTTTTTAGGTGTACACTGCACCAGAAATGGAAGAACGTGACCCACGCGTAGTAATTAAGGAAGGCGAATCAGCTGCAATTACTTGTAAGGCTCGGGGCAAGCCGCCACCAAAATATACCTGGATTAAAGCCAGCACACGGGAGGTAAAAATATTCCCATTTTACCAACAGTTATAAAACTTCTTCGACTTCAGTAATGTTCAAAGTTTTAATATGTAAATGCTAATTTCAGAATTTGGCAACCACATCAAGATTTAGCGTAAATGAAATTAGTGGTCTACTTACTTTTGATCGTGTTGAAGCTGGAGATTATGGCAAATACATTTGCAGTGCTGTTAATCAGGCTGGTCAAAATGAAACTGAGATCGATGTTGAAGTTTTGGTTAAACCAAGAATTTTCGAGCTATTTAACATCACAGCTCCTGAAAAGCAAGAAGGAAAGTTAGAATGTAAAGCTACTGGAAGACCTGCCCCTCGAATCAGCTTCCGAAAACATAGTAATTCTGAAAGATTTTTAAATGGTCCAAATGATGATGGCAGGTAATTTAACTTTTTCGTTTATTTTTTTATTTTAATCGCTCTGCTACGCACATTACTTAGGATCATAACAATTGATTATTTTTTTCAGAATTACTATTGAAACGAGTTCTCGACAAACCGGAGATCAAATGCAATCAAGTGCAATTATCACAATCTCAAACTTAAACAGAACTGATGATGGATTATATGAATGTGTAGCTGAAAACGATGGTATTACAAAACACTTTCGGCGTGCATTGGTTTATATAAAATTCTGTTTACATTAAGAAAATAAATTTCATGTTTGTGTTTATGTCTGTAGGTGGAGAAGCCAGAAAAAATGGCCATTTAGCTGTACAATTCAAGCCGACATTTGAAAATATGCCAAACATGCCAATCTGGAGCTGGAATGGACAGCCAGTAAACATTAGCTGTGTAGCTGAAAGTATTCCCAACGCAACTATTAAATGGAAGTTAGTAATATTATTTGTATAAAAGTCAAACTTTATAATTACAAGTACCTACAAAGAAGCGTATTTTGTTACTGTAATTATACAGACTAATTGTCTATATTTACTTCAAGTATAAGGTATAATTTGGAGCATAAAGTTTAAGTTGAAATTAAATTAATTATTTGTTTCAGGTTCCGTGAGCTGGATTTAGTAGAGACATCACACGTAAAAATATTTGGTTCTGGACCGATTAGTTATGTTACTATCAGCCCAGTGGATAGAGCTTTATATGGAGTTTATAAGTGCATTGCTACAAACACACTTGGTGAAGCGGAACATATTATACAACTGAGGGAAGCATTCCCTCCTGGTCAGGTCGTCCAGGTATGTTCACATTTTATTGTAATTTATAAGGTTATAAATAAATATTTTAAAGAGTAACATTCAAAATATAATACGTGCAGTCATAATACCTTACATTTTTACACGCCACCATTAATTAATCTCAATTTTTAATTCTGGTCATAATTTAATCAAAATGTACATTGTTAAGAAGTTTTATGTTACAGGTTTTACAAGACACAATTACGGCAACATCAGTTTCGTTCAATATAGTGGGACCTCCTGAAGATATGGGACCTCCGATCCTAGCTTACACCTCACAGTATAAGGAAAACAATAACTACGATTGGAATCTGGCAATGAATCGAACTTGGTCTGCAAATTCTCCGTATATTGTTGAAAATTTGAGACCTATGTACACATACGATTTTAGATTTGCTGCAGTCAATCAAGTAGGCGCCGGAGCATGGGGCGCTCCTTTAACAGTTATTATGCCTAGAAGGTAAATTTCATCAGAAATGTTTAAAATTAATTTACATTTTGCCAGTTAGTAATGTAGGTACCTATTCATTTGCTTCTGTAAGAGATACTCTAGCTATTTGCTGTCATGTGTCTTCTTTATATTTTAGATCAGCACCAGAACAACCCAAATGGAGAGAAAATATCACTTCAGAGTCATTGATTCATGGAAGATATGCTGATAAATATGAACTTAAATGGAAAGTTCCGGCTCATAATGGTGAACCTATTGACATGTATGAAGTCAGCTATTGTCCAGTAAGTACTAGCCCAGTCTTAATATTATATATTAGTAATGAAAATAACATACATCATGTTTTTATAGCACCAAATAAAAATATTTTCTTTCTTTCTTTCTTTCTTTCTAAAACAAGGGAGCCACCCTTTAAATCGTTTAGATACAGGCCGTCATAATGTGGTACTAGTTTATTTTGAAATGGATATCATTTTAATGTATTTAATATTTTCAGAATGTTACTGAATATTGTTTGTAAATTGACTGTTCCCCAATAGGTATATTTTAGAATTGTAATTAATTTTGGTAATCAATTTATTAGGTTGTAAAAGTAAGTGGAGAATGGAAAATTGGAGCTGAATCACAGTGTGTTGTAGAGGAACTAAAGTCTTATGATGCAATCAGCTACGAAGTGAGAGATTTACACCCAGACACTCGATATCGAATGCACGTCAAGGCTCACAACATCCTTGGATATTCTTTGCCAGCACAGCTTTATGTCCAGACCGCTCTCGGTGAGTACAATCAAGAGAGTAACGACGTTCCGCTCCGAGCTGGCTTCTACGACGTATATACAGCCTCTGATCCGTTAATTCCTTCCGCGGCATCTATCACTACCTCTATTCTAAGTTTTACCATCCCGTGCATTTTGTGTTTGGTTTTGTGAACTGTGACTGAGTTTATTTCATTTTGTATTAGTAGTAGTGCCTTCAATTCTAACACTCTCTTTGAGTGCGAGTGACGGTTTTCATACTGCTATTTTAAATACCAGTGATTATTTCATTCATCTTTGCTTCTTATGTAAGTACAATTTAGTTTTTAGTATGTAAGAGTTCTGCTGTTAACCAATCTTTGTATTTTCTTTTTGTAAGTTTAGATTTTTTTATGATTTCAACTTTCATGCTTATAGATTTTTTTGTTAGTTATTATCTTGTGCGTAGATTATTTCACTAATGAATAGACATCCACGGTACAATTTGAAGAGTGCAAGATTTTAAAATGTGTGTTCAAACTTTTGTTTGTGATGTTTTAGTTTTATGGTTTTCTGAATCTACTTAGAATATATTTTTCATGTAGTTTTTATTTTATGTTTGGTTGGTGTTAATTTATTATTCTCGATGGTAAGTTTTTTACTACGTTATAATTTTTGTTTTACTTTCAATGAAGCTAATGAGAATTATTATTTTGGCTTTGAAATTGTGCGTATTTATGCCTAAAATATTTTCTAGGTAATCCAAATGGAAGTCCAAGCCTTATCACACGGACCTACGCTAAAGTTGACATTCTAGTTGTACTAATAACATTATATTTAATGTAAAGTAATATTGAAGGTATAAAAGTAATTTCTAAACGAAACAAGTCCAAGACGACTGTTGTTATATAGGACAAATACTGAAGTCTTGTTGTGATAAAAACAATTTGTTAATGTGTAAATAAATTTATTATAACTTGTGTTTTAAATGAAACATCATTAAATGATTTCTTATCTATCTATGTATTAGTATTATTGACAGTTTTATTGTTATGAAAAATTTTATGAAATGAATTTGATTCACATCTGGGAAACTTTTTATTGTCGTTCTTATAAATGGAAGTTTTGATAAGTATCATAGTTTTATTAAATGTAAGTAGTACATACTTAGATAGTGAATCGGCTAATAAATTAACACTGCCAAAATATAAAGTCATAATTTAGTGTTAATTTCCAAATTATGCCAAAAAGAATGGCTTACGGCGTTCTTAGATTTGTATAAGAGTTTTGAAACACGTGTAAGGATTTTTGATGACTATTTTGTCCTTTTGATATAGAATAAAAATATAGAATATTTCTGGAGAAGGATGTCGTCCAGGTGAAAGATTAATAAAAATAAAAGAATGAGTATGTTGTATAGAAATTGATGAAAAAACTACAATACTCTATATTATTATATTGTTCGCATAATTTATGCTGTCGATCTGATTTTTATGTTGATTTCAAAAGAATTTTCATTACAACGTATTTCAAAATACAGCAAAGTATTGTGCGAGCGAATTAATGAGTAAAAAAATAATATTGCTTATGATCAATCTGGAGAAGTTAGCATGTAAATACAGAACTATTGTTTGTATTAAGATATCAAAAAAGGATGTACAATACAATCGGATGCAATCAAATATATACACGTATTATTTAGACCCCACTGCATTTACTTATACTGCATAAACGTATACGTTTAGTTGCATCCGATTGTATCATTGACTGTAGTCAGAAGAACTTCACAAGAAGCATTCGAAATGTGATCGCTCGAAGAGAAATTCGACCAATGTGAAAGAAATAAATGTTTTGAAAACATAAAACATGATTTGTAGTTTTCAATGAAATGAAGCAAATTAATTCTCGAAACATCAATCCGTTAGACCCTTTCTAGTGATCAGTCCTATTTCAACTCTGATTGGCTTAACCCCTACCTGTATTAATTAAGTTTGTACTTTGTTCACATTGAAATGTGATAGATCAAAAAGAAAGCTGTCAAGATGCTACCAAGAAACCAATTCCTTACTCCCTTATGTCCGTCTTTCACTAAGAGCGCAACGGACGCTGTACAGACTCCTTTGAGCTGACAACAGTTAACTTCATAGATGCTTCCACTGTATTGGTAAAAGAATGAGTCTCTATAAAGTTCACTATTGTTAGTACAAAGGAGTCCGCGTGGAGTCCGTTCCGCTCGCTGTGCAAGGCGGGCATGTTGTTGAACGTTACAAGTGTTTGTGTCGCCCTGATTGAGATTCGGTAAATATATTTTATATTAATATTATTCTATCCATTAATGAACTCGCTGCCTAGTATCCTTTGGAATGTACTAATTAATCTATATGCATGTTCTTGCCGTTTATGTACACCTTCCAGAACAACGGTATCACATTTCCCACTTAGCATGGTCAACGTAACCAGATATGTATTGTCTAAATGTAGGCATCCCTGTTAAACGTATCTATTCAAATTTTAGATTTATCATAGCCGTAGGAATCTTTTTATTTGGGTTATTTATTGATTCCTTCCCTAGCGTTACCTGTTTTATTTTATCCAAGCATGGATAGTATTAGGTTTTAATTGAAACTGCAGATAATCTTATTAGTATTATTTTTTTAAACAAATGAATCTAGCAGTTTCATTTCATTAGGGTTTGAAGTAGTATATGTTATATTGTTATTTGAAATGATTTTGTGGTTTTATTTTAATTTAAAACGCTCTGTAAAGCGAGTTTTAGTCATTTTAAATATCAATTACTAATTTATTTATTTCCAAAATATTTTAATGGGTAGGGTTTATATATAAGGTGATGGTTATTAGAACTCCATCCGATTAAGTAGTTTGTTTTTTAAATTTTCGTGATATGACAAATTGTGTCTATAGATCTCCATACCGCTTATAGTTTTCAAAGTTGTGTTATGGGGTTTGAACATTTATTTTGCGTTGAACAATGTTATTTGGAATGTTTGCATCTTGACAACTTTTCTTTTATCATAATACTATTTAAGGTTAGAAATTTTTATGCATTATCGTTATATTTCATTTTCATCATTGATCATTACTTCATATGCATTCAAACCCCATTTCATTATAGCGGAGAGCTTTCTACTTGAATAAATGTGTCATTATATATTAGACTTATTGTACTACCGGTGATTGGGTGCACGTTCTTGGAAAGCACTCCCTGTTCATCACCACGAAATGATTGTAATGAGTGCCAAATAGTTGCTTTAAACGGTCTCTGTACATCTTTAATCACCGCTAAATGCACAAGCGTGAATGCATTTGTTACAATCACTGTCATGTCATCTAACATCTTCAGCTTCAATGACATGATGCATTAAACTAACATGATCAAGAGCAGTAGACATCATAGCAACCTAATTTAACATTTGCCTTTTAGATTCGTTTTATTTGATTGGTTTGCTGCTTCTACTGCTCTTTTGATATTGAAATCACAAGTAATATCTACAGCTATATTTATTTCTGCAGGTGTGAAACGTTCCGGATTTGCTCCACCTCAACTCCTCTCAAGTGGAGCCATCATCGGACTAGCATTAGCTGGAGTATTCCTTTGCTTACTCTTAGTGGATGTCTTGCTACTGTGCTTCAGGCGGCAAGGTGTTATTGCCATGATGTGTGGAAAACGAGTCAAAAAGCACGAGGAAGATGAAGCTAAACTTGGAAGGTAAATTTTGATACAACCTATAATATGACATAAAATAACTGTTCGTTATTAACACTTACTGTGTCACAAAATAAAAAAATAATCATAACGTTAGCACTTCATCGACATCATAAACCTCGTAAAATAATCTTTAATCAATTTTATTTATCTTCTTTCCTAAGATTTGTGAATGTGTACCTTTATGTTTCTCCCGCTCCTCAATTCCATGTTAAGTGTTAGTGTCGATGAGAGATGTTTCTGCCCGCTAGTCTGTACGGTTGGCGCTTCCCGCTCCCTTATTGCAGCACGAAGCCGCGTGCGCCGCCCTCCCCCGCGCCCCTGCCGCCACCCGTGAAGCTCGTGCCAACCCCGACGTAAGGCACACAGACGTAAAAATTGCCTGCATGCTTGTTTGTGCGGTTGCTATGGTTAGACCCTTGTGAGGAGATCTTATGATGCAAAATTTGCAGAAGCCTTTAAAACACTGTTGTAAATATTAGACTAACGATTTTGGATTACGACGTGCTGTAAACTTTGCGCTGGGGCTAACCGATCTGTATAAAACTGAGTTTCAACTTGTGCAAGCTTAGCATTTTGCCTTTTGTAAATATGACTGTATAAATAGTGTAGACTGCGTTTCAATATTTGCTTGCATTTGATTTTTGTTTGAGTAAAAATATATCCTGTAAATTGTTGTTTTTGACGGTAGGAAATTTAGAAGGATTTATGGATATTTTGAAGTTTTGGATTGGTAGTAACAAAAAATGGTGATGACAGTTCAAACAATCTATTTCGTCTTGTAGTTTCAAGTTCTGTTTTTCTGGAACATCTCTTTCGACAATGAGTTTCATTTATTTTTTGATGGTATGTTCATTTGTGTTCTTTTTCATAATCCTGTTTGGTGGTTTGGTTATGTTATGGCACGTTATTGTACATTTTTCCCCGCACAATAATCACTAACGGTAACATTGTTTTTCTCCACGCTGCCTCCATCGGTCACTATAGCTATGTTCCGACTACACCAGTGTAAGAAACTTTTAATACTGTAAATTTTGTATTTCATTTTGCATTTTTTTTTCAGCAGGCTTTACGTCTTCGTGAATTCATCTTTTTTTGCTAACAATATGCGTGTATTTTTGCTTGTTTTCGTATTTAGTATTAACTCCAATGTATCCTTTCATATTCACAATGAAAAATATCACAAAGCAGAATGAGTAGACAGAGTTTGTAAATATATGCTGTACATTATTTAGCTTGTTTCGTTTTAAACAAGTTTTAATAAAGTCCTATGTTTACAGGGATGAAAAAGAGCCTTTGAAGGATACTGGCGACGAGGCAATAAAGAGGAATTCGTCCGTTGAATTCGATGGGCGACGGGTATACGCTACCAGCGGAGGCACGATTATTGGCAAAAATTCGGCAGTATAAAAGACACATGTCGGTATTACAATAGGCTATAAGGGAGACTACTTCTCAATTTAGACGTCTTCTCGACATTATGTCTCTTTACAGCTTGTGTATTTGTGGATGGCGCGACCAGTATTCTAAACTGCCAAAAGGGAATTTTACTACTATACTATTAAGTACTGTATCAGCTTTATTACTTGTTATTAGATCTAATTTTGTCTGTCACTTTTAATGTAATAAAGATTTTTGCGTATGTCACGAGATTCGGATTGGAATTATTCTTTGCATTATGGATCTTTTGGTAAATACAGCATGGTGTTTCAAAAAAGCATTACACATATTATGTTTCAAAAAGCATGTATAATGTTCTCATAGGGTTGAAAATCGTGGTAACCTCTACTGATATTAGCTTTAACTTTTCGAGTTCTACCATTAGTTCTACGATTAAGCGATAAGACCAGAATAAACACGCTGTTTGGCAGCTGCCCGGAGGTCCATAATGGTCGATGCCTCTGGTGTTTTACGCGTTATGGTGGGCTGAACTAAACTCTTGGTTGCAACCATAGATTTATTATATACTAGCGAAACCCGCGCAACTTCGTTTGCGTGTATCCCGCTTTCCCGTGGAAATTTTTAAATTTTTCTCTCCGTAAGAACCATCCTCGTACTTCAAGGAATATTCTAAAAAAAAATCAGCTAAATCGGTCAAGCCGTTTTCATGTTATGTCGTGACAACGGAAAACGGGTTTCATTTTTATATATATAGACTAGCGTAAGATTGGCAATGCAAAAGAGATAGATCATAGCATACACGTTGGTTAGAGCGAGATAGGCGAGACCATTTTCACGCTATCGGACTGTATCGGCCTGACGTCAGTCGTGTTAAAAACAAATCCTACTTATTTTTACAAAATTTATGGTTTTTAAGTGTAGTTTTTTATTAGACATGATTAAATATTGTGTTGTGCCTGGATGTAACTCAAACAAAAAGGAAAATGCACAAAATTATATATCTTGCTTGCACACATGTACATACATTCCACGCACACTAGTGTATTTTGTTTTTGGTTTCGCCTTTATCAAACCAAAGCCGATCTATAGGTACGCTAGTATATACTAAATCTATGGTTGCAATCGAGATGCAGGTGGTTAAAAAATGTTCAGTTCATTACCATTACAAATCCCGATTCTCATGGCGTATGCAGAGACTATAACTGCTATGCTTCTTGCATATATGGATATTGAACATTTTAATCGAATGGCACTTTAAGTTTACTGCTTCGAGAGGTACAAGATGTGCCTTCTAGTATATGTACTTTAAATGAGGGTATTATAACATAGGTTAGTGTATATAGGTACGGTTTATATTGCTACGCTCATGACGTCACAACTACAATTATTTATTACATATACCCATCATTATTTCTGCGATTTGTATAATTTTAGATTAGTTTTTAAAATACAAGCTTCAACTTACATAAAATAAAGACTTGTTACAATACAATGAACACAAACATGTTGGCATTGTGATTATTTTAAAAAGTTAATTTAATTTTAAAAATAACTAAGACCATTTTACAATTTTTACTTTATTTTTTTAATCTTGTTCTAAAAAGACTATAAAATATGAATAGAAATAGTATATATATTTAAGTTAAAAATTCATTCTTCATACAACTTTCCTATTTTAAAACCAGTATTTTCCTGTTCTTAGCGGGAAATTGAGTAAAACAAATACTTAATAGATTCCTATTTCAGCTCGCTTCATTTTGAAACCCATTTAAATTGCGTTCGTTGTAACTAAATTTACTTTTGACATTGCATTTAGCTTTTAAGTATTGTAAATAAGTAATTAAGGGATTGTAAATATATTTGTTTATTTAAGTTTTTAATTTAAGGAAGATAACGCAAGTTTCTGAAACGCATTTTTGAAGTTAAACGCACTAAAATATAGCTGTCATTTAAACTAAAGAAAAAAAGATATAAATATATAGGAAAAATCACACAGATCGAGCTAGCCCCAAAGTAAGTTCGACACTCGTGTTATGGGATACTAAACTCAACGATACTATATTTTATAACAAATACTTATATATTATTGACTAGTGAAACCGCGCAACTGTGTTAGCGTGTATTTATTTGTGCACAGCAGCGCCATCTATATCAGACTTGATCAAATCCTACAGGAATCGCATACTTTTCGGGATAAAAAGTACCCTATGTGTTAATCCAAGGTATCAGCTACCTACATACCAAATATCAAAAATATTGTCCTAGCCATTTGAGCGTGAAGAAGTAACAAACATACTCACAACTTTCGCCTTTATAATATAAGTAGGAGAAACATCCAAGGCCCAGGCCAATCAGGAGAAGTTCGTTTTTCATCATGACCCGACCGGGATTCGAACCCGGGACCTCCTGGTCTGGCGTGGTAACCATTACGCCACGGAGGTCGTCAAAAAAAAAGCTTGAGTGAGACTTAGAATTAATGCGTTTCAGAAAGTGGCTGTTAGTCGTATGTAAAGTGATCTGGCATTAAATTTAGCTGATAAAAGTCTTTGTGCCTGGAATTAAAGTTTTTCAATTTGCTCTTTATTGCTCTGGCACAGATTTTTTGGGGGGAATTGATACTGAATATCCTAATAGCCATATCGTGTCACATTGTACGGGTATTTGACAGATTTTCGAAAGAATATCTTTCTGTTGTGTTTCTTTTTTAACGTCATAATCACATAATTGAAAAAAGATTTTATATTTTTCTATAATATTTCTAAGCGTAATAACATTTTTAGTATTGCGATAAATATACTTAATTTTCAATTTTTGTTGATTTAATGCCTGACACTATTAGAGTTTGTGTCTGTATTTTATTATTTATTTAACAGAATAATCATTTATTTGAATAAAAATTTTATATTTTGTATTACAAAAATAATGTCGATCAATGAAATATATCGTAAAATCTCTACCATAACTGTTTGATAAATTTTATACTATTATAATAATAATTAATTATTTTATATTTATTGTAAATTGTCCTCAATGTTATTATAAACTTTAGGATTTTTGTAAAATCTTGCCGTTAAGTACCTATACCAGCTTAATTTAAAATATTGCATTTTTATACGTAATCAGTCATCATAGTCATTCAGCATCACAATGGGAACAGAAATAATAGCATTTGACAATTAGACAACGTATGGTACATACAACTCTTCAACGATTAAGGGAAGACTACATTAGGCGGAAATGTATGCAAAATAACGTGCTAGAGCGCTCAGTATTGTTATATAAAATTGCACGACGTGGTCTGTCTACACACACGTCCCATTCCGCTAAGTATTCTCTTTCCATAAAACTTCGACATTAATTCGTTACTAATTCAATCGACTTTATTGTTAAATTAACATCTATGCATAATGGAAGCGGGTTGTCTATTAGATTTGTATTATGAAATTCAAAAGAACAATTGGCGCTCCAGCTCGCGTCTGATCCGATCCCGTATTCAGAGTGTGCCTATGGGAAAAAGTTTTACATACCCATGGTTGCGATATACAATAAAAATAAGAATAACATACGACCTAATAATATAGAAACATATTGTACTAAGTAAGTAACTAAGTGTGTAATATTTTATTCCCAATCAAATAGATTTTATTCTCTGATACTAGATCTTTCACAACCCGATGTCTAATTGTCATTGACTATTTACATAGACTAATTTATCATTAAGACTCGTAACGGACCAGTGTAGTTGGATACAAAGCACAATAAATTAAATGCTGTAGCGGTTCGAGATAGCTTATATTCGTACACTCAATGTCGGCTTGAATGCAACGCGAGTATGTGGATGTCTGTATGGATATCATTATGTTGAAATTGTATACAGCGCATTTTTTATAAAAATAAATGTCTCTGAATAATTTTCTTGTATTATTTATTCTATAACCAATATATCTATATATTATCTATATCTATATATTTAATAAAACAGTATTTAGTAAAACAGTAGTTGAACATATTATTTGGCAAAAATGAAGAGGGAACAGTTAGAGAAGGGTAATAAAAACGAAAAATTTATTTTTTTATTTTTTTGTCTGTCCGTCTGTCTGTTTGAACGCGCACATCTTCTAAGTTACTGAACGGATTTTTGCACAGGAAGATACGAGCTCGGCTTGGAGCAGAATATAGGCTTTGTTTCATTTAAATCACATGTCAGGAAAAGGAGTTATCCTTATTTGAACAAATCACGCGGACAAAGTCGCGGGTAACAGCTCGTAACCAATATATATAGCAGTATATTCAGTTAATTTGAGAGATAAGCAAAGAATCCGTCTTAAACAGAAAAGAATTTTAATTATGCACAAATTAAAATTAAAAGTTGTTTGGGTCGATTGATTGGACCAAAGTGTTGATAGTCTTGGAGAAAAATGCGAAAGACCTTTGGCCTGCAGTGTGGCATCATTATGCTTTATCGTCTCGGACAAAAGAAGTCCACTGCTGGACATAATGACATCACATGCTTATTAATAAATTATTTTCGTGTTTGTCTGGTTGTTTTGTTGGAGACGTGTTTTATGATAAAGTCTAGTAAAGGCCCAGTTGTCGAGTGGCTAGCAATGGTCGGTCACTTTATCCCAAGGGTCGCGGGTTCGAATCCTGCGCAAGGCAAACATTTGTGTAACATGTCTGTTTGCCTTGGCACAAAAAATAAGTATTTACCTAAGTATATTTATCAGCAATCCAATACCCATAGTACAGTCAACAAAGGAGTTGACTGACCCCCCTCTGTATATATGATTAAAGATTTCTAAATATTGCGTGAAGGGATTTACTTGAAAATTTGTAATTACATAGTACAATATGAATACTATTGATAAATAAAATTTCAAGTAAATCCCTTTACGCAATATTTAGAAATCTCTAATCATATATACAGAGGGGGGTCAGTCAACTCCTTTGTTGACTGTACAAGCTTAGTTGCTTAGTTTGGGACTAGATGGCGTTGTGTGATTAGTGCCAAGAATAATAATATTTATTTATTTATATTTAACTCTAATATTTAGCGGTATCTTTGCGAATCCGCATTGGAGCGCGTTCGATAGTAGGGAGAGTGGAGACACGTATCCCTATGATAGGATGATTATGGGTCGATATGATGATTTAGCGGTATTAATAGGTTTACTACAAGGTTTTTGTCTTCTTTTTTTCCAAAAGTCATCATTCCAATTGCAATATGGTCAAAATCGTGTTCTGCAAGCACTTCGCGTACATGCGCTATTGTGCTGTAAAAAGAAGTATAAAAATTTATATTTTATTAACAGTCGTTCATTGATCATCAATACTAATTTAAACAGTTCATAAATACCGATTAATATTAGTGCCGCCCAAAAAATTTGTCGGCAAAGACTTGATTTATTTCGCGGTAGACACAAATGTATCACGCTTTTTAATCGTCAGTTGTAATATTTTGTGAGGGGATGCGCTAGACACAGTAACATTGAACAATAGCACAAATGTTGTGATACAACACTTATGCGTGTAATACGATAGTGTTGGGGTAAAAATATCGATTAACAAAAAATCGATTCGAATTCATTGAACTTGGTTTCTTTTCGCACATTAACTGTCTGTCAGTCATTAAATCTGCTGATTAGCCGGTGTCTGTCTTTTGACGTCTATTATTGTATAACTTGATGCATAACTTGAAAAATATGGATTTATTTAAATTGAAGTATTAATAATTTACTTATTACACACAAAGAAATGGCAAGGGACAAATTTTGTACTTTTAGTATTTTAGTAGGGAAACTATACTAGATTTTTTTATACCACAAAGGTGGCAAACAAACATACAGCCGGTCTGATGGTAAGCCGTCACCGTAGCATCTATGCTACGCGTCTACGCTTCTACGCTTCTATGCTTGCAATATCGAGGGTATCACTCGCGCGTTGCCAACCCTCCCAACCCAACCCAAGTTGAGCTCTTGAGACCTTACTCACCGTAGGAACACAACATAGCCCAGACCAATGATACCTATTTGGCTACGATCTTCTGTAAGGTGGAGGTCCTTCCCCAGACGGGCTGCTCCGATTTGAACGGATTATCCGCTGGGCTGGGCCCTACCTCTCTTATAGAACTTACTGATTTACATATTTAAATTTGAAACGGATTAAGTCAATGATTATTAAAATTTCGTAACAAAAACTACGAATCTACCTTAATTCTTAAAAACCGTGAGAAATTAAAGTTTTATCGTGATATTAAGTATCTACTTTGTTCATTTAAAAGCTTTTAGACAGTTTATCAAGTTAGCGGAGAATATCGATAACAGACCAACTCTATACAAAAGCAATGCGTCACGACGCAGGGAGCAGTCAATCGCTGCGGTTTAATACATTTTGAGCAATGGACAAACGGACAATGACACACCCTGCATTTAGTAATTTATGTGTTTAGTTTCTAATAGGGTGACTTTTGGAACTCTGGAAACCATGTGGTGAAGTTACAAACGTAAACTTTAATATGACTAAACTTGTTATACTGTATGTTATGTTACATATCCAAAGTCACAGAATACAAAATCATCAAATTCCTAAATGAAGTGGGAACGGACAGACTTTCTCTCATTCTTTTAGGTAAGTATTAGTTTCCGCCGCAGACCTCTATAACTTTTAACTTAAACTTTAACCATATTTTTATGGTAGTTTGAAGATATTTTGTTTGAGATAAGGACATTATGTGACTCAAGGAACTTACAACTTGTGAATGAAAAATAGTACTCATCAAGTCTCAATCATAGTTAGGAATTGTCACTATTGCTAATACGTCACCAAAAACGACTATGCTCAATAAATATTCTATTTAAAATGTTGTTCCGTGAACATTGAGTAACAATACCACATCCTCTCCATTGTCATTTATATGCTATCCGAGGGCACCTAGGGACTGCAGTGGGGAGACGTGCGTTATCTTCGCGAACTATGATAAATGAATTGAGCTGTCTTAGCATGTTGATATAAAGTGGCTTTTAGACATGATTGCATAGGGATGCTGATGCCAAGATGCTGTTTTTTTTTATGTCAAACTGCAAGCAAACAAGACATCGGACCACCTTGATGGAAAGTGGTAACCGGTGGTGGTTATCAGTGGCGCTGTCAATGCGTTGCCAAGGGAATAAACAGAGAAGAAAAATGGAAATAGTTGGGCTTCCGAATTTTTCATTTGCCGAACGAAACGCATTGCTACTTCACAATAGCGTGAAGATATTAGGTATATTCTGTATAAGCCCTTCACCGGTTAAGCTAGCCCAAATTATAAATGCTCATAACATAATATAAGCTTACCTAATAAGCTTTATTATTTACTAGTAAAAACCGCGCAACTTCGTTTGCGTGCATTTATTTATGCACAGCAGCGCCATCTATATCAGACTTTAGATGAAATCCTACGGAAATCGAGTATTTTTCGGGATAAAAGTACCCTATGTGTTAATTCAAGGTATCAGCTACCTGCATATCATAAATTTTTAAGCCATTTGAGCGTGAAGAAGAAACAAACATACACCTAACTTTCGCCTTTTTAATATTAGTAGGATATTAAATTCGTGTTTTGAATCAATATCAGCAATGTTTCTCCGAAAGACAACAGGGACTTCATTTAATTATTATTATGGTTATAACAGAAAGATATAAGAAACGCACAACTATTACAGATAGAGTACTTACAACTTTTTTCCACGTTACATTATGACAAAAAAAAAGTTTTTAACATCACATTAAAATAATTATTGCTTTCTAAAAATTCTTTTTTGATATATACTCACCTTTGTCGAAAATGACACGTATACCTCAACATTATTAATTTCTTCGTATTATGGTTACCCCACATAAGTCCTTATTGGTTATCAGACATAACAATTAGACCCTGCCACGCGCAGGGGCTTATACGTGGTTCATACTGCTCCCTTTTAAATAATTACCCCAGTAGCAGATGATACGGATTATCTTTAGTGTACCCTAGTTTTGACGAGAACAGTATCGATATTAAACTATCGATATTTTTGTTACCGTGGGTAGGTACTGTACATCGGGAGGAAAGAGTAAGGAAGATGTGGAGCGAAGGGAAAAAGATGAGGAGGAAAGGTAAGGGAAGATGAGGAGGAGGAAGTAGGGGAAGATAGGGAACACGCTACAACTTAACTCTGTGCTACTAACGAATAGGTGTAGAACATCAATGAAAAATGTTGATAAAACGTTAAACACAGATGAAATTACGCGAATCAGCAAATTTATCAATCCAATCTTTTAAATATAAATTATCACGCATCAGCAATAAACATATCATAATCTGCTAGGTTACTCTGCATAGCAATCGCGATTTTAATTTCATTTGTGTATAATTTCAAATGCAAAATTAACAGCAAATCCTAATTCGTACACTTGAAATTTTATACTTTACTAACTATTTGGTTGTGATCGCCACATGATTTGTTAGAGCTCACCGCTAAACCCTGCAGCTGTGATGAACCGCAGGATTTGCTTAGGGGTGAACTCCTTTAACTCATCTGGGCTTAAAAAGTGTTTCCCTAGATGAGTGCTGCGCTTGTGTATAAGTGGCCCACACTCCCCCAGAAGATGCAGTGGTGTTTCGTCAGCCTCCTTACATCGTCTGCAGGTGCGTGTGTCACTCAGCCCTAAGTTGGACATGTGCTTATTAAGGCAACAATGTCCTGTTAAGGCTCTGACCACAATTCGTAGGTTACTTCTACTGAGCGCGAACAAGGTTGCTGTACCTTTTGTCGAAGGCTTTGATTAGAAGTTTTGAATGATTCAAGCCCGGCGATTCCGTCCAGAGCTTGATAGCGTTTTCGAAACAGGAGTACGACAGGGTTCTGTTGGCTAGGCTTTTTGGTATACCACAGAACGGCTCGGGTCCCTCCTGTACTCCATTAGCCCCCACTCTTGCAAGCTCATCAGCACATTCGTTGCCGTTTATGCCTGCGTGCCCTGGTACCCATCTTAAAACTACTCTATTTTTGTTGCCTAGAGTGTTCAATCGTTCCATGCACTCTTCGACCAGTCCCGATGTGATCACATTCGAGTCTAGCGCTAGTAGAGCTGCTTGGCTATCAGAGTTGATATAAATTTTTCGGTTGGTGTAGCGCTTTTGCAGGTTGGCTTCCGCACATTCTACTATGGCATAAACCTCTGCCTGGAATATGGAGGCGTACTTACCCAAGTTCACACTTTTATTGAACCTTGGTCGCACTCCATGTATTCCACAGCCTACATTATGACCCATTTTGGATCCATCTGTGTACCAGATTAGACATCCGGCCTCAAAGGATAGCTGGCTATTTAACCAGTTTTCCCTAGATGGAATTTCTACGGAGTACTGTTTTTCAAATACGTGCCGCAGTAGCATGGCATCGGTTGGCATGCTTAGTATTGGTGAGTTCAGGGATGAGTCCTGTAGGATCCTCATTTTCTTGGAGAGCCAATTGCCCCTGCCCTGTATGTTGGCTCTGTACATGCTTGCCCTCGCCTCTCTATGTATGAATACATGAAGAGGCAGCAGTCCAAGCAGTGCATTGAGCGCCATTCCTACTTAAGCCGCACAAAACATAATAAAAAAAAAATAAAAAAATAAACTATTTGGTTAGAATACAATCCGATTTCATTTAGTTTAGTATTAAGTTAGCGCTAGTTTAGCTGTAAAGAGTACCTAAAAGTAACAATCCAATGGCGATCGTGCGGAATTATCTTCAAGAGTGGGCTTATGTTAATTCAAATTGTCATCGAATTGTAATTTTATTTTATAAGTCTACTCTACATCGATATCGAGTATTTTATTCAACACAACCAACACTATATCGGTATATGGAAACTACTAATTTTAAATTTTGTACTAGACATAAATGTGGGTTAGTTTTTTTGATACTCTGTCATTAAATCTCCTTCTTATAAGTTTTTTTAATTACACAACGAATGCAATATAAATAACTATAGCTTTCTATAATTATAAGTTACAATCTTTTACGTGATTTTATAGATTTTATTAACGTTCGGTAGCAATTATGTTAGAAAAATCGTGTACTTTTGTTTCAAGTTTTTTATATAGAGTCCGTCGTCGTTATACTTGATATTACGATGAAAATATGTACCTCCAACTCAGAAAATATTTAAATTGGCAAAGTATTTTCTAGAGTTAACGAAATAATGTAACGAAATAATGTCAGAATATACACAATATAATACTGTATTGGCTGACAGTACCAATCTATCATATTGTGTATATTCTATTCTAAGAAGGGAAGAATTTTGAAATGATGTAAGTAGCAATATCATTCAAGTTTTCCAAATATTGCGTGAAGGGATTTACTTAATTTTTCAATAGCCTTTTTAAGAGAGATAGGGCACAGCGTATGATCCGCTCAAATCAGAACAGCCCGTCTGGGGAAGGACCTCCCTCCACCTTACAGAAGATCGTAGCCAAATAGCACTGGACTCGGCCATGTTGTGTTCATACGGTGAGTAAGGTCTCCAGAGCTCAACTTGGGTTGGGTTGGGAGGGTTGGCAACGCGCGAGTAATACCCTCGGTATTGCAAGCGTCTATGCGGCTAACCATCAGACCGGCTGTATGTTTGTTTGCCACCTTTGTGGTATAAAAAAATCTAGTATAGTTTCCCTACTAAAATACTAAGAGTACACAATTTGTCCCTTGCCATATCTTTGTGTGTAATAAGTAAATTATTAATACTTCAATTTAAATAAATGCATATTTTTCAAGTCATGCATCAAGTTATACAATAATAGACGTCGAAAGACAGACACTGGCTAATCCGCAGATTTAAAGACTGACAGCTACTGTGCGCCTCGTATGAAAACTTTGTTGCATAAAAAAAGTAATCATATTGTACTACGTAATTACAAAATTTCATAACTATGCTTGAAAAAATTTCCTCTTATTTCTCTACCGTTACATCTTTCATTGGTTTGGTAAAAATATATAGATAGAGATAAATTTTTATTACATGCGAAATTAAGATTCTACTCTGTATGTCCGTCTGAAGCGTGCTTATGTTTATTGTCTGATACAAAAAAACCACGTGGTCTTCAAAAAAAGAAAATACTTAGTGACAGTAAAAAAAAATTAAAAGAGAATTGCATCTAAAATCAATTTAATTTATTTTATTTAAACACTGTTAATACGTATTTGACACAACAGAAAACACTTTACATAGTTTCTCAACAGAAACTTTCAGAGTCCATAGGGAGTAATCTCAATTAACTATGTCCATGTCGTGTAGCCGTCAAAACGGAATCCGTCTGATATCTACTTAGAAATTCTAATCTGATTAGGAAGTCAATCGCACTGTACACGAAATATCATTACGTCTATGTTACGCAGTTGTAGGTATATTTACACACAAGTCAAACCCGCGCAACTTCGTTTGCGTGTATTTATTTATGCACAGCAGCGCCATCTATATCAGACTTTTGACCAAATCCTACGGGAATCGCGTACTTTTCGGGATAAAAAGTACCCTATGTGTTAATCCAAGGTATCAGCTACCTACATACCAAATATCATAAATATTGGCCCAGCCATTTGAGCGTGAAGAAGTAACAAACATACACATAACTTTCGCCTTTATAATATTAGAAGGATTCTCAAAGGCACCAACCAGAATTACTACTACTGAAGCTATGTAGGTATTAATTTTAAGAGTAGGTAGAGTCAAGAGCAGGGGGGTTACCATCATCTTTTACCTAACTACTCACGTTTTGAATTGGTTCCGTTTAGGTACCTAAACGTAATCGCATTATTTCGTACCACCATCTCTCATAAACAGGATCTCATTTCGTCGGATGAACAAATGAAAATTGTCGCTGATTAGTTGCAGCGGTGCGTTCAAAACAAACCATAATTCGTTTTGGTCATTACCGGTTTTTTAAAACAACTTAATTTTATTATTTATCTATTTTAAAATTGTTTAAGATGTATATTAATCTATATTCAAACGAAAAACACAGATTTTTTATAGATTATAGATAGACAGATTAAACGGGGTTACTTTCTTATACTTGCGTAAAAAAAGTATTTAATGAAAATTAAATATCACATGTTCAAAACGCACCCTGTCGGATCGGACTGACACAAATGTCAAGTCAATCTTGTGAAGTGAAATCGCGTTTTACGAATTTAAATAAATTTACGCCTCGTCATTTTCCATCTGCGACCGTAGCTGCTACGGCTCAGCATCTAACTCCTAGACGCAGAACAACGCGTGACAGGCGGAGACGTGGTGTGGTGATTTGAATTCTGTGGTGATGGTGAACCGGCGTTGAAATAAGATGCAGCACGCAGAGCGTTGTGTGCTGTCTCAATAGAAAAAGCCAATTTATCGAGGGAGAAATTTGGTATTTTTTAGGAATTTAGTAGAGGAGATTAAGAGATATAAAAAATATATTAATTTCTATAATTTAATATTTACTACTATTGTTAACTAGCATAACACTATTGATAAATATCATATCACATCATAACATTTTTTTATAATGTTAATGTTCATAACAATAAATGTAATTTATATAAATGTTACAACAATACATTTTGTGTGGTCTTTTTCTTTACTTTCTTATTTATTTATTCGTTTCTTATAATTATTAAATTATATAAAACAATTCGCACCAAGTAGCCATATTTAGATAGAAATTTGATAGATATTACAGTCAATTTTCATTGGCAACAGCGACATTTGGCGGCTGGCGGGTGAACTAAAATTTAAAAAAAGCGATGGCCATTTTCCAACTTCACATGGCGTCTGATGGACCGCGGACCATTTGATACCATTGACGTTATTTATTTTATTAGTTATTTATTTACTTAAATGTAAATAAAATATAAATTGGATACTTAAATACTCAAAATTTTGTATATTCCGTCGGTTGGGGGATGTCTTTGGGGCGCTAACAAAGAAATATATATAAGGGTAGCGTATACATACTATGTATAAAGGTATATAGTTGAAATTTTAGTTCATATCTCAGCCAGTGCATGGCAGCACCTTCCATACATGACGATTTCACCCCGGAGTTGCCACTCTATCCTCCTTGACAGTCCTTGATTTAGTTTAGGTTGACAGCTCTTTTGACAGATAAATCCTTTCAATTTAGGTCGTGGAAAGACATGGTGGTACGAAAGTTCATACAAAATGAATGAATAATATCTGCTGAATCGCTGTCACCTAAACCGAGTCGTTTAGAATACATGGTGGTACGAAATAACGATTCTATTCTGTTTAGGTCCTGAATTGAATGGGAATAAGAGATAGTGGTAACCCTGCAGGTCGACCTTTACATATCGGACTTTGTACCATTCTTAAGTTCTATGTCATAAGAGACAAAATTGTACTGCAAGTGTAAAGCTCAACGTGCTCCTGACTGTACATTGTTATAGTAACGATTTAAAAAAAAAAACAAAACAAAAAAACCGTTTTCTTTCGCCATTTAATTAGCGCGCAAATTTTTGTACCTCACGTCGTCAAAATACCCTCAATCTACTTCTGTTAAAAATAATTCTTTCTCAAAATACAAATTATTTATTGCTTTATGTAAAACAAAGAGTTTTAAAAAAATTACGCAGAAGTACTCAAATATATAAATAGTTTGTAACCCGCAAAAATAATGTTTACCTATGAACCCCAATAAACAACCTGAGTGTATTTCACAAAATGAAGCCATTACCCAAAACTGGGTACATATTAATCTAATATCGTTTGTTTGTCCTGTCCTGACCGTCAGAACGGCCATTCAAACAAGGGGTGGATTAGTCCGTATTCCTAATTGACACCGCTCTAAACAGAAACAACGCCCTTGTTCCGTGCTGATGCATTTTGATTAGATATTGTATTTACTAATCTGGGCTTATCAATGTTTTTATTTCAACAATGTTATGATGTTTATCATTTGGTGACAAAAAATTGTGGTTGTAGTTTGAGTTAAGTCACTTTTGGGAAGCTACGATATCTAAAGGTAACATAGGCTGTTATTTATAATAAAAAAAGAGATCTCTACTTAAACCCAAGCGAAGCCGGCGCTAGTTATAAATAAATTTAATTTAAAAATGTAAATTCTTATCCCAACATGGTTATGTTCTCGTGCAGCTTATTTTGTCAGTTTCTTAAGACGTTTATCGCCCCAGGCGTTACGTAGGGGTTAGTTGGCATTTTGATGGATAGCGTATTGTTGCCTTGTCAATAACTAAACTAAATTGATAGAGTACGCGAGTTGAGTTGCTTCTCAAACATAATTTAAAATAAAAATATTGAAATACAGTAAAATATTTATAGTGTTAGTTTACTGTTTAGTTGGTATCTTTGTACTCCATGAACATCGGTGTTCACATATCATCATAATATGACTGGCTGGTTTGCATACTTATTTCATAAAAAGTCATTAAAAAATCATACACGCGATCCTCGTTACAAACTAGTTATTGGTAACGAATTGACTAACGAGCCTGTCAATTAAAAAGTTCTCGAAATACTGAAAAATATTTTCACAATAGCAATTATAAAATTCATATGATCTGACAAATCCCCATTGCATCTGATAAATTGCATTGCCCCATTAGTTGCGGGGCTTACTGGCACTGGTAACATTGATATAACGGATGAGACGAGTATGAGCTCATATTGAACGTTTCATTAATA
This sequence comes from Endotricha flammealis, assembly GCA_905163395.2. Taxonomy (NCBI): domain Eukaryota; kingdom Metazoa; phylum Arthropoda; class Insecta; order Lepidoptera; family Pyralidae; genus Endotricha; species Endotricha flammealis. The sequence continues at coordinate 6,103,328 of LR990866.1, forward strand.
TGGCAACTTGTTTATTATTCTATGGATCACGGCAGCTTTAGCAAACATCTCTTCACCATAGGTATTTCAGACAGTCCCATGTGCAGAGCAGATGTCGGCAGAAGAAACTGCGACACACGTGCTGCTGGAATGCAGTGAGGTGTTAGCATACCGGGCAACACACCTGGGAACCCCAGGTAGTCTCCGGGAGGCACTCAGCGAAGTCAAGTCCCTGGCCGGCTTCCTGGAGGAATTAGGATGGCTGGAGTAATCCAGCTACCACTCTTCGCACGCACAAAGGGCACATCGGCTGCCTAATTGCGGAGAAGGCCCGCAAGACAACAAGTAAGTGGTTATTCTATACTAATTTAGTAATAGTGTAAAGAGGTAAATTTTTGACTCTTGTGAGATTGTAGGGGGGTAATCTCAGGATACCCCCTACAACCTCAGATACTCAGCCGATTATGAAAATCTACCAACAGAAAGAGGGGCATTTTCGCCAGTAGACGTCCCTTCGCTTTCTGAGTGTCATTTTGGCCACGGGCGAACCCGCGTACCTATGTGTACTTTTCCTTCTTATTTCTCCCTTTCTTTCTGCTCGGTATTCGCCAAGGATACCGAGACTCCCCAGATATCTCTGAGCTCCTTAAAAAAACGTCACTCCAAGAGCTACAAACTTAATGGTAAACTCAATCATGTATGGCCAACATTACGGTAACAATTATTTTCATTTTGTTTAATTGCGTAAACAATTTCTGAAATAACAGTCTTCTGTGTTTTAATGACAATGGACGGGACGAAATGTTGCAGGATATACCAAAAGATTCCGTTTGTCCGAAACTGTTTGTATTTATGATGAAAAAAACGTATATGTAAACTGTAGCTGTAACTGTATGTAAAAGTACGTTTATGTAAACTGTCCACAATTTGTGTGGACGATTTACATAAAGTTGCGTACTTTTTTATCGTGGCTTATATCACAAAAGTTTGGTCTTTTATTTACTTCTACTATTATTTCTAACCTATCCATATTATTTAATTCGAATTTTTACAAAAATAATTGGGGGGAGATCAAAGTCTATGTGTCTAAGATGATTACTTGAATCTTTAGTTAAGTATGAAGGAAAGGCACGTCCAAGAAATTGCACATTATATTCGCGTGACCTAACCAAGAAAGGCCTAATTTCCCCTAATTGACTTGGCTTTTGTAAATTACAACAGAATTAGATATGTATGTCACATCATTAAAATATCAATTTTCTTTCTTAATAAATTTGATGGGATATGCCTCTTGACTAGGGGACCATTTTCGATACACAAAAGTATTTTTCGACCTCAACATGGCGCTGAGCGTGTTAATGCTATTAATGAAAGGTCATCTAGACGTTTCCTCGACGCTTCTTCTATCTACAGTGCAACAATGCTATTTATGAACGTGGCCGAAATTGGAACTACAACTCCCGTTCATATTGTATATCACTTTTCGACAGTTCGCCCTTGATAAAATGTATGAAAATATGCCACAGTAACGCCCTCCTACAAACATCTGTACAAGGATATTTATATGAACATGAGTGACAATTCATAAATTAAATACCATTGTAGACGCATACGCATCTGTACAAGTTTCTTCATGGCCAGACCTAAACAAAAATTTAACTTTTGAAATGTTTTATTTTTTTACAACCAGCCAGTTTTAATTTTGAAATATGTACGAGTTCCTAAAATATATCTTTATTTATTTAACAACCTTAATAACCTTTTAACCTTCTTTCCGCTAACATATTCCGAACAATCACGAAGTTTCAATTTCAAGTTCACCTCTAACATCTGTTAGCACCAATATTTCTGTATTATGTGTGATTTTACGCGATTCGGTCAATTGGCCGGCCATCTGCGTCGAAATTGGAAGGGTCAGATCTATAAATGTTTTGGTTACGGTGATTTTTGTACCCGCATGTTAAAGGGATTGTTATGATTGCGGAACCTTAAATGCAGTTTGAGGATTGAAATTGAAAATATTTTTATTAAATGATAATTTTAAAATCTGTGTTAAGAAATAATGTCAATGTTTTTTTTTAGGTTATCCTAGTATAATTTTTTAGATCAAGTATTTTTTTTTATGCCACAAAAGTGTCAAGCAAGCGTACGATGGTCCCGTCTGATGGTAAGCATAGGCCTATAGACGCCTGCAATACCAGGGGTATCACCAACCCAACCCTCCCAATCCCCCCAAGTGGAGCTCTGGAGACCTTACTCACCGTAGGAACACAACTTGGCCAAGACCAATGCTATTTAGCTACGATCTTCTGCAAGGTGGAGGTCCTTCCCCAGACGGACTGCTCCGATTTAAACGGACTATCCGCTGTGCCCTACCTCTTTTAAAAAAATACATTTTGTAGATCAAGTTTATTTATCAATACCGAGTTCTCGCTTTATTATCAGATTAGTGGGTCTGTTCTCGTTATAAAAAAGGTAAAATCTAGTCTCAATAATCTCTAAGATGTTTTACTGTCTCAATTTCGCTCGTTTTATTTGATTAAGATGAGATTGTGATGAGTTTATGAGTGATTGTATGAGCAAAATTGCGCTTGAATTTTAAGTGATTTTATTATGATAATAGACTCGCCAGCTCAGTCAAAACAATATTGTATTGTCATCGGACTTACAAATGAAAATTTCAGCTCAATTTAAACTTAAAACAACGCTTGAAAACAATTATAAATTTAGTTTTTTTAACACCTTACGCTTTATTATTATTATAAAACAAACTTTAAAAACTATGTATTGCAGTAGACATGTTATACATGCCTTTGTTGAACTATCGAAGTCAAATGAAAAGCGTTCGTGTTTCGTGAAATGGACTGTTTGACTTGTTATACAGAACCAGTGCACTATTGACATTGCTATATTGACATACTCTGTATATCGTTCGTTGTAAAGCTATGTCCTGATTAGACGAACAGTGAGAGGATTACCTCTCTATTCCTATTATATAGCAACGTTTGCGATTCATCTAGCGAACGTCAAACATGGATTATTAGCAGAGCAGTGTCTTGGTGCCGCCAGCGGTTTACGATTTCCTAATTGATTTATATTTATTAAATAAAAGTAAACATTAAAAATTAAAATAAAACGAATATTTGATTTAATTAAACGGTACACACAAAAATTTATTTGGAGCTTTAACCCTGTATAACTCTTGATTCGACGGATTTTTTTGTTATTAAATTTAATAAAACAGTTACAAGTTTTGATTTTTACCCTAGAAAAATACTTGAAAAAAAACGAATTTGTTTTAAGTTTCCTGATCCACGCTTGCTCATCTTATCAAATCTACGTTTAATAAACAGGACATTATCAAGTTCATAAGAAACTGATGCACTACAACTTCTGGGAGTAAAGGCTACAACCATACCATGTGCAATATACTTCTCATTATTAACAAAGGAAATGAATTATTCTGAAGGAAAATACTCATAATAATTTTTTACTCATAATAATTTATTGTAATATGAACTCGAAAATCTAAAATATTGTTTAAATACAAAAAAATATATACTTTCATGTACTTCATTATATCCAACTACGTAGAAGGGCCAAAAAAATTCCTTTCTCCGAGCAAATAAAAGGCATTCTTTAAATAAAACAGCTATTATACACGGACCACATATTTACGGAATAAAAATGGGAAAAAGACGTAGAGGGTCCTTAGGGACTGTAGTTTGATGGGGTCACGTACGGAAAACTTTTTCGGTATTTAGCAAAAGGCCAGTTTTGTGAGAATACTTAAATTGAATTATATCGGATGAAAGTTACGATGTTGGATGACAAACATTGTTGGTGTGTAAATAATGGATGCTCTTATTGCCCCTAGTGAAAAGCATTTTTATCAACGACAGCGTGCCTGGTAATAAAAACAGTTAAAATATGGTCACAATCTCAAGTGCTATTTTTTTAGTATTGCTCCATCTTTGTATAACAAATTCCTAATCCGTACTAATATTATAAATGTGAAAGTGTGTTTGTTTGTTTGTCCTCCCTTCACGTCGAAAGTAATGAACGAATTGTTATGATTTTAATTGGGGATAGTTTAAGGTCTGGAGAGTGACATAGGCTACTTTTTATCCCGGAAAAACACCTCATTCCCACGGGGAAAAAAATATAACATTATTTTTTAATAATTTTTAACGGGGATATTTTAAGGTCTAAAGAGTGACATAAGGCTACTTTTTTCCCACGGGATAAAGAGATTCATTTCCCCTAGACCACGCGGGCGGAGCCGCGGGTAACAGCTTGTGACTTATAAAATATTATGACCCTCTAAACCTACTCTTTCAAAAAATCCCTTCTTACAATGGCTTGATGGAAAAAGTTATGATGAGACTACTACGGACGGCAGAAAATACAAGAACATACTTTGACTTTCATACAATAGAAATAGTCAGTGATATAAATAGAATAAAGAAGATTAATTCATTTCTCATTCCCCACATCCCTAAAGAAATCTTTAGTATGAGTCATGGAAGGTTGGAGCCAAGAATCTAGGAATGACTCACGAGTCACGATTCACTGAGCTTTATCGAACTTTAAAGTTGTCAACATCGTTAAAGTTTAGGAAAGTTTTTGTCGTCTGCACTTTTAATCAATTATTGTAGGTAATTTTTGTAACTAAGCTTATTGATTTTTTTATTGATACTGTATATTTTTGACCAGTTCTTTTGACTATTATAGTGTCTAAGAGATAGATATTGTCAATTCGCCTTTATTGGTTTTTAATTTAACAGCGTTTCTGACTCAAGAGTTGGACATAGCATGTAAGTATGTTGTAAAAAATATCTCTTCAGTAATAATTATAAATTATTTTTCCTATTAAAAATATTGAAGTTTCCAATGTAAACAGGATGAAAATTATTAGCGATTGTTATTTTCATAATAAAAAATGTAAAATATTATAAAAATTCCCTCCTTTAAATGCAGTAGCTAAAATTAAAATAAAGATAAGATAGTCATGCAAATTAGATTTTTATCGCAGGAAAACATGACTTCCGGACAATTTGTATGAACATTACTTTTACAATCTTACCGCGTTGTACGAAACAAATGTAAAAGTTTATAACCCCTTTATTTGGCACGTAATAAAGTTTTACGATATGGCATTTACTTAACGTGCAAGTTGACCCTTGCCAACGAGCGGGGCCGGTTGCAAAAGTTTATAATTTAATTATAACACCCTTAGGAGCCGTTATCTAGGTGGTTGTAGGGCTGGCATTACTGTTTTACTTTTCAATTGTGACATCTCCAAAAACATACAAATCGGAGCAGCCCGTCTGGGGAAGGACCTCCACCTTACAGAAGAACGTACCCAAATAGCATTATCGCCCGTGTTCCTACGGTGAGTAAGGTGTCCAGAGCTTCACTTTATACAGGGTCGGCAACCCGCCAGTGATACCCATGGTGTTACAAGCGTCCTTATGCTACAGTGACTGCTTACCATCAGGCGGGCCGTATGCTTGTTTACCACTTTATTGGTGTAATAAAAATATACTTCTTACTTGTCTGCAAATAATTATGTCATTTCACAATTTTTTTATTGTTATTATTTTAAGTCCCTTGACTCTATAAGACGCTATTTTATGGCACTGACAACGGTAGAAGTACAAAAGTTGCGGAAGCACATAAAGTTAACATTTCAATTTTATTACTAAACATGTTATATGAGTTCTAAGAAAAGTTGTTATAATTGTCAGCCCTATGAAATTTAATGAGTCTTTTTTATTTTTTTATTTTACAAAACCACTTGTAGGATTTGAAAGATGTATAAGTTTAGGCCAAACTAAATTGATATAATCAAAACGGTATTCGCTGTGAAATTTGTGTTGTGTGTGACAACCCTAGGAGCATACACCCTGTGTCGCGAGTGTCGCGACACGAGACGTTGCGTTGCGACTGTTTCTCTGAATACTAAAGATGAATATCTAACTTAGGTGATTAGGAAGCTGTACGGTTTCTTTGGTGACTTTGTTTTTGACTTTTAAATAATGTTTATTTTATGTTGTCACTAACTGACACGGATATGTGTTGTTTTGTACAGTTGCTATATTTTAATAGAAAATCGTAAGAGGCGTAAATAACTCGTTCGTTCTTTTTTAAAAGCCGTAAGCAGATTCCTGTAAATTTTTTTTACTTACAATGTTTTGAGAGGTTTTTGAAAAATCTTTATCTTTATCAGTGCGCAGAATGCCCCTCAACAATATTCGTGTATTTATGAGATGTTTGTGCGAATTGTTTGTTATAAAGTCGCTGGCCACTTTTATGAAACTTCTTGATGGCTTGACGCAAATTTGCTGTTATTAGTGTCAGTTAATAAATGTAATCTGGACTGTATGTTGTGTTTTTATGGAAAATTACAATTTACCATGTGATCGAGAATTTTCTGCGGCATTTCTCTGAAACGTAGTGACCGCCGCATACTGAACTGACTGACGGGCATCCGCGCCATCTAACACGGGGTAATTTCATAATATAAAATCATCATAAAATGTATTGTGTACCTATCCCGTGCCACACGAGCCGATTTTGATTTTTTGATGTTGTAAAAAAGGATTTAAAACAATTTTTCGGATTTGCGTTTCGCATTAGCCCTACTACAAAACGTAAATCCGAAGAATTTGAATTATGAAATACAAGGTTTTTTCATGGTTATTTTAGTAATTCCTTGAATTGTGTGCATGAAATACCTGGTACGTTATGGTTATTTTAGTAGTTCGTTGAATTATACCTTGTATTTCACGTTTAAAATTCTACGTTTCGTAGTTGCCCTCCTGATCTAGCTCATCTCTTCAAGTTGTAATGTTTACTCTTTTACTTTCTTGAAAAACTATTTTTAGAAACTGAACACTAGTTCAGTTTGCTGTAAACTCAAAGGCTAACTCTGCAATTGCACATTGAAGCAAAAACGAGAGTGTGGACCGGTTCCTCATCCTCCAACCACCATCCAACTTTATCATCCTACTTCATATCTAACTTCCACTCACTTCCAACTACTTCGCGAGAGTGTGAACTAGTGTAAAGCTAGCATAATAATTATGAAAAATGACTCACAACTTGCGGTGACCACAAGTGACTGATACTGGTAGCCAGGCATCGTAAGACACCAAAATCCACGCACATCATCCAAAAGCTAGTTTGTAGGTAATAATATTCATAAAGACACTGAAATTTATAGCAAGGTACACAACTAAGTGGTTGGTGGCCGGCTAAAACCGTCTGGTGTTATGTTTTGAAGTAAATGGTCAAATTCACTCTCGTCTCGGTCCAACAGCTGGGTCCAGGAAGGGAGAAAATACTTTATTGCAAGGGGTCTCTGAACTTGAAACGTACAGTGTAGCCCCTGCATTATCATTAAGTGAACGTGTTGTGAAATAATATTGTTAGGTTGTGTTTTGGAAATGTGGTTGAAAGTTTGGGTTTAAATACTTAAAACAGACGCTTTCCATGTGCTAAACTAATGGATTATATTATAAAATGATGCAGACATTATATTTTTATATTATAAAAAATGTTTAATCTACTATGTCTTTGCAAGAGCTTTGCTTTAATTAACTGTAATGCTTGTAGAAGAATGTTAATAAATAAAATAAAAACGTAGTTTTACCTCTCTATTTGGCTTTTTATTTGAATTGTATGACAGCTTATATTTAAAGTAAAATAATTTTTAAAACCAGTTCGGTAGATCCAGAGATGACTATCTACAAGCTCGCAAACTTTACCTCTTTATTTTATTAGATAAGACGGTGAGACGGCATGTGAGATTAACTTACAATTTAAAAATAGCGTGAATAGACCCACAGGTCCTACAGGTATTAGTTTCTAAAACCATGTTTAAGAAACATCATAACAAAAGACGATTTTATAAATATAAACGTTCCTTTCACTGAAAACAAAATTATACTTTAGCAATATTTAATTTTATGGAGTGGAAAACTCTGCGTGGGGTCGCCGGGACAATGTTATGATTTGTTACTGCGGGATATCTCCCTAGAATTCCATTAGAAACTGTTATAAAATGCTATTTCTTGTATTTCCTTCATTTTCAAAACCTTACCTTTTATTATGTTGATTTATATTCTTTTAAGTTCACGGGATTCTTTGAAATTGTAAATTTATACGTAAAGATGATGGTTTCATGTTAAACATTTTACATATTTTACAGACAATATTTGAATATGTATGTTGTCGTGTTGTTGACAAGTTACATTGTAATATTTGAGAAAGTAGATCTACTGTTGTTAACATTAAAATATATTTAGATATAGATAGTCAAAACAAAATAAATGTAGAGGTAGGTAGGTATACATTTATTTATTTATTTGAAAACTTTATAAGAGATCTTAAATAACAACGCCTTTTCAAAATGTGTTAGCAACTAGTTTTACAAACACAACATAGCTTCGTTTAAAACAGTAAGCTAGTAATCCTAATAATAATAATGGACAAAATAATAAAACACGTTTTTTTTATGTTCATGTAAAAACAGTTTACTATATCCAATATTTTCAATCATAGCTCAACTCTAGACTTGCTGCCCCTCATATTGTCAATTTTGAAAAATACAAGTAATAATTGATGATAAAACGAACTTACCCTGTACGTGAAGTTCTATCATAATTATGCGAGTAACACAGTTCGAAGTGATTAATGTTTACTTACAGATAGATTCGTCTTTTACTTGGCTATATCACGAATATTTTAAAGCATTAATCTGAAAAAGATAAATTATCGATTATCACATCCCTACGTCCCGCATGGCCCCTCCCTACGCCGGCCGGCGGCCATGCTCATTCTTGTATAAAGTAACCTTCATGTAATATGGGCTAAATACAAGTTACTTTTTTGGGAGGGCACCAGGGGGGGTTATTATATTAATCACTTCGAACTGTGTTACTCGCATAATTATGATAGAACTTCACGTACAGGGTAAGTTCGTTTTATCATCAATTATGCATCTTAACACAGTTCTCGTGATTAATGTTTACTTACAGATAGATGTTTAGAGATTATGTATTTTTCCCATTTACATGTAATTCGCGACATGAATAGGTATTGTCGCGAGTAGGAGAGGGCTCTGTAATAAATACATGTATGTAATTTGAGACAAACAAGTGTATTCAGAGCTTAATCATTTCTTTCATTTCAAATGACAAAGATACTACTAACTATATAGTAAAGTAATTGTAATTTTAAAACAATTGTAATAACATAAAGTAATAAACTTATTGTTGTAATAATGTGCGAGCATAAGAGTCGCCATGGGAGGGTATTACCTCGCGATTATAAAATTTTGCAAATACTGTTAAAGATGCGCTCCACCCAGCGGTTTTTCTAATTATATCAATGTTAATGCCAAGAGATTTTTCCTTAGATGTCGATGTGTGGTGTGACGCGTACTATGCGCATTGAAAACACTCGTGTCAATACCGCTGTCGTGGAGTACCTCTTTTATCCAGCGACTTATAGTCTGACTGGATATCTTCCCATGTGGTTTTCTAAAACTAATAAGATAATTAACATTTTTTCTTAAATAATCAGTCTTATTTTTATAACATAAAAGAGTTCGAGCCGGGCAAATTTCCGGTTTTTCATTGTAAAATGGTAATTTTAGTAAGGGTTGATAAGTATTTATCCCTGTAGTTTTTATAGGTTCAGTAATTTTAATAGTTATGCAAGTCGAATCAATGATTATATTCCTTAAATCAATTTTTGATAAAGTCTGAACTCTATGAGCTGTAATAATTGCCAATAAAGTAACAATTTTTTTTTTTTTTTTTTTTGATAATAAATCTAGGGTTAAATTTTCATTAGGATACATTTTTGATAAAAAGGTTAAAACAATATTGACATTCCACGTTAACTCATATTTTGGTTTTGGGGGTCTAGTCTTAGGACTCCTTTCATGAATCTCAAAATCCTGTCATCATTAGCAATGGTTTGACCAAGGATGCAAGATAATGCCGACTTACAGCAATTTTAGGCTACCATAATTAAAAACCTTTATCATATAGCTTTGTTAAAAAAATAAAGAACATTTGGGACTGAGGCAGCCAGATAATCTAGATCAGAGTTTTTACAGAAATGGAACCATTCCTTAAAATAACTATCATATTGTTTACGAGTATTAGTAGACAAAGAATTTAACATCACGTTAATTGAAGAAAGTGGCACACTTTTCTTCAATAGCGCTGCCCTGATAACATCGCTGCGACCAGGGTAAGGCTTTTGTGAAGGTTGTGGTGTGACCTGGAAATGCCAGAAATCAATAAATCATCACTAGGGTTGAAGACAACAGTATCCGAGATTATCCGTTTTTTAAAAATAGGATACCACGGTTGGGCTGGCCAATTAGGGACAACCACAATCCCTGTAGCCTTATCTGCTATTATTTTATTTAGTGTTTTCAAAATAATGGCAAAAGGTGGAAAGGCATAAAAGAACATATCTTTCCAACTTATTGTGAATTTTTTACATTTTGTGTTTGATCTACTTGCGAATAGATCAAATTTTGGACTACCAAACGTATTAACAATCTTTGAAAAAACATAATTTGCCAGTTCCCATTCTGTATCATTTTGTTCTTTCCTAGATTCAAAGTCTGCTTCATTATCACATGATTTTACATAGGAAGCATAAAGAAACAATTCGTTCTTTTCACAATATCCCCAAATTTGGCGGGAAATCTCATTTAAATGAGGATACTGGACACTGCCCATACGATTGACACAGGCTATCGCGGTGGTGTTATCTACCCGTAACAAAATATGTTTGTTTGTTAGGTTTTTAGCAAAAGTTCTTAAAGCTAAGAAAACCGCTAGTAATTCTAATGCATTATTTTCAACAGTTGTTCTTCCTTTGTCCAAAAACCATTTACTTTTTTATTATGACATGTGGCTCCCCAACCGGATAGAGATGCATCTGAGATTTCCAGATCATAAATTGGGAAACGAATAAGCCTCACAGATTTATCCATGTTTTTGTGCCACCAAGCTATATCTATATCTATTAATTTTTTATATAATTGTATAGTCCTTCCGTAATAATTACATTCTCTAAATTTCAAGAATTTTTGCCTCTCAAATAGTTTTGTATGTACCCAACCATATTCAATTGCTGGGCAAACGGATATTAATAGACCTATAAACTGTGCAAGTTCCCTTAATGTACATTTTCTATAAGTTTGAACTTATCTAGCTTCTTTCTAACCAGCGTTCTTTTTTCCTGAGAAAGTTTTACACAAAAATTTTTCGTGTCTAAAAGAAAACCTAAATACTTGCAAGAAGTTTTAGGAACAATAGAGCTCTTTTCATAGTTGAATATGAAACCCAGCTTGGTCAATAATGATAATATCATTATCCAAGCATAGTTGTATTTATATTTTTGCTACATTCGCTATGAGATTTTTCAATTAATAACATGTCATCTAAATATATGGTTGTTATACAGCCATGTAGGTGCAAGTGTTCTATCACTTTCTTCATGAGTTTTGTAAACACTAATGGAGCTGTGTTTAGGCCAAATGGTAGACAGTTAAATTCATAACAATTATGATCAAATTCAATTCTAAGATATTTTTTATATTGTGGGTGTATAGGGATTAAAAAATAAGCATCTTTCAGATCTATTGAGGCTAGGAAAGAGTTTGGCGTGACAAGTTTTAGAGCAGTTCTAAGGTCCTCCATTTTAAAATGTGGAGGTTTAATGTATTTATTTAATTGTTTGAGATTCAATATAAATCTTTTATCGCCATTTGGTTTGTCTATCAGGAAAATACCTGATAGAAAATCACCCTCCTCTCTACAGCAAGGTGAGATGGCCCCCTTTTCTAATAATTTATTAATCTCAGACTTGAGAAATAAATTATCTTTTTTCTTACCACCATTATTTTTTGGGTAATTTTTCTGCATTGGCAAAGAGATAAAGGGTATTGTATACCCTTTGACCCAAGATAATATGGCTGAATCTTTAGTGATACTAGTCCAGGTGTGATAAAAAAATTTAAACGTCCAGAAGGCTTAGATACCTGTGAATCTAGGACCTCTTCAGGCCCTTGTTGTAGTAAGGGGCATTGTTGCGACCCGCACGCACTGCTGCCGTTGTCGGCTTCGTCTCTGTACGGTGAGTTGTAGATGATGAACCCGCAGTCCGATGTGTCGCTGATGGTTTCTTCTAGTTGGGCTGCGGAGGCTTCCAATTTTTTGTATTAGAGGTGTTTGATTTGTTACCAATTTTTGGTGGCGGCTTAGCAAAAGTTTTAAGGTCCATGCTTGATTTTGTGATCGCTTTTGAGGCCTTCAGGTCCTCTGATAAATTTTTACCGAATAGATACTTGTCTCTTTTAGAGTCTTTTAATGTGTCTCTCATTTTGTTGTTCAGCGTTGATGTTAAGAAACTCCTTCTAATTTTGGTGTCAAAATAATGTGAATCACATAGAAGCCAACAAACATGGTTTACTTGTTTCAAAAGTATCTGGTTTCTATCAGACTTATCTGCCACTAGAGCATCCATAACATTACCTAGAATTGCTAGGGAAATACCAATTTGACCTTGTCTTGCAGCTAAACAGCTGTCTTTTTTATATAATACATCAGACAGCGCAGCCTTTACTTCAGCATTTAATATGGGTGATTTGAACAACTGGCAGTTCCCTGGTATAGGGTTTGCCTTGCTTATCTCCTCCCTCTCTTCCTTTTTGAGACCATTTAATAAAATGTGATTAAGTCTGGTTGCGATATCAGAATGAATATCTTTACCCGAGATTGATTATTCTGTTGGAGCATCTAAAAGTATAGACAGAATGTCATTCTAAATGTGCATTTTCTTTTTCCTCTTCGGCCAAGGGTGGAGGCAACTCTCAGGCCGGTTCACCCTCCTTTAATGTGTTCTGAGACACATCCTCGATAAAACCTTCCAATGATGGAGGCGATTCTCTGACCAGTTCGCCCCCCTTTAATGGTTGACACCCATCTTCGACAAAACATTCTATATTTGACTCCTTGTTTTCTATATCAGAGTCTGAAAAAAGAGATGTACATGTATTACATCTAACTGTAAAGGCCATGGACCCAAAGAACCATGCACAGTACTTACACCCTGGATTACAAATTATGTTATGTTTTAACTGTGAGGAAATAGTCCCGCAAACTATTCGCAACACTGACTGTAGTCGCCTCGAGGAAAGCAGGACCATCTTTAGGATGATTTTTGGTTGCAACATCCAACATCTTAGTGGACACATGTGGCTCTAATAAACAAAAACCCTGTTTGGTAACAAAGAAAAGGACGGAGCTGACAAAAAAACCGCTTACAGGATGTGCAAGCGATTTTTTTCTAAAATGGTCCTCCTATCTTCGAGGCCACCGTACCTTGGATAAGTAACATGATAGTATTTTGTGAGGAAATAATCCCGCAAACTATTCGCAACACAACCCTGGATGGATGATTTGCATCATTTTAATGAGGAAATAGTCCCGTAAACTATTCGCATCACTGTATCCTGGGTAAATACTACATGTTTTATCGTGAGGAAATAGTCCCGCAAACTATTCGCAACACTGTATCCTTGGAACATAATAATAATATGCATTTTTTATTGTGAAGAAATAGCCCCGCAAACTATTCGCAACACTTTTGTTCCAGGTTTGCATTGATATTCTTATTCTATGACAAAACTGTCGGCCATGTTTTTTCTTCCTTTTTTCAACACGTAGGAACGTGTTTTCAAGATTTTCTTGAAAGTTATTTACACCCAGTGAGGGCTAAATAAAGAGAAGTTTATCTAAAAAACGAAAAGAAAACTTACCACTACTAGAAGAACTAGAACTAGACCATTTTTTACTATCTCTGCGTCTGCGCCGTTTATGCAACTTTGTTAATTCTTTCTCCTTCAGTATATTTTTCTCACTGCGTTTTCTTTTACGCCCCATTGTACCTATTAATTATTAAATTACTCCTAAGGCGACCAATAAACTCTCTAATCAATAAAAACTTTAAATTCTTAAAATTGTAGCAACTTTTTGTTTATTATTAAAATCGCGTACAGCCAGTAAAGCACGAAAAAAAAGAATGAGCATGGCCGCCGGCCGGCGTAGGGAGGGGCCATGCGGGACGTAGGGATGTGATAATCGATAATTTATCTTTTTCAGATTAATGCTTTAAAATATTCGTGATATAGCCAAGTAAAAGACGAATCTATCTGTAAGTAAACATTAATCACGAGAACTGTGTTAAGATGCATAATACATTTCATTACCTCTATCAAAACAAAACCCATAAATATAAATGGCCATGTGCTATTGGGCACGCAAAACTAACTTCCACTAATATCGAAATGACCCCTACCCCCCATATCAGCGCCCTCTATATTGTGCGTCAATTAATTAATTATCTACGCCCAATGGCTGACCGACGGGAGGATGAATAACATCCACGGCCAAAATGAATTATCGAAGTTAATGAATGACTTTGATCGGAATGACTCACGTGTATATGCAATAACCAGGGGACCAATTATGAAAGTTATTGATGTTGATTTAAATATTCTGTCTAATGAGAGCGAAATTTTACTCATGTCGTAATATGTATTTTCGATTTTTAACTTTAAATTTTATAAGAGTAAAGTGTAAATTTCAGCGTGGTAGGTACGTACTTACCACGCTCGTTTTTTCGCCACAACGTGTGTCGCTACTGCATCATTCGAAATTAGGTACCGGGCACAATCTAGCGTCCATTTCTACCTGTAAATAAAATAAAATTGAACTTTACTATCTTTTAATCTATGCTGAAATTATAAAGAGGAAAAATTTGATTGTTTGTTTGTTTGTTTGCATTGAATAGGCTCCAAAACTACTGGACCGATTTCAAAAATTCTTTCACCAGTAGAAAGCTACATTATCAGGGAGTGACATAGGCTATAGTTTTTCCCGAAATTCAAGGTGGTTCCCACGGGAACGAGTCCGGAACTTCATGCGGACGAAGTCGCGGGCAAAAAAGCCAGTAATGAATAGAATAATTTTACACTTCAATATCAAATAGATTTGTAGAAATAGTTTTATATAAATAGAGTACAGAGCAGTGTAGGTGTAATGACAATAGAAGCATCTTTAATTTGACAGGTCCGGTGGTCGAGTGGCTAGCAATGGTCACTTTATCCCAAGGGCCGCGTGCATGAACATGTCTGTTTGTCTTGGTCTGGACGTTTTCTATGTATATTAAGTATTTATTTACAAAAAAAAAGTATTTGAGTATATTTATCAGCGATCTAGTACCCATAGTACAAGCTTAGTTGCTTAGTTTGGGTCTAGATGGCGTTGTGTGATTCATAAAAAAAAACATAAAAATGAAAACGCATATTGTTGCACACTGGGATAAGTGTAGAAAAATCTAATCTAATTATATTATTACAAATGCTTTATGATTAGGTACCCCAGAGAATTTATGTTAGGTAATATTACTACTAATATCGATAATAATTGAACTTACCGACTTTGAACACATCAGAGTAAAAATACTTACGTAAGAGTTTTCCCCTATGAAAGCAGAAACTTTCAACATGGAACATATTGTTTAGATTGTATTGGCATGTTATATTCAATAACAAACAGAAAAACAAATCGACAGTTCGCAAACTTAGTACTTTAGGTAGTGCTCTGCTAACTTTCTTAATCTTTAGCAAAAGTATAAAAACTATTATTGACTAAAAACGAGGCTTGACCGCGCACATAAACTTACTTATTTTTTCACCCGACGTTTCGACAGAGTTGCATCTGCTGTGGTCACGGGGAGACTGGAGTACTGCGGTGCACAGGTTGATAACGAGGGTAGAGATGATAAACTACCCACTATAAAGTCAATACAAATTCACTAGTTATAAAGACCCATGCACACAACACTAACTGTATCGGCATTAACCGCAGACGTCACACCGCGCAGTTTAATTTTGTCCAGCACTGGATTCCACGTTGGTGACAATTTGAACCAATCTTCTCTATTAAAAGTTCTCGTACTATCCGTCTGTGGTAGTGACGGTCACTCGATAGAACCTTGGGTTTGTGGACTTCAATCCAGTGGTTGCTGTCAGTGTTGATCAGGTGTTCTCCAATAAGCTGATTTATTTGTTTGACGGTTTTTTACAGCTGTTATTTGTTCCTTGACCCTTTCAGCAATTGTTCGCTTGGTTTGGCCAATGTACGAACTACCGCAACTGCAGTCAATTTTGTAGACACCTGGGGCCCGATTCTACTAACACAAATGCACCAATGGACTCTCAATGGTGTCTCAATCGTGTCTCAAAGAAATGCCTATAGTGTATCAGTGGAATAGTTTTTGACATTTGTTATGGACTTAAACAATAAGTTAAATATTATGTTATTGTTTAAGTCCATGAGTCCATTGGTGCATTTGTGTTAGTAGAATCGGGCCCCTGATGTTTGGTAGGGTATTCTGCCTTTCGGTGAAATCAATTGCTTCGCTACTTGGAGTTATGGGGTATACATATACAGCCTTGATGGAGTACTTGTGAAATGCTGATCTAATTTTGTCCGTCAATCCTTTCACATAGGGCTTATAAACGGGTCTGCGATTCACCTCTGACTTTTTACCACAGGCTTTCGTCTGGGGTTGGTCCGTTTTTAGGGTTCCGTAGTAGTACAAGGAACCCTTATAGTTTCACCATGTCTGTCTGTCCGTCTCTCCGCGGTCTAGCGCCTAGACGCTTAATGCTAGAAAGCTAGAATTTGATATGTATACACATAATAACAATGGTAACAAAGTGCTGGAACAAAATTTTGAAAAATATTTTTTTTGGGGTGCCTCCAATACATGTCAAATGAAAATAATTTTTTTTTCGCGCCCGCTCTATCTTGTGGTGTATCGTTAGATAGGTCTCTTCAAAACATTGAGGGTGTAGAAAGATAATTTTTCGATACAATGATCCGTTTCGGAATTATTTACATCGATCGTGTCAATTTTCGTTTTGCACGGTGGTCCCCCTGCCCTCTATCTCCAAAAAGCCATAGGTTTAGAAATTTGCAAAAAAAATCATGATAGTAGTCCATATGCTGAACCTTCAATGAAAACTATAACGGTTAAGTAGGTAGGCTCTACTAGTTACCGAGTAATAGCCGAAGAACTTATAAAATAAAATTTCTTTGATGAAAACTTACAAATGTGATAGAATTTGATATTGAACTCAACTGAAGGCAAGCAATACAGCAAATACGGAACCCTACATTGTGCGTGGTCCGACACGTACTTGCCCGGTTTTTAGTCAATAATAATGTTTTCAAAACGCGAAAGTTCAAAATATCCAAAAGTATTAAAACTGTTTACTTATCCAATATTTTCTAAATTATCTTTTCTTCATGTATAACTATGATCCATAAATGGACGTATACTCGGTAAAGTTTGTATTAAAACATAAAAATCCTGTTTTGCATTTTTTTATTCGAATTTTAAATCCGAATATATATTATCTATTCTATAGCATCAACTTGTGATTGAAGTGACCCATGACCCAAACGTGGACCCTAATCCGCCTTCTTTGAAGAAATTTTGCTATCATCTTTCTTGAGGGCTTGTCTTGACTCGGACAGTGTATCCGAGGAGATGGAAACCATTAAATGAAAAAACATTAAGAAAACTAAATCCTCACTTTTAAGGGTTATTTTAATTATAACGACTGAGATATTGAGACTGTATTGTAAGTCTAAACAACAATGAATAAGCTGCTTTCATTAAAATAACTACGAAGGCACCCATAAAAAAAACACAGATTTCGTGCCTCACACGACTATCAAGCACATTGGAAATAAATCTACGGAATTCGAAAAAATATTGTCACTGAGCGACGATAAAGTCGGGATAAGGAAAATGTTACAAAATAAAACTACGTTTTTGACTTTTCTCAAAAAGGTTACAGGTTACAGGGCAAACCCTTTACCCGATGATCTTTGTTTTAGGCTCAAATTATAGCTGACTAAATTGTCCAGAGGAGTTTTTCTCAATTTTCTTATATCATTCTTCGTTTCTAAAATATCGAGCGCCAAAATCAAAATTCGGAAAGAAAATGATTTTTAATTTCACAATTTCGGCTATAACTTTTTTCGTTTTTTACTTTCTCAAATAATTCGTTTTACACCTTACAGCTCTCGTGAATACGCGTCTCTTGAGCCTTTTCTGAATATCATATCTTCGCAACTCTCCGAGATATAAGGGAATCGCACTTTTTCGTGAAATCGGAGCCTATACTGGAGCGAACGAAAAGACATTTCCAATGTCAAAAAAGACATTTCCAATGTCAAAATATGTTTTTACAAATTCAAAACCTGTCACATTTTCGCATAGAATATTTTCTTGCATTCTATAATTTGGAAACTATCAAAAAGGAAGCTGTCACATTTGTTTTATTTTATTTTGCCTGTCTCGCTACTCGCAATATGAAATACTTTTGCTGAAGTTTCACAGCGACATTTATGAAGTTATAATTAATTTGGAGAAAACGACATAATTCAATTAAACTTTTAGACGTTCTTTAGAAAGATAGAAGATAGAATACTTATGTTTTATTTGCAATACACAAACAAGTGATACAGTAAACAGTATTTAAAAAAAAATGCATATACTAATAAAACACTCGCAACTTCGTTTGCGTATATCTCGCTTTCCCATGGAAAATTTGAAAAGTCCTTTCTTAGTACACCCCTAGGCGTCGTAAGGAACCTTCTTTCCAAATTTGGAATCTCTAGACCCAGCGGTTTCGGCTATTCGTATCAATGGTTAAGCCAGTCAGGACTTTAAATTTTATATATAAAAATATAGTTAGTTGCAGACTAGGTAGCCTTATTGCTGACAGCAATCTCTTCAAGGCAACCTTAGGGTTGATGTCTTGCGGGCCTTCTCCGCAATTAAGTAGTCAATGTGCAGTTTGTGCATGAACCTTAGGGTTACGAATTTCTGTATGGAGTGGGATCTTTACTATGTATGTATAATGTCTATATTCGGTAAGCAAATCGTTTGTGTCCGTGTCTGTCTACTTCCTAAACGACGACACACTTGTACACCGTTTTCAATCTTTTTTTAACTGAAGTTTTTATACATTGGTATCTTGAGGCAAGCCTACCACTTTCCGCTGATTTTTTTTCGTGCCAGAATTAACAATGATGATCAATGATTGACAAGCAAAAAAATTTTCCCCTTTGCAATCCAGAAGCAAATACTAAATTATTTACTACAACTTTCTACTCATAATGTTTTTCATCAGAAAGAAATAAGACGAAGTATGAAAGATTAAAACTAATAATAAAAATAAAATAAATTATGAAATTTCTTATGACTCTCCAAACATGTCAACGCGGATATTTTCTAGTAAATTATGGTGCTTACCCAGCTTTTACTGTCTAAATATAAAAATAACATACAGTTTTATTAAAGTTTCATCACTGAAAACGAAACGTTTCTTGTTAATCAAACTGAAACTGAAGTTATAGACCATCGTTCTAATTTTGTATTTCTGATCTATTTTAATTTATTTATCGTATACTTATATCGACGTCTGTTGAGCTAAATGGAAAACGTGCATCCTGAAAGGTGCGTGAAGTGTGCTACTTTAGAAAAATGTCTACTTATATTAAATTTTTCTCTATGTACAGACATCATCTACTTATGAGATTTGGTTCCGTAGAAGTGTTTATTTTAGTACAGTCAAATTCTTAATGCACTAATTACGTAAAGCGAATTAATTATTCTTCGAAAGAAATACGATTAACATGATTTTATTATGGTGGTGAAGAGTATGAAAAGCAGTATGCGACGACGGACTATGCATGCAAATAGGGTCTGTATAATCTGACTGAGCGGCATTAAACTGCATTTACTTGCGCTCCGGTTTCCACTCAAGAAACTCATCTTCTCTTGTTGTTATTACAGTATTATAACCATAGATATATTAGATACTAGCATTAGATTGGCAATGCAAAAGAGATAGATCATAGCATACGCGTTTGTTAGAGCGAGATAGATAGGCGAGACCATTCCTATACACGCTAATTGGTCTGTGTCGGTCTGACGTCAGTCGTGTTAAAAACAAATCCCACTTATTTTTTACAAAATTTATGGTTTTTAAGTGTAGTTTTGGTGTTTAGACGTGATTAAATATGGTTACCTGTGCAGTGCCTGGATGTAACTCAAACAAAAAGGAAAATCCACAAAATTAGCAATATCTTGCTTGCACACAATGTACATTACACGCACACTAGTGTATTTTGTTTTTGGTCTCGCCTTAATCAAGCCATTGCCGATCTATACGCTAGTATATACGAAATCTATGATTATAACATAAATACAGTGAAGTGTATGTTAGTTAGTATTTGTTTAATATAATATGTGTTGTGAAAATACGTTTCATGTATAAATTATATTCTTGAATTAAAGAGATTTTTTCATTTTGTCACAGAAAACCCGCTGTTTCTTTTTGTCTTCGTTTTTTATAGAATTTTTTCTACTATGCAATAAGAGTGATTGGTTGGACGCCGCGACGACGTATGACGTGAAGACACATTGTCTGCTGCTGAAATCATAGCTTTATAAAAAGTGAAGTTAGGCATGAAGTTAGAAGATAAGGGAAAAATGAAGACGAATTAGAACGAAGTGCCACGTTTTCGACCAACTTTACGAGAATGTAAAGCTAGCAGTACAGTGAAATCCGCATTTCATTAAATGAGAAGTTATTTTTTTTTAAATTCAAATAGGCCTATTATAAACTCTTTCGAATCGTCATATTTTCTTCCTACTACCTTCAGACGGCAGATCAGAGTATCAAAAAGCTCCCTCACCCGCACTTATAAATACTAAGAGATAAACATTATGACAAGGACTATGATTATTACGATCTTTTTAACAGAAAACGTCTTGTCTGTTAATCTAAGAAAATACAATCTTTTTCACTTTGCCGCCTCTAAAGAGCGTATAAAAGAAATGTATCCGTGCGTCGGAAATAAAGAATTTATTAAGGTACGCGTACGGTCAGACGACTGTCCCTATGCCCCGGGGGACGGCGGGTTTTATTCTCTGTTTTATGGTATAAATAAATACAATTCTATTATGTCTTAAATTAGACGGATGTAATAGTTATAAAACTTATATCGCATTATTTTCTCATCTCTCTTTTTATACTAAAATAACTGATGCCCGGTTGAACCCGCGAAGTTTCTGTTGTTATTCACATCTCGGATAAAAACTATTCTATATTTTAATCCAGTAATGTTTTAATGCAACCTGGATTAAGTATAAAAGATAGAAAGTTTTTATCCCTATACATTAGTGTGAAAGTTTGAGCAAATCTGTGAAAGCGTTTTTGCGTGATAGAATGACAAGCATCCATACAAAATTACGCGTTTGTAATATTATAGTAAAATTTTAACAAAATTCGAACGACTTCAACTGACTTTTTGACGTTTACACTATCCCGTCGTTCCTAATTCCTCCTATAGAAATTTCAAAGCTTTATAAAATAAAATAAAATAAAAATTATTTATTTCAAGCAAAAATTAGCTCATATAATTTTAGTATATTAGTAACAATTTTTCTTACTATCTATATTAGTATTATTAGTACTTAGCCTAAATATGGTTTTTATTATTATTATTTTTATTTACCGAACCGTGCCTGACACAATCCCCACCCAGTGTCTAAGTATGGGACAGTCATACCTAGACGCAATTGCGTTCAGGATGCTGTTGTTTATGAATCACTCCGTCTATAAATGAGGTAAACGCCTCAACATTTTACGTAAACAAAACTCGACATACGCAATCGGCCACAAACTAAAGGTGCACAACTGCAAAAGTAACAGTTTCCCCCATCCTCACAAATAAAAACAACACAGCTTGTCAATAACATCAGCAGGTGTCCATAGGGATGTGGGGTCGTTCACCCTGTCTGCTGCCCTTTATTAGAGCAGTGGTTAGGGGTTAAATGTTACTTATGTGACGACGCCTCTGAAGTTTTCCGTTGTCTAACGTGCGAGAATATAAAGATTTTCTTTCTCCCGTGTAAGACAATTTTTTCTCCAGGACCCTAGGCCAAGGAAAGTGGCGTCTATTTCCCAGAGAATATTTTTTCAGACTTGTCCTTTTATTCTGGAAAACAATTAATGTGTACGCACTGTTCTTTCCAGTTTCTGCATGTTTAAATAACTGATTTGTGAAATATTATTATTAGTTATATTCTGGAAGTAAGTTGTTTAGTAGGTATGATTGTAATACTTCGGAGCAGATTCAATGTTTCTAGTAATTTTTGGATTGTCTTATAATTTTCCGACAATTTTATCTTATAGGTATACTTACTTATCAGAAACGTGTTAATCAGGACTTTTGGAATAATAATACATTAATTCAGGGTTTATTAATGTAACGAAAACGCTTGCATGTCTTAGTTTTTTTTATTAGTTTATAAAAAATATATACAAAAGTATCTACATGTAACGATTGCAACTTATAGCCATGTAAAGGTTAAACAAATTGTAACATTCAGTGTGGGAGCAAAAATAAAATGTTTTAAAATGTTAGCTAATATTACAATTTGTTCAATAACATTATAATAACAATGGTGTGGGAGCACCTTTAAGATCAAAGTACATATTGCAATATTACCAAATGAATTTGGCATTGAAAAAATATGCACAGATTGATTCTCTATTAAATACTTGTAACGAGACATACATTCACGTAATTCGTATCAATCTTACTTCAAGGTTTTTATAGTTTAAGTTTCATCTGGAATACAAAATTTAATATTCTATTTAAATACAAATAATTGTATTTTTTTCACGGCCGCTGCTAACCGGTCGTGCTGGAAATGTTTGGGGGAGGCCAATGTTCAGCAGTGGACTTCTTGTGGCTGAGATAATGACGATCATCGTTATATAAGTAGTATGTTAGTACATAAATATCTCGGTGATGACGATGATTTTTTTTTACTTTTTGACTGCGTTATGCCGTTTTTACAGCTCACTTTTCCGTTTCTGAAATATCCAGGATAGTTCTTATCTTGGAAGTTATTCCGGCTATTTACCAACAAACTACTTAGCTCCGAAATTTTCAACTAAATTGATTCAGCTGTAAAAAATAAGAGGCAAAAGAATGTAATTACTTTAACTGGACTCACTTCTGAAAGCAGATCAAAACAGAGCACTAGAGCAGAAAGTATAATGAGAAAGAAAAGAAAATATAATGAGAAAAAAAAGGCCGCTCCAATACAGGCAAAACGAGGAAGATTTTATGCTAAACTGCAAAAAACTGCCGACAATTGCGTACCATACAAAAATACTAACACAACATTGTCGGCATAAAAATCAGTCGTCTTATTTTGTTTCACTTCAATTTTATTTTATGCTGATCCGAGCTCCGAGGAACGACTGTTCGGGGAACAGTAAAGCTGAGGCTTACACCGCCAAAACACGTTCGCTAAGGGTCCTTCTACATTCCCTTTCTTGACGGTCGCAAGGTCGTGATGTTGTTCTGACCTAACGATAATTCCACAAGTTCTAGTAAATGAATAAATTACGGTGAATTCATTAATTTTATAAAGTTTAAATTAATATTTATTTTTCGTTGCTTAAAAATTGTGATGAATTTTTCATAAAAGTGTGATTTATTGACTAAAGCAAAATAAGTTGATATTGGACTTGTTACAATTACAACTTGAGACGAATTGCTAAATTCGAATTCTGAGATAATGGGGGTGGGTGTTCCACGTTGCAATGCAATTGCTGCTAGCGGGTTACGTGATGGTAAGCAATCACCGGCCTCCAAGAATTGGATAGGCGGTTGGCTTTAGCCAATTATGGAGGTATGAAAAAGGAAGGCAAGGAAACAGAAGGGAAATAAACAGGAAGTAGGAAGCAGGATGTGTATCAGGCTTTCAGCTCTCTCACTCATCGTACGAAGGTTTACGAAACACAATGACCGCTATTTTACGTCGAAATCCTGTGAGGAACCAACCCATTTATGAGTACCACTACCACTTCATAGTATATCTAGCTCTAATGGTTACCACGCCAGACCGCCACGCAGGAGGTCCCGGGTTCGATCCCCGGTCGGGTCATGATGAAAAACGAACTTTTTCTGATTGGCCTCGGGTCTTGGATGTTTATTTATATATATATTTGTTATAAAATATAATATCGTTGAGTTAGTATCCCATTACACAAGTTTCGAACTTACTTTGGGGCTAGCTCAATCTGTATGAATTGTCCCTATATATTTATTTATTATTATTTATAGTATATCTAGCTCTACCTACCACTCAATGTGGCTGTGACCACTTTCACAAATTCGCATTCCTTTTTTTAAAAGAAAATGTTTGTAACTCAATCGATCAACATTTATTTTTGATGACGTCTGGACGATGATTAAATCGAGTTACTAGCGAAAGGATCCATAAGATGGATAATGTATTTAGCCCCTTATCTTTCCTCCTGTATAAAGAATTCATGTCAAAGGGAATTCTTGAGGTAAGACACCACTCGTCTGTTTGCACAAGTTTTTTTTCATTCAAAAATACGTTTGTTCTTGTTTCTGCTTTTAAAATTATGTGTTGGCCTTTTATGTCGATGTTGAATGTTGAAGAAATTGATGTTTATTTTTAGCTTTTAATGTTTTCTTTTAATTTCGTAAGGTTTTTTTTTCATAAAACTTGACGAAATTTAAAAAAAATATTTTAAATGAAAACATAGGATTAGGTGAAATATTGGGTCATTTCTCAAGGCCGACGACGTCGTCATGTTCTGCATTCCGCAAAGAATTAATTATCAACCTGTACCGTGTGCAATAAAATGCATGTATGCAAAGAAATATGAACAAAAACACCAAAGTTTTGTTATCTCTTATCATTTATGTAGTAAGTATTTGGTTTTGATAGTACCCCTGGTGTTACTAATGTTTAAATGCGGTGGTAATCAAGCCGAACCAATTTTAATTGAAAGTGTATTGAGATCGTGTTTTGTGAACACAATATAGTTTATTATAGTTATACTTTGAGTCCATCAAAAATAAGGTTATGCTAGCAACAGAAAATTCCGACTGGCGAACTAACTTGGAACTTTGGGACTTCACCATCTATTGTCCACGAGATCTCCAGTCACAAACAATCATCTATCAGTTGGATCGTATGCATATTTACCTGACGTTCAAGACAACTTATTCTCAATTTAACTATTATTTATTAAAACATAAAGTATTTTACTCACTGTGAATTACTCAAAACCATTTTTTAAGTTAATGACACATTATATTATGGCTGTCACTGTCAAAGTAGAGAAAAAAATTCACAGATTTCGTGCCTCACACGACTATCGTGCACATTGGAAATGAATATACGGAATTCGAAAAAATATTGTCGCTGAGCGACGCACGAGGAGCTCGATGTCGTCGCTGTGTGGTGTGTCGCACTCTAATATGAACACAGCGATAATTAAGCGACATCGACCCTAGCCAGCGTTTGGATGGGTTTTGTTATCTTGAGCTTCTCCGTGCTTCGGAGGGCACGACCCGTGGGCACGACCCTTTCTTTATAAGGCAGCGGGAATATATTTCCCAACATATTTTTTTGGATTTTTTTTGAAAACGAAATTAGTGATCGAATTTATTCCTATGGCAACAAATTGTGGGTTTCATATAAACATTTTTTATCTAGGAGTTAAGAACGGACGTCATAATATTTTCTTTATCTGTGACAGTTACAAGTTTAAAAACAACTGAATTTCGACACCTGCTGTTAAATATTTATGCATCTTCAAATTTTGCGACTTTCGAAAGATAAGTTGTTATTAAACTTAATGTCTAATGTATATTGCATTTCGAATAAGTTTAATTTTTAATTGAGCTGAGCGAGCCGAAGGCGAGCGAAGCTCTCCATACCAGACTCTCCTCATTTGGTTGTTCGTCTTCTCCTCCCAAACTACTCCACCAATTAGAACCAAACTTGGCACATCTTAAGAGACAGTTTGTGGCAAGGTTTTAAAAAAATAAAAATGAAAATAAAATGTGCCAAAATGTGCCAAAATGTGCCAAAACCAATAAAGCTGATTTTTGGCGCCAAAACTTTCAACATTCGCTCAGCTCAACTTTGCATCGCGTTACGCCATGCACCCCTAGTTATATATTTACGAGGTTTTTCTTACACGCTTTTTTGTGGTGGTAAAAATATTCCCTTTGCCCGTGGGGTGACCAAATTCAAATTCAAAACTTTTATTTAGAGAATAAGCTTTCACAAACACGTTCTCTTGTCAGAGTATACAGTTGTAATAAATGATTTGTATAAATCTCTCACAAGACGAGCCAAGAGGAGCGCAAGGGCACTACCTACCTTTTCTCGAAACGTTTCGTCGTTTTTTTGAACTCTCATAACTTTGTTTTGGGTGATGCTAAATAGTTACAAATTTCAAGATATAATGACACCAGTACAATCATTAAACATAAAGTTTGAATGTCGTAGCTATTATACTTTAGATTTTATTAATGTCTTAAAACCCCCGATTTCGTCACTTGAAGGTGTAGAGTTTGTGAAGTTAGGCCTTGTAGAGGTAGGGCGTGTAGAGTTAGATGCTTGGCTCTACATGAGATCTGATAACTTTTTGACAGTGCGAGTCATTATGGTCTCGTATTGGCAACATTTTACATGAAAATGTTTTCTTCTTGTTCCTGATCGTTCCCTCACTGCTGATCGGTTGCGCTCGGACGCCTGGTGTAGTGCGGCGCTGACAGTCATATTTAGCTGACTGGATATCTGGTCTGACCATCGAATGGGACTCCGGCCACGAGGTCTTTTGCCCTCTCCATGTTATCCACATCCCTTCGCGCGACGTGGCCGAAGTATAGTACAATAAGTTGCAGACAGGCGTTGTGCATCCCCCAATTTGAGTTCTTTTAGTACAGAGACGTTTGTACGGTGGACTGTCCACGGTATTCTCAATAGCCGACGCCAGCACCACATCTCAAAAGCATCCACTCTTTGCCTGTCAGCGGCTTTGAGAGTCCATGTCTCTGCACCATGGAGAAAACCAGTGATCGTACCAGGTGTATTTTGGTTCTGTTAGTTATGTTTCTGTTTCTCCATTCTTTGCTCAATTCTGTCACTGCTGTCTTGGCCATGGCGATTCGTCGACGTATCTCGGTTTCGCAGCTGCCTCGGTTTGTGATCACGGAGCCAAGGTATTGGAACTGGTCAACGGTGTCATACTCTCCTAGTAGGTCAGTGCGCTGGATTGATGAGAATCGATCGATCACCATAAGTTTGGTCTTGCCTTTGTTGATGGCAAGGCCCAACCTCAGGCTGACGGCCTCCAGACGATCCAGTATTTCCGCCATTTCTGTTTCGGATGATGCCAACAAGGTAGTGTCGTCAGCGTAACGCAGGTTGGAGATTTTGATTCCCCCTACCTTCACTCCACCCCTCCAATCCTCAAGCGTATGTCGCATGTTGTATTCGCCATAGATGTTAAAAAGGATTGGCGAGATCACACAGCCCTGTCGAACGCCTTTACAGAATTTAAAACGGCTTGATGTTACGTCTCCCACTGTGACAGTGCCGTATCCGGACTCGTATAAATTGCGAATAATTGATACCAGATGTGATGGAACCCCGGTCTCCGTAAGCACTTTCCATAGCTTTTCCCATTTCACACAATCGAAAGCCTTCTGGTAGTCAACGAAGCACAATAAACGTCGGCAAATTAAACTCATAGCATTTTTCTACCAGAAGTCGCAGGTTCAATATGTGCTCCCTGGTTCCCCGTCCCCTGACAAAACCCGCTTGCTCCTGTGGTATCTGCCAGTCCAGAAAAGCCCGCAACCTCGAATTCAGAACGTATAAAAGGATTTTACTTGCATGTGATATTAATGCTATTGTTCTATAGTTATTGCAGTTGCGAACAGATCCCTTTTTATGAAGGGAGAATGGCAGAATGCACCCAGTCAGATGGCCACTGTCCGGATCTCCAATGTTTTATGTGGGATTAATCTACTCTATATACTATTTCGGAAAAAAAAGCAAAATGACCACTGGTAAAAGAAATGGCGAAAGAAAACTGTTACGGCCTTTTTTGGCATTTATAAATATATCGTGTTTTTTTTTACCATAAAATTTTAAACTAGGTACATACAACATTACGTCAATAAACCATTAATTTGTAATAAAATTAAATCTAAAATATAAAATGCAAAATCGGTGTTAAAGATAGGAGCAGACCAGGCCCGCAACCGTTCTCGTGTATTTTCGAGTTGACGTGAGAGTCAGCCTGCCAGCCCCCATTACTGGGCTCACCATCAACAATATTATGAACAATATTGAAGGGAACAACAGTAACCCGACCCACAACGCCACCGCCAGTTTGGACAATTTGCGAGTATGGTGATGACGTGCCCGTACACATTAACATGATTGTCACCAATTATTTAATGTAAATTAAGCCTGAATTTAGGAACAGCTAATTTATTTCTGTTAAGCGTATTGAAATTATGAATATCCACACCTGGTTATAGTCATGAATGTTCTTACGAACAAACATGATGCTGTCAAGAATGCACTGTGAGCCACCGTGAGAATATTAGTGCTTTTGAAAAACTCGCGAATAGACTATCGGACCACGTTAAGCCTATTTCCTTTTTTGCTTATTACAGACTATCTGGCAAATGAGTAGGAGTAGAAAAATACTTAACGACTAGCTGTGCCCGCGGCTTCGCCCGAGTGGAATTGGGCTTATGACTATAATAGTATAGACGGATTTAACAGTCTCCTATTACTACTGCTATAGTTTTTCCCCGAGACGTCAGTGTTCTTTATTGCTCATTGTCTATTTACTCGCCGCTGTGTTTTATTTAATTTTATCGTACCTAATCAAAATACCTAATGTAAAATCAGTATGAAAAATTAAAATTATATTTAAATTGAAATGGTCAGCTCAGTTATACTAAAAAACTTTCATAGCGCGATTCAGAATCTAACAGTGCCATCTAGTGAATTTTAGAGGAACAAAATTTTAAATGGTTAACTCAAGTAAAAAAAAACTTAAAAACATAGTGCTACTGAATTTAAAAATGGTCGTTATGAGATATCGGGCGATTCCGACTCAGCAGTGCGTGATAATTTAAAAATTTTTAGGCTGTTGAAAATTTAAATGAGGGTAACTTCTGTTCCTGACATCCGGTCCGGTTCGATTCGGTTCGATCCGGTCCGGTTCGGTTCGGTCCGGTTCGGTTCTATAAAGGGTTAAGCCATCGGTCCCGGCTGTTATCGATGGATGACAGTCGTTAGGCCAAGTCGGTGGCCTTAGGGCGGTTTGAAAACACCGGCCTCTGCCAATCCTCATTGGAGCAGCGTGGCAGAGTACGCTCTAATCACCTTCGACTGAAGGGAGACCCGTATCCCAGCAATGGGATGATTATGAGTTGATATGATGATGATGATGAGCGACGATAAAGTCGGGATAAGGAAAAGGTTACAAAATAAAACTACAACGTTTTTGACTTTGTTCGAAAAGGTTAAGCTACAGGGCAAGCCCTTAACCCGATCATCTTTGTTTTAGGCTCAAATTATAGCTGACTAAATTGTCCAGACGAGTTTTTCTCAAATTTTTGATATCATTCTTCGTTTCCAAAATATCGAGCGCCAAAATCAAAAATTCGGAAAGAAATGATTTTTATTTTCACAATTTCGGCTATAACTTTTTTCGTTTTTGACTTTCTCAAATAATTCTTTTTGCACCTTACAGTTCTCGTGAATACGCGTCTTTTGAGCCTATTATGAATATCATATCTTCACAACTCTCCGAGATATAAGGGGATCGCACTTTTTCGTGAAATCGAGGCCTATACTGAAGCGAACGAAAAGACATTTCCAATGTCAAAAAATGGATAGATTTAGGCATTGTCCTAATAGGACGCGAATGCGCGATCGTCGCGCGAGTAAGCGATGCGACCATCGCGTGTTCATAAGCGTGCGCCTAAGCGTCGCGCGATTGTCAGTTAGGACATCACCTATTCGAGTTCAATATGTTTGATCGCGCGTACACGCGACGGTCGCATCGCTTACTCGCGCGACGATCGCGCATTCGCGTCCTATTAGGACAATGCCTTTACACTTAAAGTGGAATTAAAATTTCAGAACTGGCTGTTAAACGCTCAGTCTGGATATAAACGAAACTTCCAATATTAGCGAGCAAAGGTACATTAAGAACATCTTAAAAATAACCTGTCAAGTGCATACACTTACCAAGATCCAATTCATCACTGTACAAAGCGAAAATATGAAGGAAGTAGGAAGTGAAGCATAAAATCGGAAATGGCGTCCGACCCACAATCGTCCCTAAATCGTTTGCCACTAAATCAGAAACACAATAAAAGTCCCGTTCACGGCGAAATAATAAATTCCCTATGCATATTATTGTGGGTGCAATAAAATGAATATTGTTACACGTTTAAATATTGGGTTATTGTTGTCAATTCCCAATTGGGAACTTATTTTTCAAATGTAATATGAACTGTTTGAATACGTGAAAACATTTTATTTTGAAAACACTTATTGTCACAAATATTATAATACAACAGTACTTATTGTGTCATTCATTAATTTGTACTAATAAAAGAAATTGGCTAACGGACACGGATAAGTTTCTTTGTGTCCGAATTGCCCCCCAAATTAAAAACGGACATAGTACCTATCTTTTTTTTATATACCAGCTCATCGAGTAGGTACGTATCTTATGACTGTGATGAATTCGACTAAAATTAAAACAAAAATGAAGTTTCATTTAAAATAATAGTTTTTGAATGAATTTTTTTTTAAAATACATTTTACTCTGTGACCGGTACGCACAATACAAAAGATGACATTAAACTTTTTTTTCGCTTTCCTCTTTTCCCCATCAAATTCGAAACAAAAACTGCGCGTTCTTAAACAAAATATACTTAGAATGTTTGTAGCCAGTATCTATGCACGAAAATCAAAACAAAAAGTATGTATAACCTTTTTCTTTCCTCTCTTGTCCATCAGAAATTCTGAATAAAAACTGCCTATTCTTGATGCTCTGTTTCATAAGTTATTTTGCCACTCAGCACTCCAACGTGCCAACAGAGATACATATCTGTCAATTTGGAAAATGCACACGTTTTTTCGTTGACAGCCACGCATAGAGGCATTCCGAAATTTGCAGCTGGCATCAGTATTCCACGGACGTGTCAGAGGGGGCGGCATGCTACCAGCATTTCATTACTTACCCCTATAGCAAACCTTGCGTCTATCACCAATATACACAATAACCCGCCTTTCGTCTAACTTTTTATATGTTGAAAATTTTGTTTTTATCTACGAATACATAAAGCCCAAACAAATAAGTAGTACGTAAATACTAACAGCATACTTTCCACTTTGACACAATGACGTTATCGAGTTCCTCGGGATATCAGTGTAAAGCAGCAATGCGTTTCGTTCGTTGAGTGAGACATCCGGAAGCCCAACTCCTCTCTTATTTCTTTTCTCCCTATTCCCACTATCCTTGTAACCGATGTAGCTGACAACGCCTAGGCAGCACCCCTGTTATGGTATTGCTTATAATGAGCGACGTTGACCACTTTCCAATGTATGTCTGCCGTATGCCATAAAATAGATTTAACTACTCAAATTCCCAAAATGTCATAGAAATAATATACCTCGAACAATCTAACATGCTGTCACAATAAAATACTTCATAACAGTGATAAGGGTATTACATAGATATGGGTTATACCCGTAACGACTCATCCTGACGCCTTGGTATAAAAGGATACAACTATTTACATTAATTTCAAACTACATTAAACTATTTAATAACTATAGAACTTGTCTTGTTGCCTTGCGGGCCTTCTCCGCAATTAGGCAGCCGGTGTGTTTGTGCGTGCGAATAGTGAAAGCTGGATTACTCCAGGAAGCTGGCCAGGGACTTGACGACGCTGAGTGCCTCCCGGAGACTGCCTGGGCTTCACGGGTATGTTGCCCGGTATGCTGACACCTCACACAACAAGAGAAATTATATTACGTGCCAACAACGCAATAAAAGATTTAAGTTGCAAACATTAATAATTACGATAAAAAATTGTTAGTCTAAAGTCTAAAGTAAAGCATTGAAAGAAAGCAAAAATCACAAAAGGCATTTCAGAAAAATAAATTTAAGTATAAAATAAACGGGGTTCCAGGATAAATTCTGGGAGTGAATTTTATAATTTCGGTAGATGAATTAGGGAACAAACTCTTCAAGTCCAATTAAGCGTATCAGATAAGAGTTAAAATTAATTAGCGCCGGGAATCGGTCATAAATTTCAAATATTCAGATGTTTTAATCGTAACGAGTTTTCTGTTACCATGATAATCCTAATTAAGGAATAACTCGACTTACTAATGGCAATGTAAAGACATATTTTTTACGTATAGATTTATCTTTCTTATCTATACTATCTATACTAATATTATAAAGAGGAAAGATTTGAATTTTTGTGTGAGTGTGTGTGTGTATGTTTGTAACGAATTAAAAACTACTGGACCGATTTCAAAAATTCTTTCACCATTGGGAAGCTACGTTATCCCCAGGTAACATAGGCTATATTTTTTATTTTTTTTAATTGGGGATTTTTAGTAAAACCCGCGCGAATCCGGGGCGGTCCGCTAGTGATAAATAATATGATATTTTATGATTATAATATAAATAATAAATAAATATATAGGGACAATTCATACAGATTGAGCTAGCCCCAAAGTAAGTTCGAAACTTGTGTTATGGGATACTAACTCAACGATATTATATTTTATAACAAATACATATATAGATAAACATCCAAGACCCGAGGCTAATCAGAAAAAGTTCGTTTTTCATCATGACCCGACCGGGGATCGAACCCGGGACCTCCTGGGTGGCGGTCTGGCGTGGTAACCATTACGCCACGGAGGTCGTCATTATAATATAGGAGGATGAACAAACTTGTGTGTCTTCTTGGATGCGTAAGGTGCTTACAAGTAAGAGGCACAAGGAGCACAGAATTGTCTGCACCGGAAACCTATTTTTTCTTTATGTAAGCTCCCTTATCCGAAAAAAAGGATAGGACTGTGCCTAATAAGTGCCAGACAGGTACGCTTGCAGATATACGAAACGTAAATGTTACGTCAAATCGATCACTGTCACTGTCGAAGTAAATAAGAAAGTAAGAGTTATGTAGAGACTTCATGTAGAATTTAAGTTTTTTTTTCTGCAACTGTCTGTAAACACTCTCTAAGTGATGAAAAATTGTATAACTTGAGACTTAATGTGTATTTTTGTGCAACGCTTTGTAAGATTTTCTTACTGTTATGTTTAACCACATCTAAAGTTTAAATGTCAAGTTAAGTTAAAATTAGTTTCAATATCAACTAATTTTGGCACACAGTTGAACAAGATACACAGCGGTTGAGTCAAGGGTATCCCCCAAGGGTTGGTATTAGATATCTTCTTGTAAACAGATGACGCATCCTTTTGGGAAATCTCTCCGGATTCCGGATACAAATTGTTGAGGACGACAAAAATAATATTGTCTATGTTGAAAATGTAAACAAATTAACGGACCACATGTATTGTGTTGACGCACAAA
The DNA here is from genome assembly GCA_905163395.2 of Endotricha flammealis. Lineage (NCBI taxonomy): Eukaryota > Metazoa > Arthropoda > Insecta > Lepidoptera > Pyralidae > Endotricha > Endotricha flammealis. The sequence goes on from LR990866.1 coordinate 6,137,005, forward strand.
AAAACCATATAGTTTTCAAGTGTTGTCACAATTTTAAAATATTACCCCACTAATATTAAAAAGGCGAAACCATGTGAGTATGTTTGTTACTTCTTCACGGTCAAATGGCTGGACCAATTTTTATGATATTTGTTATGTAGGTAGCTGATACCTTGGTTTAACACATAGGGTACTTTTTTATGCCGAAAAGTGCGCGATTTCCGTTATTGGTCAAAAGTCTGTTAGTCAATGACTCTTTATAAAGTAGATGGTGCTGCTGTGCATACTCATAACGAGTTGCGCGGGCTTCACCAATAAGTTAAATTTTGGTTGGTAGTGATCGTTTATTGGGCTTATGTATTTCATACATAATAATATCATTATACCTAAATTGGACCACTACCACTGTTCTATTCCTGGGACACTTCCTTCCACGCACAGTAAAGATCTGGAACCAACTCCCGCCAGCGGTGTTTCCAAATGACTATGACTTGGGAACCTTCAAGAAGCGAGCATAAAGGCCGACTCCCCAGTTTGTCTCTGTGCTTCATGGATGGCGGTGATCACTTAACATCAGGTGAACCCGTGGACCGCATGCACGTCTGCCAACCTCTTATATAAACAATAAATAAAAATAAAAATAATATGCAACACGAATAGGAAACGTGGTGCCTGTGGAGGCCTATTCTCTGAATAAACGATTTGATTTTCGATTATTACGAAAAATCTAGATATTTCAAATGAATCGAGGAAACTGATATCGTTATGAATCTAAAGAGATTTATTAAATATCCAGTTAGCTGTTGGCTTCGAAATGCTCACGGTTTCAAATCTCTCCGCTTCAATACAAGAATTTCAATTTCAATTTGTGCTATTTCATAAATCACATCATACTATCAAATCTGGCTTACTGCTGCTGTATTCTGAGGCGAAATTACTTTTTGGATGTGTGTACTTATCTAGGTATTACCATGTTTATGTTTAACACTAATAATTCAGTTATATTCAATATATTTTACTAGGTAGGTAACCAGCGTAACTTCAACCTGCAGTGTTTGTTACATTTTCACTGATTCTCCTATTTGTCGTATCGTAATGTAATGTAGCCTTCCTCAAAAATGAGCTGACCAATCGAAAAGTAACTAAGATTAGCGCGTTCAACCAAACAGAATACTCTTCAACTTTGTATTATTTGTAATAGGTATCGAGGCACGTGATAATTTGCAATCTGAGTGTTTCATACAATCACGACTCCATTAAATATAATAAGAAAAAAAAAGAGTACTCAATTCTCTCTAGTGGAGAGAAAGACGGGGACCCCAAGTCTGCTAAATACAAATGCACCAATAGAGTGTCGATAGTGTGTCACTTGAATAGTTTTTGACATTTGGTATTCTCATATTTGTGACATTTCATTGACACACTATCGAAGTACTATTGATCTTTTCGGTAGTATCTTTCACATAAAAGCGATTTAACTGGAATAGTAGTTCATGGTAAAGAAAGAAAGAAAGAAGAAAGAAAGAAAATACATTTATTCTGTACAGCACATGAGACACAAGACAACAACAGCATATGGTATGGTTGTTAACATAATGTTCATGGTAGATTTGAACTGTCGACCATTCCGTTCATATTCCACTGACACTCTATTTTCAATACATTGAGACACTAGTTATACTGTTAGCAGATTACCAAAGGCACTATGAATGGAAATATAATGACAATATGGTGATGATATGGCAATTAGTTGGTCGCCTAATTTAAAATAGCAGACTTGTGCCTCAGTTATGCTTCCGAGTCTTCAGAGTCACAGAACCGCGTTTCTTTCTTTCAAGCAATTATTTAAAGATTTACCTCAGTATCCAACCACTTCAAGTAGGTTATTAAAATTCATATTAACAAAAGCAAGATATAGAAACAACAAGATACAGAAATGTGTGAGTAAAAGAATTTTACAATAAGATTATTTCCTTATTATCATCCAAAAAAAAATTTGGCGAAGTTTTGATGGTACGCCGCGAGCAATGGAATGAAAGGACTGTTAAAAAGTTCATAATTGTTTGAATTTGTTATAATGAGATGATCTTGAAATTCAAATTATTCATTTGTTTTCATACTTTATTTTTTTCATTACAATCGATGTGTTCTGGCCATCGAAATAATATTACTACGTATAGAAATGACACCGCGAACAAAATTTTTGTCCCCATACGTTGAGGCCAATAGACATCAACTCGTTTATGACTCGTTTAGAAACTTGCCGACGCTCATCGTGATTGGTCCTCTGATTTATGTTAAAAAAAATAATTAAAAAATGCCGTCATGTTCAATAAAATCTTGCAAAAACCGTTCAACAGTAAGAAAGAAAGATAGCGGCGTCACTTATCATCGGTAAGTATACAAAAAATTAAGTAAAACCAACCAAAACATTTTTTTTTCATTATTTTCTATTGCATCATGATTGCATCCGCCATTTCTATGTGAAAATCATAGATTATCAAAAAGTAATCGTACAGATGGGATACGTAGGTACTAAGCGTAGGTCAATTTTATAATATAATTTAGGTACTTATTTCTGAAAAATTTTTTGCTTTTATTTTAACCGACTTCAAAAAAGGAGGTTCTATGTTTCATTGTTTTTTTTTGGAGGTCCGCCGAACACTCCAATTGTGGACCGATTTTCAAAATTCTTTTTTTATTCATAAGTGCATACTCCCAAGTTGTCACCAATTCAGGATCTGATGATGGGAATTCCAGGAAAATCGAGGGCAACCCTCAAATTTCATGGGCACGTATAACGCGTTACTTATGTTGTCGTAATTATTATAATTAGATTTTTTCAACTATATTTACAAAATATTTTTATATAGTAGGTATAAAATATGTAAATGTGGATAAAGTTACTAACTAAGTAAAAAAAATAGTTTCTAGAAAATAAAAAGAAGGAAAACGAAACAGCATTTTAAATTTCGACCAACCGTTTTCGAACAAATAAAATTTCATTATAAAGTTAGTTTTGATTTAATCTCAGTTTATTTTTGACTAATATTTAGTTAATAACAAAAATTTAATGTAGCTTCCTACCTATAAAGCTAATATTATACCTATTTTCTATTAAGTTTATTCTATTAAGTAAAATAAAATATTGTAATAAAATAAAATAATCAATTAGATGTCCAATAGGCAGAATATAAACAAAGTGTCGCCCCTGCGTAGTAATGTCATATTCTATGACTCGGTTGGGGGCGGGGCCAGGGAGGGGCACGCCCCTCACGGCCGAACGCGGCGCCAAAATTTGAAGGCGCTGTCATTTCTATACGTAGTAATATTATTTCGATGGTTCTGGCTCAATGACCATCTGAGTTGGGCAGTTAAATGCGAGATTGCCAGTGTAAAAAGTATAGTTTACTGCTCGATTGGCGTATCATACTTTTTTCATATTTTGGAAGCATATTCAATCTAGTAGATATTGAGTACTAACGTTTACTTATGTTGTATGAATAAAATTAAGGACAATGAGATAACAGGAAGGCTAACAAAGATTGTCCTTACCTAACCTTTTGATGACCTAAATGTAGATCAATTATTATGTATGCTAAATTGCTAAAGCTCTATAAATAGCAACAAACAGTCACGATAAACTTCATAATATATGATTGTCATTTTTAGACATGATGCTACTTTTATGTGTCTTGCTTGACTGGCTTCTAAACTGTGAGTACTGTGACCACAATGAGTCGTATAAAAAACAGAACCAGACGGGCGCGCCGAGCCCCAATTTGCCGGCGCGGCGCGGCGCGGCGGCAGCGCGCCGACTATTCATGGTCAGCGTGGCAACGCCGCGCTTCTAGCGCGTGTTTTTTTATTTTGCCGTCATAACGTCATTTTAAAAGTATTAATTCCCCACGGTATTTAAACAAACTTTCAAGTCCAATTGAGTCCAATAGACCGAATTTAAGGTTGCCTGCATCTATATTATGCAATAAACTGATGCCAGAAATTACCGACAGCTCTTTCCGACAGCAACTTGCAACTCGACGTGCTAACGGTCGAGTCTAACAGAGCGCCATCGACTAGTGTCGACCATTTTTCTCGCAACAATCTATTGTATTGTACCCTAATGAAAATAAGCTAGATTGTAAGTTATCATTTTCGAAAAATTATTACTATTACGATAGGACTAAATTAGAGTTTTTAAAAAAAAGTGGAATAAAGAAGTTTATTCAAAGACTTACTTACTTATATATTTTACAGCCCTTAAAAAATAATAAACTTAAGTACCTATTACACTGATCATCACTGATGGCTAATTAAGGATTTACAATTTTTAGATTCAAAACGTAGGTTTTCACAAGATACTTCTCTCGTCATACAGATTAGTATAATTAATCTAGTTATACATACATTTTGCAAAGAAAAGCAAAATGACCAATGGTAAAAGAAATGGTAAAAGAAAACCAGTTACGGCCTTTTTGTAATTTGGCTATTCCTGCCACTAGCCCATCACGCCAAGTGAATATTTTAAAAATAAAATACAGATACAGGTACCTACATACAGAAATTAAGTACCTATAAATCAAGTATTACTTCAAATGCTATCAAAATGCACCTCAGCAGTTTTGAGTTGTTTACCTGACCAACTCTGTCAGGTAAACAACTCAAAAGTACAGTTTTGTTTGCACAACAAATAATTGTCGTGAATAAAAATCATTTTATCCAGGTATTGTGGACTCAGTCGCGACCTTTTCGCTGTGATGGTTAGGCCTGCTATTGAAAAGACACGTTCGCTGGGCGTGCTAGTGGCAGGAATTGCCAATACACCCCTCGCGAGTTCACTTAGGAGCGGAAAAGTTGTTTTTTTCTCTTGCCAGTATTTAAGGATATCATCATCAATGACGTCAGCAGCGTTGGTAGCTGCCAAGTACTTCGAGCACTCTTGATCGGCTTGATCAAACTCGGAAGAGAGAGAACTGGAAGTACCGCTGCTATATTTTTTTGATAATATAGCTAATACAGATTGCTTGGACGAACTAGCAAGCGGTACCGTGGATGTTGTTGGCGTTGTTGCTGATACACTTGAAATCTGAACTCCTGTCTTAATGTGCTTTGCAAGGAATGCAGCACGAGTACTATTTTTTCTTTTCAGGTACAAATCAATCTGACTTAGACTCATGAACCGTGGGTCCAACAGTGACGCAACTATGATTTTATCAGTAATTGGGAATCTCTTGTCTAATTTAGCCAACATTTTATTTTTCAGTGACAGCATTATTCGTGACTCTTCGTCCGTCAAAGAATTGAGGATATCTCTGATTTCCAAATGAAACACTAGTGCTAAATTTAGCGAAGCGGTCTTTTGTATTGATAACATTTCTACGACATCACGAAATTTACGTAGGAATCTGACAAGATCTTCTAACAAGTTCCACTCTACCTGGGAAATTTTTAAATCATGGTGACCGACCTGTGCCAACATGTTATTAACAGGAGTTCTGTTACAAAAATGTTCTAAACTTTCTAGCATTTGTAGCACACTATGCCAGCGGGTTGGCGAAGCAGTTTTGATATTTGGAATATGATTTATGCTACCAAATTCACCCTTTATGGTTTGTATTCTTGCAACTGAATCTGACTCAAACTCCTGATCATCAACAATAGGGTCATTCTCATCATTTTCTAAATGATCTATTACGCCTTCTAGAGACTGTAGAAATTGTATTTGTTCATTTTCTGCCGCTCGCTGCAAGTCCGGTAAACGATAACAAACAGTTTTCACGATTTTTTTACACTTTTTTACCAATCCATCTAATTCTGGAATACTGCCAATTCCATCTACCGTTACCAGGTTGTGTAAACCGTGCCCTAAGCACAAATGGCTGTCCAGAGCCGCAAGCGAAATGGCGCGTTTGACGTTTGATCCAGCATCAGTGACGAAGTGAAGTTCTTTTCCTTGAAGGCCAAACAACTGTTTCACATCATCTAACATATTTTTAATGTTTTCGCCAGTTTTTTTGCCCTCGATAAGTTTGGTACGTAACGTAAATGATTTGTACTCAAAATCTGCAAAATAAGCAACACAAATTATGCAGTTATTACTCAGCTTAGTTGAATAATTGAATTATAAATTTCATTATATTTTAGAAGACATTCATTGTTTTCTTACCAGCAGTTAAATAATGAAGAGTGAATGTTATGTAATTTAGGTGTCTATACTGATCAGACCATAAATCAAATGTGATAGCTGCATGTCCTGCGGCATCTGATATAATTTGAGCTTTTACATCCTTCAGCATACTTTCGTAGATATCATCAAGCGCTGCGCGACTAACTGTGTAACGGGAGGGCATGTCTTCTTTTGTACTGATTATATCATATTTCTAAAATTATACACGAAATTAAAACATCCGAACCAGGCTAATAAAAGTCTTTATAACACCTACGAATGGTTGTTGCAATTGATATTCTATAGTTTTGAAGTAATCTTGGACATAAATATGTTGCAAACATAATAATATATCAAATACGTATACACAATACAAACAATGATTTTAACCGAAGAAATTTTTTCAATGTAGCTTCTTTAAAAAAATTGTAATACAAAAATAAACTAGCACCCGCGGCTCCGCCCGCGTGGTCAATGGAAAATGTCAATAATTTTTCCCATGGGAATCTCGTTATCCCGTGGGGAAAAAAGTAGCCTATGTCACTCTCCAGACCTTAAATTATTCCCAATAAAAAAATATATCAATCTGTTCATTACTTTCGACGTGAAGGGAGGATAAACAAAAAAACAAACACACTTTCACATTTATAATATTAGTATGCATTGAATATAGAAGGGACAGAGATATGTAAACTTACTTGAAAGAAATCATTCATGGCTTCATCTGATACCGAATCGAACGGCATCAATGACTTGCAATACCAGAGAGCCATATCTCGCGCAAGTAACCACAAATCTCTCTTTTTTACCATTGATGAACTGCTTGAAATCGCTGCTGGTGCTTTTGAATGTGCTTCTATAGCGACAACCTGTTTAATATTTTTTTTTGCTTTAGAGCTTTCTTCTCTTATGTTATGGACATCTCGTAAATGCCGGGTAAGATTACCCGTGCTGACAGTTTTAGCGTATGACTTTATTTTAGCCCTGTAACAAATTAAAAGACATTTGCAAAAAGAAAAAAAATATGCCACATGCAAAATATGCAACGAAAAATAGAATCATACATGCACAATAACCAAAACTATATCAAGCACAGCTGATATTGGTTTTGAAAGTTCCCTTAACAGAAATTATTAAAAACGCCAAACTTTACTTACGCCTTCGTCAGCTGAAGGGTTAATTCGTGCTTTATTACATCGCTGCTGCGCGGAGAACAGAATATTAATAAATATGTATGTACTTACAATCCAAACGACACTTCGTCATTATCTTCTTTTACAGACGTCAAGCACACGTTACAAAACACTTGCTCATGGCGCAATTTGCTCTTCTTGTTATCTATTTTGACAATTAAATCGCCAAAATGACGCCAACAGAAGCTCGATCTTATTTTCGCGTCGTATAAGGTCGAAATAGAAAAGTGTTTAATTTTTGTTGGATTAAAATTAAAGGATGTAGACATTTTATTTCATCGAAATCGACCATCGACCGTTCACGTGAAATGAAGCGCTACAAATGGACGATCGCGCGAGTGGGAGAGAGCGGTTGTTCGTTTCTCCTCCCGCCCCCCGCGGCGCGGCGCGTCGAACCGCCGCCGCCGCCGAGACGGCGCGGGCAGATGGCGGCGCAGCGGCGCCACGCCCCGGCGGCGCGGCGCGGAGCCCCTACCATGACCGCTTAAAATAAAACAAAACGAACGGCTGAGTAGGCAGACAGCGCATACATGATGTAAGGCGATGTCTCGTTGACACAATCGTATAAAGATAGTTATAAAATGCGGTACGGCCGCAGTACTTATTATGTTAGACTTTGAGAGACACTGTTATTTTTAAAAAAATCTAAAAACAATTGTCTAAATTTAAAATATACTTACTTACATGAATCGATCACAAAAAAAAAATACTTTATAGCGATAAAGCACACAACATTATCTTACCACTTTATGGTCACAAACTAGTTTTATCATTGAATTTCAATGGAAATTGTGCCAAGTGAAATGGAAATGGAATGAAATATACATAATATAACATATAGGTACATACATAATGTAACATCGATGAGAATCCTAACTAATATTATAAATAAGAAAATGAGTTTGTTTGTTTTTTGTTATTCCTTCACGGCTTGACTAATCAGCCGATCATTATGAAAATTTGTATAAGTAAGTTTAGTACATATTGTCAGGGGTACAGAGCCCAACATAGGCTAATTTTTATCCCGTGAAAGTATGTCATTCCAATGGGAATAAAAATTCTACTTGTGGCGGTGCAATTGCGTTGTCGGCCAACAGATGGCACCACAAGTCGCGCTATGGGTTGTTTTGTTGTCAAACGAGATCTATCATAAAATTAACCGCGTTCATTTTATATAATATACTAGCTGACCCGTGCCCACTTCGTTGGGCATAATGATAATAATCCTTTTTTAGTACAGGCCGTTTTTTCTCCGATTCACTTTGCAAAACCGACTACCACATAAAAGCCTTTTTATTTTTCGGTATTTTATATAACCTATGACACTCAGCAATAATGTGGCTTTCTATTGGTAAAAGATTTTTTAAAATCGGTTCAGTAGATCCCGAGATTACCCCTTACAATTTAACAAATATACAAACACAAAAACTTTACTTCTTTATAATATTAGTATAGACTAGCTAAACACTAAAGCCCTTTTGAGAACGGACTACAAAATTCAACCCTCGAAAGAATAGATTCATTGAGTTTGAGTCTGTCAACGGATCTTTATTCATTGCACGTTCTGAATTTTATTGGAATTAAGCTATACGGAAACCCTTTACGTTTGTAGGCGTTTTGCTGGCATTACCGAGGATTACTGTTTTTCGAAGGGAAATGTACCAAATACAAACCAGAGTTAAGGCGGGAAGCATATTAGTACCATTGTTTTTGAATATCATTTGAGATTTATGGGAAGATGAACACATGTTTCGAATATTTTGATGTTTTGATAATAAATCAAAAATATTAAATAATTAGGTACCTATACCTACACTAAATTTATATTTTTTTGGACTAGCAGTTCGTCCTGGCTTCGCATAGGTGTATTATTATATCCTATGATATATAATATTTTTAAAATCAATAAAATTGTGTTGTACTTAAATACACAACAATACTTTCCCTTGTAATATTATAAGATTGATACTAACATTAATACGATAACAAATTAATAACCATATGTTTAATTCTCACTATACTCTAGCAATAATAAATAAGTACTCTTTGCTTTCGTTATTATTGTAAAAATTTAATCTGTATGTCTGTGAAATACAATTTCAGCAACAAAGCAAAAATATCGTATTTTTGTTGTCGTAATAAAAACGATTTCATTACCTGATAGTATTAAAAATGTACACTGTATTAATGAAATCGACTTCATTTAAAATGTATAAACAGATATGATAAAATGTTAATTAATTATGATTAAACCAAATTAATATATTCACCAAAATGTTAATGTTCAGTCGTAATGTGTCGCGGCTTAATGCAAGCATAACAGGTTGAAAATCTAAAACCCCTTCCTCGAATTTATGAATCCTCATGAAAATTCCGAATTTGTTATTGTAATGAAGATTAAAAGCATACAGGGTGCTATCGTAAGCATGTGAAGTTTTTAATGTGTCAAAATTATGATGTTGTGAATGAAGAATGATTTTATTATTTAGATAGCCAAACTTGCGTGACTTCACTTGCGTGTAGAGTAGACTGCTTTTCCGCAGGAATTTCGGACAATTCTTGTGTGTATTTAAATAAAATAAAAATATATAGGGACAAATCACACAGATTGAGCTAGCCCCTAAAGTAAGTTCGAAACTTGTGTTATGGGATACTAACTCAACGATATTATATTTTATAACAAATACATATATAGATAAACATCCAAGACCTGAGGTCAATCAGAAAAAGTTCGTTTTTCATCATGACCCGACCGGGGATCGAACCCGGGACTTCCTGGGTGGCGGTCTGGCGTGGTAACCATTACGCCACGGAGGTCGTCAAATTATTTAAATCATCCTCTTAAATCACTTTACCTATTATTAAAAATTTCATTGAAATCCATTGAGTAGTTTAAAATATCCAAGCGAACAAATAGCGGAAGAATTCATTTTATAATATGTAAAGATTACGCGTATTAATAGTTAACTTAATATTACAAGTTTTTGACGGTTTAGGAGGGTTTTACAGGCTCCTATTAAACAGTCAGATAAAAGTCATGTATTTTTTTAAAAATCACACAACGCCATCTCGTCCCAAACTAAGCAACTAAGCTTGTGCTATGGGTACTAGATTGCTGATAAATATACTTAAATCTTTTTTTTGTAAATAAATACTTACTATACATAGAAAACACCCAGACCAAGGCAAACAGACATGTTCATGCACACAAATGTTTGCCTTGCGCAGGATTCGAACCCGCGGCCATTGGGATAAAGTGACCATTGCTAGCCACTCGACCACCAGGCCTGCCTAAGTAAATACCATGGATCTAAAAAAAAAGGCGGATACCATTACTGAAACTAAAAAGTGAAGCACCCATAGTAAGCCACCTCGCGTATACGTACGAACCGGCCGGCTTACTATGATGTGAATGTGTGCGTGCCGGTCAGCCATTTCACACTCACACATAGTGACGCCGCCGCCAGGGTGCTTCAATTCTTTCTTAGCAAGATTCCGTCCGCCTTTTTTTCTAGGTCCATGATAAAAACTATCAATTTATCTGACAGGCTATAAGAAGAAGAAAGAAAAAAGCTTCTTCTTTTATTAAGGCTTTTGACGTCACTAAATATTTCGCCAATGTGGAACGATTAGAGATAGAAACATGATAAATGTATGTATACGTATAATGGCAACATTGTTCGGAGAATATTGTAAGTCACCATTTGCTGACATTCTTCACCAAAATGGTGTAAAGTTAACTTTTAATATAAAATCTCGAATACTCTAACGGTTTCAAAAAATGCCTTCGTAAGCTCATTTGTAACTTAATGATACAAAAATTAAAATTATGCTTAATCATGAAAAAAATCTGAAAACTAAGCGACAAGAAAAGCAATTCACGAGAGACAAATTAGAGGAAAATCGTCCAAAAAAAATCTACGTTGTACGAAAATTTCCATATTTTTGCGCTTTATTTTGAGCTTTATTGCCTGTGTGATAAGGGTAAGGAAGTAATTGGAGTTCGTATGTATGTACGTCATAAAAGTGTAGCACTCGTAAACTATTGTTCGTTTTTATGATTCATCTCGAATGTTTGCTGTACCCTCGTGGTTGGAGTACCGGCCGAGAGGTATAGTCGCATAGACAATGCAGTGCATTCCTTAATTATTTTGTTTGAAAACATGTTAGACTTAAAATAGGGAAAGTCAATGTGAAACCAGCAATACACTATTTAAAACACTTTGAAACCGAGATTTAAAACTGGCAGGGTATGCGTATGCAAACATTGCCGCCTGACGCGCGTTGTTTGAAACCGTCTATATAGTCGTCGTTTTACGCTTGTAAGGTTTAAGTTGATCTGGTTGTTTTCGCTCATATTCTGTTAGAGAACACTTCCGCAGTGGAAAGCCCAATTGAAGCCCAGGCTACACAGTTTAAAACATTGGTTCCGAGATTTAAAACAATGTTAATAATTTTGTCTCTTTTTTTCCGTCAATCTCTATATCAAAGCAATGTTTTAAAGATTTAGCGCAGGGTATAATATTATAACGTTTCCATTCTAACAAATTAAAGTACTGAAATAACCTTTGTAATGTTTTGTAAGCTTATTATGACAGTTTTGTCGCCATTGTTAATGTTGTTAGTTTATCACGCCTTAACAAATAAAGCTTTGAACATTGTATTCGTCGTTGATAGTTACCTAGGCACCTAACATTTTTTTTAATTGTAAATTACATTTGTTATATTTTATAGTGTTTATTTTGTTCTCCAAACGATTACATAGTACGAAATAACGCCATAAAGAAGGAGACGTAGCCGTAAAGACTGCGTTTTCAAATATACTACATTATTCTTATCTACATTATTTTCCACGTGACTGTACAGCAGTGTGAAATTTGTGCTGTGCTCGTGTCTAAGTAAATTTGGTCATCTCGCCCAATCTCCGTTTACGAGGGTCAGCCCCCAGGCGCAAGGTATCGAGATTTGAGGGCACTAACAATGAATCATGGCTATGAAGACGTTTCTTATTTAATTTACCGTCCCCCATCTTTATTTTAATGCTCACTAGCCATAGTTTTAGCGAGAATTTATATCAGAGTGAAAGAGCTTTATGTATAATAAGGTCAAGGTTTGAGCTATAGAGAGGTATAGTGAAAAAATTAGACTAGTTGTCATAAAAACTAACTAAAAATTTGAGCTTTTAAATGATTAATTATTTGATTTATGGCCGGTTTCAAAACACACTGCCAGTGGCGCAGCATTACGTTAAGTTTAGACTTTACCGTCTGAACTGCCAGTGTCAGCAGAAGACGTAGGTTACGTCTCCTGCTGACACTGGCAGTTCAGTGCTTTTCCCATTAAGTCTTTCATACTTGCTTTTGTGTACTCGAATGGTTACAGAAAAGCAGGTTAACTGGAACTTATTAGAAACTGTTGTAGCCGATCTTAGATATCTTCTAGAATCTTGTAACATCGACATTCGACGTTTTTGTATGATTTCTGCCAATTTTTCTCTCAGGTTGCTGTTTTAACTAAAAAAACGTTACGTAAGTAACAAGAAAATTGACGCAAGAAATATTTTCTACATCTATATGTTTTATAGTGATTTGTATTAGGAATATTTGATTAAGTGACAGCATTAGATGTCGACGGCGCTACGTGTAAAAATGCCTATTTGCACTAAAATAACCATACATCTTTCGAAAGCTCCAGGTTAGCACATAATGTGTCCAATATATCTTCTATCCTTTTTACGCTTTACGCATCCCGTGATGGATGATAGAGATAAAGTCATAAAATAGATTGCGTTGCGGCAATATTAACCTAACTCACCGATCAGATATTTTTGGAATCTGGAAAGGATTGAGTTTTCAGGAATCAATCAGTTGCAGGGTTTCTGCCTTCATCAAATGTCAAGGTCACGGGGATAAAATGTCCCTGTCTGTCAAGTATTTAGGGACGAAATGTGCAATGAGAGACCTCACAATAAACTTAAACATTTTTGGGGCTATAATGTAGTATTATAATATTGGTCAAGATCATCGAATTATAAGTACCTACCTACTAACGTGCGGTACTTAAGACTGGATGGTCAATATTAAAAAAAATATTAACTTTTAAGTTTTTCTTGACCAACACTGGATCAAAAAATAATTACCTTAATTTAAATATATTCTATATTCTCCTAGTTTATTATAATTTATAGAAAGCTAATGATAAGATACTTATAAGATACTTAAGATTTTCATTATAATTATTACGACTTACTAAGAGTTACATTCGAACACAAGACAAGATACCTAAGTCGTAAACCATTTTCAGTAAGTGAATCCAAGCCAAGTCAATGGCCGTTAGGTGGCTCAAAAACAGCTGCCGCCTTACTACTTCTTCTTTCTTAACGACAAATAAAACATAGTATATCTGATCTACCAAACATACTTTAGTGATTATCCATCAACATATCTCAGACCAAATAAGAAGTCAAGACGGAGCGCTGCGAACAATGATGTGAAGCCGGTTTTGTAAACATGTGTGCATTTAGGGAGTGTTGCCGTGCAGTAAAAAATTATTACCCAAATTTTTTATTTTATTTTATTTTTTATAGATAAAAAAGTTAGCAATTTTTTAAATTGGATACCTCACTTTTAAGAGATGTTTTGAGTATTCAGACGAGATAGGGGAATAAAATAAAACAATAGTAATATCAAACATTGGTTTTAATGGCCTTTATGTTGGGTCAATTTTTTGAAATATTGCCTTTTACTGTCCACCATTTTAGAAATTGTTTCCAATTTAGAAATATAATTAATATCTTTATTTCGGTTCGGGAATCTTAAAAATAAATATTTTTGAAGTGATGATAAAACATGGAAAAACCAAAAAAAATTAACGCCTATTTATATTTACACTTACAATAATTTTATGAAAACTAACAGTAAAAATAGAAATAAGTAAAAGAAAGTGACGTTACGTTTCGCGTCACATTAATAACTACCCCAATAAACTGGGACTGTTGTGACGCTTACTAGCGGCAACACTTGTGGAGATTTTGTATTCCAAGCTGTCTTAATAATTAATGAAATTGATTTGTTAAAAATATGTATTTTTATGTTTACTTACGTATGAAATGTGATGTGATCTTGCTTTTTATTCTTTGAGGAATGGTTTTTGCAGCCTTTCACCACACAATTCGGCATTTTTGATTATTAATGAATTAAATTGTTTGGATGTCATACGTCAATGACGAACTAGCTCAAACTAATCGGCGAGGCGTAGTTTGGTTATAAATGTGTGCGTTAGGGGCGTATATGGACAGGGCGAGGCGTAGTTTTGCCTGCTTCACATCATTGTTCGCAGCGCTCCGTCTTGACTTCTTATTTGGTCTGAGCAACATATTGGTTGTATTTATTTAATTTATCAATGTAAGTACTCGATATTGCTACTCTAGGTAAATAAGAGAGCTTATAAATAAATTAAACGAAAATACACGTCGAAATATTGAAGGAAAATAATATATTTTAACCCGAATATTCGGTGAAGGGAAAATACAACGGGGTGAAAGGTATTACAACAAAATAAAGTAAACAAGTGAATTCAGAAAGAAAAATAAAATACTTTACGTACACATCCTTATGTGTACGTAACTTCCTTACCTATACGTATATTCCTAAATATGTATTTAATAATGTAATTATAGTATGTTCATATATTTGCGGAAACATAAAATGTTTACTTAAAGATGTAGATAAGTAGGTAAGTTGGCTGTTTTTTTTTAGTTTTATGTCCCACCTCCGCTGCTGGGCAAAGGGCTCTCCACTTTTTCTCCAACTAGGGACCCTCTCGGCTGTTTCTTCTTCCCATTTGCTATCAAATTCTGTCAGTTCGTCTGTTCTTTCTTGGTCTTCCTCTTGGCCTTTGTCCAGGGTGGAATCTATGTATTTGGTAGTGGCGTGTGCCCAGTAAGTATATTATAACATACCATACGTCTTCGATATGTTAAACTGTCGCATACTTTTGAAAGATGTGTTCAATTCTGAGGGCATATTCTCGTTACAAAAACAGTTATCAATCTCAATATAAAACGAGTGAGATAGCGCATGAAAATGAGACTAGCCCCCCCCCCCCCCCCCTACCATGAAACGAATTTCCGAAATGCGGATTGACGTTTCGTCGAATTCTAACCAGTTTTGAATCTTATTCTATGTAGTAATGTCTTTTTTGACAGGACTAAGTGTTTCGTTCTTTCGGAGGGACACTTTCATGGTTGCCCCCTGGATTTTAACTGTTTTTAATACCGCTCCCTTGACTGCATTAGTCACTAGAGGCTTGAATTAGACAATTGGTGCAAGGAAAGTGTACATAGTTTATTTTTTTATGTCATTCGACAGGAAAACCAGGCTACTTCCCCGGTCGAGCCAGCACCTTTCATAATGCTCTACCAGTCTTGACAATTATTACAAAAATTATCGACAAAACAAACAGATATTTTATTTTTATTCATACTTTGTATAAATATTACTTCATTTACACGTACAACTGTATACAAAATATTCGTAAACAAAAAAATATATGTAGCGTAACATTGAAAAACAATGAGTATGCAAATACATAGCCCTAAATAACTGAACAAAAATGTTTTAAAAACCTTCAAAGGAGATAAACGTGAATGCGAAGTGAGACCAAAAGCGAACAACTGAAATGTAACATTAGCATTTATGTTAATTTGAGCTAAATTTCGTAGACGTAACGACACGGAATATAGCTCAATGGACGTTTAGTAGGTCTCGCACCATTTCGCTCTGTCTTTATTACCACAGAGTGCTAAGAGTTTTTCACCTCACGTACGAGTAGGTACGAGCGTCAGAATATTGTATAAGAAAAATGAAGCGCTGTCTATAGTAACCGGCGACTGAGAAGCTGCGAACACAGTTATGATAGTGTTAGATGCCATAAGAATTAAATACTTATGTAAAAATTTATTGTAGATCTAATATTGGCGGAGTAAAGCATGTCGTGTCGTGACAACAGAGCGGGTCTGTTCTCGCAAGCCCAATATCGCTCATTTTATATTTTGTGTAAGCAGATATCAATCCCTTGATATTGAGTCTAGTCTAGATTTCAACTGTTTTTATTACGAGAATAAAAGAAAAACACCCAGAGACAACTAAACTCGCTGTACTTTGATGTACTGTATAATATTATTATGAGGGGCGAGTCTAACCAGGCGAACGGGTGCAAGACCGTAATGCAACACATCTCAAAAGTTGAACCTACAAGCTAAAAGCGTAGAATGAAACTTCTGTTGCCAACATAATTATACATTATTGCACTGTTTACTGCAAACTACTGTTATTGTCTAAATGCATATTGTCATAACAACTTTTAAATTGGGCCTGTGTTACTGCTTATGAAATTTTGAAATAATTAAATTTGCCCTATTATGTGTTATTATTATGAAATAGTATTAAACTGCTATTGTGTGTACGAAGAATTCGTTTCATTATGAGAATAAGAATATGAAGAACAAGTAATAAAATGAAATATTATGAACCTTTATTACTTCAAGCTAGTATGTTGTACTGTACAAATTTATAACATAAACTGCCTGTTCTTATCTGACAGATTACCTATCAGCAAATGGAAAAACAGGTTCTAAAAACGTGCAATTCTTGAGTTTGTTTTACTTATATTGATAAATGCACACAAACAACGCAGATTTAATTTCAATCAAAGTATTATCAAAGTTTCGTATCAATCAAATACCCTAAATAAAATGCGAATGCAGCTGACGGGGAGGGCCCTATCAGCCATAATTAATTTTGAACCAACCGGCCCAACCGCCCAGTACAAACGGAAAACAACCCGATATCTGAATTCTGTTGTTTTAGACCCCTTTTAGGGATCTGAGGGTTAATTAGGCAATGTGGTTTGACGACAGGACAACACGTATTATTGTTTATTTTAAAATAAATACTCCCAATGTGGTTATTCTGAGTATTTATTTAAATTTTTCTGTATTTTTTTCAGATGATATTCTTTCTTCATGATTCTTTTTCGGTACAATGATATTTACAGCTTGTAAAGACGATTACATGGGGTAAAAGAAAAATAAATAGAAATGAGCTCAATTTAGAAAAGAAAAATATAAGTAACATTGTCTACAGAGTCAATATCAATTTTGACGACCTCCGTGGCGTAATGGTTGCCACGCCAGATCGCCTTCCAGGAGGTCCCGGGTTCGGATCCCGGTCGGGATGACCCGACCAATCAGAAAAATATCATTTTTCATCATGAGATGAAAAACGATCTTTTTCTGTCTTGGATGTTTATCTATAGGTATATGTATTTACTAGCTTCCGCCCGCGGCTTCGCCCGCGTGGCCTAGTAACAATTAGCATATCTTTCTTCAGAAAACAAATTCCGGTCCGGCACGGTCCGGTACGGTACGGTTCCATCCGGTCCGATCAGGTCCGGTCGATCCGGTCCGGTCCGGTCCGGTTCGGTCGGTCCGGTCCTTATAAGGACCATACATGACAAATTTGGCATCTCTAGACCCAGCGGTTTAGGCTGTGCGTCCCCTCTCAACTTCGTTTGCGTATATCTCGCTTTCCCGTAGGAATTTTGAAAAATCCTTTCTTAGTACATCCCTAGACGTCGTAAGGAACCAATATTCCACATTTGGAATCTCTAGACCCAGCGGATCAGTAAAACCCTTGCAACTTCGATTGCATATTTATTGCTTCCCCGTGGGAATTTTGAAAAATCATTTCTTAGTACACCCCTAGACGTCGTAAGGTACCTTCATTCCAAATTTGGAATCTCTAGACCCAGCGGTTTGGGCTGTGCGTTGATATATAGTTAAGTCAGTCAGGACTTTGAATTTTATATATATAGATAGATGAAAAAAAAACCGGTCCGGTCCGGTTCGATCCGGTCCGGCACGGCCCGGTACGGTGCGGTTCCTTCCAGACCGATCAGGTCTGATCCGTTCTGGTCCGTTCCGGTCCGGTCCGGTCCGGTCGGTCTGGACCTTATAAGGACCCTACATGACAAATTTGGCATCTCTAGACCGAGCGGTTTAGGCTGTGCGTCCCCTCTCAACTTCATTTGCGTATATCTCACTTTCCCGTGGGAATTTTGAAAAATCCTTTCTTAGTACATCCCTAGACGTCGTATTGGAATCTCTAGACGCAGCGGTTTTGTGCGTTGATACACCCTCGCAACTTCGTTTGCGTATATCTCGGTTTCCCGTAGGAATTTTGAAAAATCCTTTCTTAGTACACCCCTAGACGTCGTAAGGAACCTACAGTCCAAATTTGGAGTCTCTAGACCCACCGGTTTGGGCTGTGCGTTGTTATATAGTTAAGTCAGTCAGTCAGGACTTTGAATTTTATATATTTAGAAGAAGATGAAAAAAAAAACGGTCCGGTCCGGTTCGATCCGGTCCGGCACGGCCCGGTACGGTGCGATTCCTTCCAGACCGGTCAGGTCTGATCCGTTCCAGTCCGGTCCGGTCCGTTCCGGTCCGGTCCGGTCCGGTCGGTCTGGACCTTATAAGGACCCTACATGACAAATTTGGCATCTCTAGACCGAGCGGTTTAGGCTGTGCGTCCCCTCTCAACTTCGTTTGCGTATATCTCGCTTTCCCGTAGGAATTTTGAAAAATCCTTTCTTAGTACACCCCTAGACGTCGTAAGGAACCTACAGTCCAAATTTGGAGTTTCTAGACCCACCGGTTTGGGCTGTGCGTTGATATATAGTTAAGTCAGTCAGTCAGGACTTTGAATTTTATATATTTAGAAGAAGATGAAAAAAAAAAACGGTCCGGTCCGGTTCGATCCGGTCCGGCACGGCCCGGTACGGTGCGATTCCTTCCAGACCGGTCAGGTCTGATCCGTTCCAGTCCGGTCCGGTCCGTTCCGTTCCGGTCCGGTCCGGTCCGGTCGGTCTGGACCTTATAAGGACCCTACATGACAAATTTGGCATCTCTAGACCGAGCGGTTTAGGCTGTGCGTCCCCTCTCAACTTCGTTTGCGTATATCTCACTTTCCCGTGGGAATTTTGAAAAATCCTTTCTTAGTACATCCCTAGACGTCGTATTGGAATCTCTAGACGCAGCGGTTTTGTGCGTTGATACACCCTCGCAACTTCGTTTGCGTATATCTCGGTTTCCCTTAGGAATTTTGAAAAATCCTTTCTTAGTACACCCCTAGACGTCGTAAGGAACCTACAGTCCAAATTTGGAGTCTCTAGACCCACCGGTTTGGGCTGTGCGTTGATATATAGTTAAGTCAGTCAGTCAGGACTTTGAATTTTATATATTTAGAAGAAGATGAAAAAAAAAACGGTCCGGTCCGGTTCGATCCGGTCCGGCACGGCCCGGTACGGTGCGATTCCTTCCAGACCGGTCAGGTCTGATCCGTTCCAGTCCGGTCCGGTCCGTTCCGGTCCGGTCCGTTCCGTTCCGGTCCGGTCCGGTCCGGTCGGTCTGGACCTTATAAGGACCCTACATGACAAATTTGGCATCTCTAGACCGAGCGGTTTAGGCTGTGCGTCCCCTCTCAACTTCGTTTGCGTATATCTCACTTTCCCGTGAGAATTTTGAAAAATCCTTTCTTAGTACATCCCTAGACGCCGTAAGGAACCTACATGCCAAATTTGGAATCTCTAGACGCAGCGGTTTTGGCTGTGCGTTGATACACCCTCGCAACTTCGTTTGCGTATATCTCGGTTTCCCGTAGGAATTTTGAAAAATCCTTTCTTAGTACACCCCTAGACGTCGTAATAAACCTACAGTCCAAATTTGGAGTCTCTAGACCCACCGGTTTGGGCTGTGCGTTGATATATAGTTAAGTCAGTCAGTCAGGACTTTGAATTTTATATATATAGATTATAAAGATATGTATTGTGTTAGTATCCCATAACACAAGCCTCGAATTTACTTTGGGGCTAGCTCAATCAGTGTTATTTGTCCCTAAATATATATTTATTTATAATATAGCGTGAACTATCAATTAAAGTGATAAAAAAAATATTTCATTGTGTTAAAAGTTTGATTTATAATATTGAACTAAAGCAAACGTTGATAGTGCACAGTGATTCGAGTTATACCCAGTTTTCTCTGAATAAAGAAAGAAAATTTTCTATCATCTTGACGGCGCGTCTTGTCACAGAGACTGAATATTAAATCGAGAGAACATGAATACGCTGCTCTGGATGAATACCTACAACATTATTAATACGTTGCTGCATACATTAATAATAATAGAACCATAGCTGTGTTTGATCATACCAATAATAGAGCAATCAGCCAATAATTAAGTGTACTAATATTCAATTAAGGCAATGCATTGTCATCATCGTAAACTTATATGGAACTTATGCACCTGATTCCTGATTTCCCGGTAGATATCTGGATAATAACTCAATGTGTTAATCCAAATTATAAAAATATCCTGTGTTTTCAATTCACCGTTTTTACGTGAAAAAGTTACAAACATCTAAAACATCCAATCCATACATATTTTCGCGTTTATTATATACTAGCGAAACCCGCGCAACTTCGTTTGCGTGTATCCCGCTTTCCCGTGGGAATTTTGGAATGTATGATACTTTAAAACCTTCCCTTTGAATCACTCTATCAATTAAAAAAAACCGCATCAAAATCCGTTGCGTAGTTTTAAAGATTTAAGCATACAAAGGGACATAGGGACATAGGGACAGAAAAAGCGACTTTGTTTTATACTATGTAGTGAAGTAAGATTCCACTTCATATCATTATGAACCCATAATAATCCTACTGCATACTGGGATACGGGTCTCCTTTCAAATGAATGAGAATAGAGCGTACTCTGCCACGCTGCTTCAATGCGGATTGGCAGAGACCAGTGTTAGCCGCCTACCACCATGAAATTCCTGAAGCCAAGTACTTTAAGGGAACCGCGTGCTCTCCGACGCACGGAGAAGGTCGAGATAACTAACACAGGGTTCTTATTTTATGTTTGACATTTTTAGACCCAAATTGTTTAGTGTCATCGCTTAACTTGAGAGTTCATCCCTGTAAACACACACAATGACGTCATCGGTCTTCTCAGCTAATAATGTGATATTGTTATTTTTTTCACTAAAAAAATATGTCAAGAATATCGTTCATACCAAAAGGGGTTGTCAAAATTGAGATTGATAACTTTATTCTTTGTGATCAAATAACAAAGTTTTTTGAAGAATGGGATGTGTACTTACTTTTTATGTTTGTTTTAATATAATCGAATATATAGTTGGAGAGATTAATGTTATTTCTACGCCGCATTTGTAATTTGCTGCGTACAATACAATATACAGGGTTATTTTTAAAACATTGAAGACAAAAAATCTGCTGTTCCATACATTTTTTCGAGTAGGTGGGTCGATGGATATTTTCTATGGAACAGCAGACTTTTTTTCGTGATTTCGAAATTAGTCCCATAGTAAATATTGTTCGTATTGAAGAGTAGAATCACCCCCTGGGGTCTTCAATGTTTTAAATATAACCCTGTATATTAAAAACTTTAAAATTTTCTTTAGGTTTACTAACAGAGTAGAAAGTATAGCATTTTAATTTAAATGGGTTAAATCGTTCGGAAAACTACCACCAACTCACAGAATACCGGCGCGGCGTGGCAGCATTGTTATTTGTTTGGTGAGTGAGAAATTCGTAAGCCCAATTCGTATCCCTTTTTTTTCATACTGTTAAAGCTTGGTAACGACTCAGGCTTCATAGGCGAAGGTAATTACATAACAACAGGTTACCAAGTTGCTCGTTTGCCAACCTCTTCCATAAAAAAAAACACGTATTTGGAAAATACTGAAAACCCTATAAAAATTATTGTTGGCTCTTGTCTAGTGTCTTTTCATACATTTGATTTAACATCTAAGTCCATTGAAATAAAGTTAAAATTGCAATAGAAGTGGTATTCCATTGATCTTCTATTACGTTTGCTTTGAGGGAATGAAATCACAACTTTTGGAAAGAAATGAGAAAGAGAAAGGGTTGGCGGACACGACGCGAATGTAAAGTAGTCAAACGTTGATTCGTTAAACCGTCATGTGCATACTAATGGAAAAATGGGTTTAAATTAAATTGTTATCTGAAAAGAGCAATTCACGTGCAGGTTCAACCGAGTTTTACAGTCACGTTTTTTTTCTTTCTGTGTTAGAAAGTTAAGTGGAGTGATTGGGAGCTGCGAATGAATACTTTATGGCGAAACGGTTATCTTGTTCGAATCTTTGTTGTTATATCGACGCACTTTTATTGCTTAATTATTAGAAGCTTAAATGAATTTAAATATTCTTCAAGCATAAAGAATAGAATATATATAATCAAGAAAAAATTCACAGATTTCGTGCCTCACACGACTATCGTGCACATTGGAAATGAATCAACGGAATTCGAAAAAATATTGTCGCTGAGTGACGAGGTGCTCGATGGCGTCGGAGGAGCTCGATGGCGTCGCTGTGTGGTGTGTCGCACTCTAATATGAACACGCAAGTTAAGCGACATCGACCCTAGCCAGCGTTTGGATGGGTTTTGTCATCTTGAGCTTCTCCGTGCTTCGAAGGGCACGACCCGTGGGCACGACCCTTTCTTTATAAGGCAGCGGGAATATATTTCCCACCATATTTTTTTGGATTTTTTTTGAAAACGAAACTAGTGATCGAATTTATTCCTATGGCAACAAATTGTGGATTTCATATTAACATTTTTTATTTAGGAGTTAAGAACGGACGTCATAATATTTTTTTTATCTGTGACAGTTACAAGTTTAAAAACAACTGAATTTCGACACATGCTGTTAAATCGCATTTTCAAATTTCTTTCTAAAGATAAGTTGTTATTAAACTTAATGTCTAATGTGTATTGCATTTGGAATAAGTTTAATTTTTCATTATATATTTACGAGGCTTTTCTTACACGCTTTTTTTGTGGTGGTAAAAATATTCCCTTTGCCCGTGGGGTGACCAAATTCAAATTCAAAACTTTTATTTAGAGGATAAGCTTTCACAAACACGTTCTCTTGTCAGAGTATACAGTTGTAATAAATGATTTGTATAAATCTCGCACGAGACGCCAAGCGGCAAAGGCAAGACCACTAACTACCTTTCCTCGAAACGTTTCGTCGTTTTTTTGAACTCTCATAACTTTGTTTTGGATGATGCAAATAGTTAAAAATTTCAAGATATAATGACACCAGTACAATAATTAAACATAAAGTTTGAATTTCGTAACTATTATACTTTAGATTTTATTAATGTCTTAAAACCCCCGATTTCGTCACTTGAAGGTGTAGAGTTTGTGAAGTTACTATTTCGGAAACAAAAGCAAAATGACCACTGGTAAAATAAATGGCGAAAGAAAACCTGTTACGGCCTTTTTTGGCATTTATAAATATATCGTGTTTTTTTTACCATACAATTTAAAACTAGGTACATGCAACATTACGTCAATAAATAGTGCCATTAATTTGTCTTAACATAAAATTAAATCTAAAATATAAAATGCTAAATCGGTGTTAAAGATAGGAGCAGACCAGGCCCGCAAGGCAGCAACCGTTCTCGTGTATTTTCGAGTTGACGTGAGAGTCAGCCTGCCAGCCCCCATTACTGGGCTCACCATCAACAATATTATGAACAATATTAAAGGGAACAACAGTAACCCGACCCACAACGCCACCGCCAGTTTGGACAATTTGCGAGTATGACGTGCCCGTACACATTAACATCCTTGTCACCAATTATTTAATCTAAATTATATTCAAATGTAAATAATATAAAAAACAGCCACATTTGGATAACACTACGACGCGTGTACATTTTGCAATATTGAACACAATTTTTTATTTAGGTAATTTATTGAACATTGACTGGCTTTTCACGACAAGTTTTAGCATTTCACCTTCGCAAGGGGGCCAGGGAGACCTTTAATTTAGATACTCGTTGATAGTATAGTACGCTTTACTGGTTAAGAATTTTTGACATTTTATTTAAATCGATTATTGGGCAATTTTTTTTATATATTCTGGAATTTTATTATACATAATGCAAACTTTGAATCATAAATAACTTGCCCGCTTTCCTAAGCCTGAATTTAGGAGCAGCTAATTTATTTCTGTGACGAGTATTGAAATTATGAATATCCACACCTGGTTATAGTCATGAATGTTTTTACGAACAAACATGATGCTGTCAAGAATGCACTGAGATGCCACCGTGAGAATATTAGTGCTTTTGAAAAACTCGCGAAGAGACTCTCGGACCACGTTAAGCCTATTTCCTTTTTTGCTTATTACAGACTATCTGGCAAATGAGTAGGAGTAGAGAATACTTAACGACTAGCTATGCCCGCGGCTTCGCCCGTGTGGAATTGGGCTTATGACTGTAATAGTATAGACGGATTTAACAGTCTCCTATTACTACTGCTATAGTTTTTCCCCGAGACATCAGTGTTCTTTATTGCTCATTGTTTATTTGCTCGCCGCTGTGTTTTATTTAATTTTATCGTACCTAATCAAAATACCTAATGTAAAATAAGTATGAAAAATTAAAATTATATTAAAATTGAAATCGTCAGCTCAGTTATACTAAAAAACTTTCATAATGCGATTCTGAATCTAACAGTGCCATCTAGTGAATTTGAGAGGAACAAAATTTTAAATGGTTAACTCAAGTAAAAAAAAACTTTCATACACAGTGCTACTGAATTTAAAAATGGTCGTTAAGAGATATCGGGCGATTCCGACTCTGCAGTGAGTGACAATTTTAAAATTCTTAGGCTGTTGAAAATTTAAATGAGAGTAACTTCTATTCCTGACATCCGGTTCGATTCGGTTCGGTCCGGTTCGGTTCGATTCGGTCCGGTTCGGTCCGGTCCGGTTTAGTCTGTTGTCGGTAGTTATGATGTACCAAGTCTCAAGTTTGTAAGTGCGAGAAATATTTTTTTCTTACATAGTCAGGGTAGAGACCTTTAAATGACCATAACTTATTTTCCTGACATCCGATTTAAATGCGACAAAACCTATATTCTGCTCCAAGCCAAACTCTTCCTTAAGTTAAAACAGCATTAAAATCCATTCAGTAATTTAGAAGATGTGCGCGTTCAAACAGACAAACAAAAAAAAAATTTTTGCTATTGTTACCTTTCTCTAACTGTTGACTCTCCATTTTTGCCAAATATGTTCAGACATATCGGGGTCTACTGTTTTATTGTATTAGATTTACAAATAGTCAACGAATTGGAAGACATATTTTGTCTTCCCGATGTATCTGATGATGGTTTTGATACTGTATTGGGATTGTTCATCCTAAAAAACTATGACGAGCCTAATGACAGGCCTATGGCACCGATATCGCACCGACCTGATCCACCTAGCAGCATAATACCTCTCGAAAGTCGAACCTAGCAGTTCATCTAGCCCTCCGTCCTCCGTCGTCCCATCCCAACGCGATCGTTCTAGGCGGGCAGCAAGATTTGAAATTTTACCCAATATATCTGGTACTCAGCAGACCTCAGAACCTCAAGCCACACGGGCAGAGGGAATATTTTTACCACCGTGTTTACATTATATAAAACAATCTAAAAACATAGTTTTTTTTTTCTACCCTAGATGCTTATGTCCTATAAAGGGTTAAGCCGTCGGTCCCGGCTGTTATCGATGGATGACAGTCGTTAGGCCAAGTCGGTGGCCTTAGGGCGGTTTGAAAACACCGGCCTCTGCCAATCCATCATTGGAGCAGCGTGGCAGAGTACGCTCTAATCACCTTCGACTGAAGGGAGACCCGTATCCCAGCAATGGGATGATTATGAGTTGACATGATGATGATGATGAGCGACGATAAAGTCGGGATAAGGAAAAGGTTACAAAATAAAACTACAACGTTTTTGACTTTGTTCAAAAAGGTTAAGCTACAGGGCAAACTCTTAATCCGATCATCTTTGTTTTAGGCTCAAATTATAGCTGACTAAATTGTCCAGACGAGTTTTTCTCAAATTTTTGATATCATTCTTCGTTTCCAAAATATCGAGCGCCAAAATCAAAAATTCGGAAAGAAATGAAATTTATTTTCACTATTTCGGCCATAACTTTTTTCGTTTTTGACTTTTTCAAATAATTTTTTTTGCACCTTACAGCTCCCGTGAATACGCGTCTTTTGAGCTTTTTATGAATATCATATCTTCACAACTCTCCGAGATATAAGGGGATCGCACTTTTTCGTGAAATCGAAGCCTATACTGAAGCGAACGAAAAGACATTTCCAATGTCAACATTTCCAATGTCAAAATGTACAAACCTTTTACATCACTCACAGCACTATGCTAACTTACACAACACTAAATAAATCACCACAAAATAAACTAGTAAGATGTTTTTCGTTGTTCACAATTAATTATTAACATTCTATAATTATGGCTTTGTGACGACAATCAAATAATATAGTGACGGCATGACGGTATATATTAAAAAATGCTGTAATTCTTTACCTCCCGTGGTGGTAGTCTAGTGAGACTGTGTTACGGGAAAGTAATGACTCTCGCTCATGCGAGCAATATCAGCGAGTTAACTGTACCCAGCTCTTTGTCATTAAGTTTTTTTTTTCATAATCTTTTTAGAAGCTCTTTCGAATCACTTTTTCCTAACCACCAATCAATTATAAAAATATACATTTTAAATTTTCTGTTAGCTATCGCTATTGCCGAATTTGGCTGTGTGCTATCTATCATCTCCATCATCTATTATAGGCCGAAATTATTCTAAAATGTTTAATCATATAGGACCTTTTTGAAGGAAACCCTAATTTGAAATCCTTGGATTAGGAAAGGAAAGGAGGAAATTTTGCTATTTTATTTTTATTTTAATAAAATAAAATAAAAATAGGCTTTTGTTACGAGAATAGGGGGGCAGAAGGAAACTAAATCGTTCTTAAAAACTTACTTGACAATTCCGAGTAAAGAAATTTCGCATCGAATTATCTATTTATATTAAAAATTCAAAGTCCTGACTGACTGACTTAACTTATCAACGCACAGCCCAAACCGGTGGGTCTAGAGATTCCAAATTTGGACTGTAGGTTCCTTACGACGCGTAGGGGTGTACTAAGAAAGGATTTTTCAAAATTCCCACGGGAAACCGAGATATACGCAAACGAAGTTGCGAGGGTATATCAACGCACAGCCTAAACCGCTGGGTCTAGAGATTCCAAATTTCGTCGGCACCGGACCGACCGGACCGGACCGGAACGGAACGGATCGGACCTGATCGGACCGGAAGGAACCGCACCGTACGGGGCCGTGCCGGACCGGACCGAACCGGACAGGACCGGAATTTGTTTCTGAAGAAAAATATGCTAATTAGCATGTAGGTTCCTTATAAAAACCGGACCGAACCGGACCGGATCGGAATTTGTTTCTGAAGAAAAATATGCTAATCGTTAGTAGGCCACGCTGGCGAAGCCGCGGGAAAAAGCTAGTTGCTATATATAACGTAATTAATATTGTGATTAGTCGGTTAAATGTATTCCAATATGTAATTATTTTCATCTAATTGCACATCAAAATAATATTTGTTAATTAATGTCGCATGAGAGCTTATTAATGCGGGCTAAATTATTCAGTTTGAACATCATTAAACTCTGGATAATGCACGGTAAACTGTATTTCATTTTGCATTATTGTTGCTTATTTCGAGGCGGATTTTAATTATGATCGTATTAATCATATATAACGATAATAGTATCGGGAGAAACAAACCGCATCAGAAAGATTATCAACGATGTCAACTCTGCCAAGTTTCCTGAAAAGATTGGAAAGTCTGTGGTGAACAACGGCCTCCACCCTCGCACGCGAAGAGGTGCCACCAAAATGGTAGATATTGCCTGTATGAAGACAAGTAAAGAATACTATGGCATGAGTCCCAGAAAGCAATAAATGGAAACGCAGCAGGCTTTGGAGAAGATGGCGAGATGCCTTTTTTTGTTTATAGTCAGAAAAATGCATTTCCTCTCTTTAGACAACGGCATACCGACTAAATACCTAACTGTCTGCCACCCTTTCCGCCTTAACAGTGGCGGGTTGTGGAAGTGGAAGGAAACTGGTGATACTTAGATTCTGATTCATGGCGAGATACCTAAAATATTAGCAGTAGTAACATTATCAACGATCATTCGAAAACTTGTAACATGGCCATTGTTAAGACTACTTTGTTGATGCCTGAAACTAAGGTACCTATTTGAAATCTTTTTCTAATCACAATACCTCAAACATTTTCAAAGTCAGGCTACATTATTCATTGATGAACGATTGTGTTTGAGAGGGGCAGAAATAATAAAATCTAAATATCTATAGACGTAGTTGTTTCATATCGAGCAACTCAGCGTGACGTGCTGTAACTGCATACCGTAACTTAGTGTTCATTGAACTTTGACTATTAGCTCATCCTTATGGTAATGGAATAGAGATCAAAATTGTAGACCATTTTATTATGGATACGCACAATTAGAGGGGTATAGTAGTAATTTATCAGCGGGGAGTTAGAGTGCAATGCGACAATCATGAAACGCTTTTATTTTTCACAATTTCGTTGCTTTTATTGGCTCTTCTGCGGTTATGGTCCATAGAACCGCAATGCGGTAGGTTTCAACTCGTAATTAGGGGAGTGGATTTATGGCTAAATAAGTTTCATCGTCATCCTAAATAGATTGAAGTCTGGTAGTAATTGGTTTATAGCTTGTTGGAATATTTGTTTTCTGCATTAATAAAAAAAAATACAGTGTAAATAATAGTAAATAATATTGAAGTAGGTTTTTACTGCAATAGTTTTCCTAAATAATTAGGTATTTGATTTTTCTAAATAGATTTTTCCCATAACACAAGTTTCGAACTTACTTTGGGGCTAGCTCAATCTCTCGTAAGTATATTTATTTTTCTACCTAGTGAACTTTTTAACTTGACTTGACTAAATACTAAGTATTTACACAAGTCACACACAATGTTTACAACAAGTCTTGTTGTAGCCCAAGGAATATGAAACAAATAATCGACAAAATCTTATAGAGGACCCAATGGATAAGTCTGAGATAATATTTAAGATTTTAAAAATTCAATGTTATTCGTTACAATAAATTAAACAATAAACTAATTAAATTATAGCAGGTAACAATTGGGGGTAGTTGGGTTGGACGGCAGCCAGTTCGGACTGACGCGCCGCGTTGAAAAACGGCCAGAGCTTCGCTAAACTAATTGGTTCCCTTACTGAACCGTCGGAGAAATTCTCGACAATAAATACTGCTGGATGTCAGTATTTTAGAAAGAAATTCGAAATTATAAGCAATTAGTATAAAGGTAGAGGATTTTATGCATTTGCATGTTTGCAAGTCAGTTTTGGAGAGGTTTGTACTGAAGTCTCGTCAAATTTCAAGTTCTGCCTTTGTAGTAAAATTGCAACCTAATTGACGTTATACTTAGGATTATCATTTTCCGCTTGCAAATTAATATTCTTCTTCGTCGATTTCTCATGACTGAAGATCGTGTCTATCATACCTTCACTGCTGGACCGATTTCCTCCAAGTTTCCCATTGAGCATGCTTAATGGCCACTGGAATGCTAGATATGGTAGTTTCTCTAACGATATACGTCCATCTGGTAGGTGACTTTCCTCTGCTCCTCTTTCCTTCCACTTGCTCGATAATGATGAGCTTATCTAAATTGTCGGGTTCCCTACGAGTCACGTGTCTGAAATTAACATTAATGAAATTCAAATAACGGTATTCAAAAACCTTACTCTAGCTAGACACACTAGATAATCTCTAGAAAAATGCAATGAAAAATCAACATGAATGAACATTGTAACTGCAGTAAACTTCAGTTGATAAATGTATTTGTATCTGAGTTTGTTTCAGTCTAGTTCGCTTTGTTTATCTCAAATTCCTAACCCCATACGAAGTTGTACAGTAGTAGTAGACTTTTATTGCATTGGACCGACATTGACGCGGCTAGCGGCGAAAATTAAACCTTTTTCGACAAAATTCACAGCCATCTTTTTTTGTATTCATACTTTTTCTACTTTTGTGTTATAGTAGGGTATGACTTTTGGTTTTAATGGCAAACGGAGACAACTACGAGTTAACTCTGTCGTGGCATGATGTGCCACGCGTTCTTTTGATTTCTTTCCGCGCCTCTTAAATAATTGCCTCTTCTGCCGCCTAGTGTATCTCGTGACTAGTCATCTCGTCACAAGCATTTCAACAAATTCTGCAGGTACTGCTTAAAATATCATTTTAAGAAGGAAATAAGAGGCAGTATGAGATATCTTGAAATTTTCTATGCAAGTTTTAACACACACTGGTTTGGAGTAACATTTGACGTCACAAATTAATATAACCTCAAATGAAAAGGCACTATATTAGTTTTAAAGAAACACCTGCTAGTAAACCGTTCAGTTTGAACCGACAGCTTTTTAATTAGTTGAAAGCTAAATCGATGGTAAATTTACATGGCAATATCAAAAACCGATAAAATCCAATATCACACTATAAACTTAGCGCTTGTAGAAATTAGATTTAAAGATCTTTTTGTACTGACAAATTAAAGTCATTTACACGTGTACATAATACAATTTTTTTTTAAAACTATTTTTTTAATTTTTGAATAACTAAAATTAGGTATAATAAGTCTGTCCCACAAGACCATACAATAATCAGGTAGTGTTTTTTTATGTCAAACAGTAGACAAACAAGCAAGCGGGCCACCTGATGGAAAGCGGTCACCGCCGCCTATGGACATTGGACATCAGTAACACCAGGGGCACTACCAATGCGTTATCCACCAAGGAGGTTGGAGGAAAGGAAGGAGGAAGAGAAGGGAAAGAAGGAGGAGGAAAGAGGGGATAGGGAAGGAGTTGGGCTTCCGGATCTCTCACTCACCGAACGAAACGCATTGCTGCTTCACGTCGATATTCTGCAAGAAGGTGGTACTTCCCCGGTCGTGCTAGCCCATTTAATAATAATTTGCTCTACCACTCCAAAATCAGGTGTAATATATGTTTTTATGTTCAGAAATAAAGCCTGAAAAACTTATTTTTTCGCTCAGATTATAAAAAAAACCTTACAGTTTCACTATTTACTTCCGTTTAAATCAACTGACAGTTTTGAAAGATATTATTTGACAAATAAGCGAACTGAAACCTGTTTATTATACCATTTTATTTTTTGGTTCAAGATATTATATTGTTCCGAAAAATATTATACAATTTTTATTGTACCCTTAAACATAATATTAGTGAGATATGAGACAGATTACACTAATAAGATTAAGCCTATGATGGAGTAGGTTCTCAGTAACACAATAATATTTCCAGCTATTGTAGAAAATATACCATATTATTCTGTGAGAACCCAAGGGATTAAGTACAAAAAATATTCAGTTGTTATTACGAAAAATTACATAAATCCACTCTACACTACACTAATATTATAAAGATCAAAGATTTATATTTTTTTGTGTGTGTATGTTTGTAATGAATAAACTCAAAAAATACTGTGCCGATTTCAAAAATTCTTTTACCGTCAGGAAGATACATTACCCCCGAGTAACATAGGCTATATATTATTTTATTTTAAAATAGGGTTTCTTAGTAAAACTCGTGTGAAGCTGGGGCGGTCCGCTAGTCTATATCTATACTTTTATACTAATATTATAAAGAGGTAAAGTTTGTGTATTTGTTAAATTGTAAGGGGTAATCTCGGGATCTACTGAACCGATTTTAAAAATTCTTTCACCAATAGAAAGCCACATTATTGCTGAGTGTCATAGGTTATATTAAAAACCAAAAAATAAAAAGGCTTTTAACATTATGCCCAACGAAGTGGGCACGGGTCAGCTAGTATAAAATAAAATGATGGACAGATAATATCATTTTACAATCATAAACCAGCGGGCTTATTTTCGTATATTTTTGTAAGAAAAACAGTTAAAATCTAGCCTTAATCTTGAGTGCTATCTCATTCATTTTGTATTTAGTATGAGCAAGATAGAATAGACACGCATTTTCTTTCTAGTCTATACCAACTCATTAATATTAGGAGGGTTCAGTTAAGTTTTAAGATTTGGATAAAATATGTAACTGGTATTGCCTTAGATTTGTCAGTGAGATCTGAAATGTTGAGCATATGCGTAGTTATATAAACGTGCTCTGTCTGCCCAGGAGATCCGGACTTGAATTCAAGGTAGGAAGGCAGAGCCTGCGTTCGTGCAATGTCTCTTCAGGCATCAGAGTGCCTAGTGCGGATTTTTTGGTCATATTTGACCGTGCTAACCAGAGAGTTGTAAAAAATTTCGTATTGTGAATTTACCAGACAACAAGCGTCTGGTAAATTAAAACTTTTAAGTAACTTGAAACTTTTTTTAACATATCTATTAGCCGGGTTGCTCACTTCAAAATATGAGCATGTAAACCGCATAATTTTGATATGTATCTAATACGCCACTTATAAACTCGCAATATGCTAGTTCTTATTCATTTAGTCGGTTTGTTTACGTCGACATGAGCGAACGCGAACAAAAAAAAACTCGCACTAAGCACTCAGAAAAGCCTTTCTTTCTTTACATTTTCATCGCTTTATGACTATTATGACCGAGGTCAGAGTGAGTCATTTATTCGAGATACAAGTACATTATCTACCAACACTGGAATGTGATGTGAATTCGCTTAATTGAAGCTAGTTTGTAGCGATATTATTTAGTGAAATATAAGTTCGTTTATCCTGGCTATTTATTTGTGACGATTCCAAAGAGCTTGCCTCTGTTGACTTTATCAATGTACAGCCAAAACTACCAGTTTAATCTAAAAGCAGAAAGAAATATTAGATTTTTAATAATGTCAAATGAGAGTTCTAAATGAGGACTAGGCTAGTCGCTAATGCAATATCTAGCTAGAGCTGGTACAACATAGCTGTATACGAATAAGCATGTTGAAATGATAGAGCCGCTGTGACGCAGTAAGTTTTAAAGTTAATATTTATGTTTAGTTAAGTAAAGAAGAACTTATCTGATAAATAGAAATAGCTTCAAAAATGACAGACCAAATGCGAGACAGTTGTAAAAACTAGGAAGCAATCAACACTGGACAACAAGTTAACGGGGGTTAATAAAGTGTTATAGTTATAATGTTAACACCTTATTGTACTAAACAACAAGATCGTGGGGATAACACCGCGGATTTGTTCTAAAAGATAGCCTTAGTAGATTAATAGATAAATAAAAATATGGAGACAAATCTCACAGATTGTGGGGCTAGCTCAATCTGTGAGATTTGTCTTATCTATTTTGGTAGGTTCGAGACTTATGTTATGGATACTATCTCAACGATACTATATTTTTTAACAAATACATATATAGATAAACATCCAAGACCCATGCCAATCAGAAAAAGTTCGTTTTTCATCATGACCCGACCGGGATTCGAAACCAGGACCTCCTGGATAGCGGTCCGGCATGGTAACCATTACGCCACGGAGGTCGTCAAATTTTATAAACGCAATCTCTACAAAATCGATAGCATCCATAAAGGAATTACTCCTAACAACGAAAATTATACTCCAAATCTGGTCATTCAATATTAAATTTTAATTTTCAAGTCTATTTAGGGTCAATTTCGAACTTGCTAACATATATCTAGATCTAGAGCATCCCGTTTATTAGGCTAATGGGCTAGGTAATATAAATGCGTGCCGCTATGTCGCGTGACACACAATTAATTTAGATTGCTCGAACGTTACAGTCAAACATATACTTCGGGTCTGACAGCCTCGTCACACAGCTGAAGTTCTCTCGTTTGATAAATTCGAGTGTTTGCGTCGAACGGCAGAACTGACCAGGCAGGGTTGAAAATTTCAGTAAAATTACTGGAATGTACTGTCAACAAAGGACAAAATTAATTACACCAACATGATTTAAGATTTCTAAATATTGCATTGAAGGGATTTACATAAAAAATTACTTATCAATAGTTTAATGTATTGTACTATATAATAACAAATTTTCTAGTAAATCCCTTCACGCGACATTTAGAAATTTTTTATCATATTTACAAACCTGGATAACTCTTTTATTGAATGTACCAGCAGGTCTATTCTCGTATAAAAAACAGTCAAAATCTAGTCTCATTCTCAAACGTTAAATCGCTCGTTTTGTATTTGACAAGATATTGACTTTATTATCAGAATAAACCCGTAGATATCGATAAGAATAAAAAAATCAAAACACTATTAGCTAACCCGTGCATATTAAATTTTTATGTGCATATTTCTTAAAGCGTAACTGTGCACAATTTTCTTAAAGTACTCCTTTGTTATTTAATAAAGCGTAAAGATTTTCCTCATAAGCAACTCTTTCAGCCGTTTAATAAATTATCGCATCAACCCTTGTGTCTATTTTCAAGAAAAACAAGCACATTAACTTGCACTGAGATCGCCGTACAAAAGTGTGCTTTGTACAGTCGCGAACAACAGCTGTTAACAAAGTAAATGCTAGAGTTTTGTTGGAAATAAATTCATTGAATGTGTGGTGTCATTCTGACAAAGTTTACATTCTATATATGTATTGAGAAGAGCTGGTTCAAAAGATTTCCTTTTGTTCTTGTGTGACTAAAACACTATGATAATATCAACTATGCCATATCCAAATCACAAACAAATATTTTGTCCCTAATGCTTAGAATGTGGCTATCATGGTCATTATAGATATCTAAGGTTTCCTTAAGAATACACCTGTCCTTTAAACAGTGAAAACGTGAGTATTTACACATAAAGAATAAATAGTTTAAGTATTTAACCTTTAATCGAGCAATAGTACAATAGTTACAACCATTAATTGAACCTTACTTTCCAGACTTAACGAGAAACGCAGGCGATACACATTTTGTGCGATCGAGTCTACGGCGCACAAAAAGTATGCATGGCGCACTTTACTAACCCAATGAAATGCATAGCATTAAGTTTGCACATTTTAAATTCAGCCGTACAACTCCAGGCAACTGCAGTAACAACAATTAAAGCAACGAATAGGAAAGTGCAGTCGTTAAAAGTTCTATCTACATTTAGAAAATACGATTTTGTAACTAAGGAAATGTGTATTTCGAAATGTAAATTAAATTGCATGTAGACTTCTAAAAAATAATATAAAGTGTGAATTTAACATTTTATAATTGCGTTGTGTTGTCTTTTTCATATGCGACAAGGTGCACTTTGCAAAGTGTGGCCGCCGTTGTTATTTCTGGCTATACAGCAGGCGACTGCAGGCACAGCAGCGGTGGAAATGTGTGGTGGGCTTGTCCCGGTCCTTTGCCAAGTCTTTTGCCCACTGCTGAGTACAGGGCTCTCTTTTCGTATGCCAACCTTCTTGGTCCTATGCTATTTGTAGTTCATATTCGAAATCAGAATGTTGGTTCAGAGAGTTCTTTACAGACTAGTACTATCTCTAGACAAAAGTACATGTTAATCATAAATGATTTGTGTAACTAATCTACACTGTTCGGAAACTAAAACAAAAGGAACGCTTGTAAAAAATATATTTGCTAGCTCCCCATCTCTCTCTTTTACTTTATTCATCCATTCTAAGCATAGACGGTAAAATACCTTGCAGAACTCATCTATGAATATAGATTGAGGTCTCTCTGTTTTGAGTCTATATTATTTTAACGTTGCATATTAGTAACTATGTATTACATAATTATCTTCTAAAATAGAGACATAATGTTTTACGGTAAATCGATTTTAATAGGATACCTGGCTTGACGAAATTTTGATGGGAATTTCACAACTTTCTGTCAATTTTCTATTTTTCAAAACATTCGTAGGATCATGAACGTTGAGCTTTTAATTAATACTAACACTTGTCTATGTAAGTATACAACATGCAAAGTTGCGCCCCGTAATCATTGTGCTTAACGCCCCGTTACTGAGGGCACTTCCGGTGTCTCGTGAACGACTACACAACTTATACAAAAGCCTCGCCAAATTTACTTCCGGATCTATTCTGTTTGTGAGTAAAAGTTCTTTTCTGTGATAGTTTGGAGAGGCATAGTAATTAATTATATAAAGTACATATTGGGATTGATAGAAGTGATATTTTATTGAGCTTATGTGCCAAAATGAGTAGCTTCGTTTCAGCCTTAGCTTCGTGTTAGCCTGCACGGCTACGTGTCAACATTAAAATTTATGCTATGAACTACTTATTTACAAAATTTTGTCTGATGATGAATTTTAGCAGAGCTCTGATGAGTCAGAACGAATAGAAGTGAGTTTTTTAAAATATATTAGTAAAAATAATTATGAAATTCACCTCATCAATGAAAATTTACTTGAAATTAATATCACATTACAGTAAAATAATTAATCAGCCAGGTCAATTTTTTACCCTTTCAAATTCCCGGACACGTAAGTGCTTACTCAGCAGTATAGGAAGCCTGTGAACATTTTTCATTATGACTCATTTAATATTGGCAGTATTGGCACAGATAATAAATCTGTCGTTGTGGATTTCTTTCGTTTTAAATTTTAAATATTGTATGAATTAAAATCAAATAAAAGATTGAATATGGAGAATGTCATTCACCAAGATTGACTGACTAACTGTAACTTCAAGTCAACGCTACTGGACCAATTAACCAACAAGACAAAATTTTTACATAAAAATATATTTTAGACGTATGTGAGGGATCCCGGTAGCCAATCCGCATTGAAGCTGCGTGGCAGAGATCGCTCTAATTCCTCCCGATTGAAGCGACATCCGTAACCCTCCAGTGAAATGATTATGGATTGATATGATGAAGACTAGAAGGGAAAATCTCTTCCCATTCCCGGGATAAATAAGAACAGAACTGAACAGACAAATAAGTCATCTAATCAGATACTAAATGTATGTGTAATGAGGATCAACTCTTTGTGGAAGGTATTATCAACATTCGTGGGATCAAATCCATTTTACACACAGAAAAAACTCATTTTAAATTAGAATAATCATTTTATTCTTTTATATGATTTAATAAAAGCTATCAGTGGTAAGTCAGAAAGCTTTTTAAAGGGTATTAAATTACAGGCAGGGTGAATTCCAAATGATTTTGATTATAATTGAATAAATCCATTAACTGTTTTAAATTTTACATCACAAAATCCATTAATGGAGTGCATTGTTGTCAGGGAAACTGCTATTCATGTGTTTATTTCATATTTACTTAAATTGCTATTGACAAAATATTAATCAATGTTTTTGTTTACAGTATGTACTGTGGAAAATTAAACAAACATGTTTTAACATGGTGTTATTGAATTTACTTTCTTGAATTTATTTTCCAACTGCCTTCAGTTTCCCTGTATGTCTTAAATTAGCAAAAACGCCCTGGTGCTGCGTGACGATCGAATCGTCTGGTAGCAAATGTCAAACAGTAGACAAACAAGCAAGCGGGCTACCTGATGGAAAGCGGTCACCGCCGCCTATGTACATCAGTAACACCAGGAGGGGTGCTACCAATGTGTTGTCCACCAAGGAGGTTGGAGGAAAGGAAGGAGGAAGAGAAGGGAAAGAAGGAGGAGGAAAGAGGGGATAGGGAAGGAGGCTTCCGGATCTCTCACTCACCGAACGAAACGCATTGCTGCTTCACGTCGATATTTTGTGAGTGGTACTTCCCCGGTCGAGCAAGCCCATTTCATAATAATTGCTCTACCACTCCAAAGATTTATGTTTATTGTATTATTTTTTTCTTAAATAAAATCTAAACAAAGACAAGTGACAATATGACACATTAAAAAGATTTATACAAGTAAAAAACAGCACTTTCCACTCCAGGGATTACGAAGTGAGTTGTAGTGTAGCGAGAACTTTGTTTGCATTTAGTTTGAATATTGTTTGAATACGAATCGGATTTGATTCCCGCATAAGCGTAAATATTTGTCATGGTGTTTCCTCACTGATGTACATTCGCTTAGCTATGGTACACCGAAAATAAAAAAACATATTAAAAGTTCATTCGAGAAAATAAAAAACAAAATACGATAAGTAGTATCTTGTATTTTACGAACATAATATATTAATGGTAATAGACAAGTTTCTATTGTTTATTATTTTCATCGAAATTACAAATTCATATGTCACAGATTGCAATAAGTTGCTTGCGTTGCATCGCTGCATTGTTTTCCAGTCGTCATCTGCGGAAATTCCATTTAAGATTTATTTTTAATCTGTTATATTTATATCTACTGTAGTTACTCGTATTTGCTCGCGTGGATGCCAATGAGTTACCTATGCATTTTTCCAAGTGGGAAACCTTTTCCCTTTAGAAATAAGAGATTTCTCCGAGTTAAAAGTAGTTTGTCAATGCCCAGAGCTCCAGACCTTAAACTAGACCAGTAAATTATTACACAATATTGTCACACCTTCTGAACTTCTGGACTCCACTACCTACTGCTCAACATCAGGTGGGATGAAGTCAACTTTTTTGGCTAAATAAAAAAAAACTTGTTTAAAAAAAATTTCGACGATAATTTTTTACATAGACTGTCATAGACTCACACTGTTCAAGCGTAAAGATTATACCACGATATGTGTTTATACTGTGTATTTGATAAGTGCTGAGTTAACTTGCATCTATGAATAAAACATTAGATACAGATCAGATTACGCGATCTATTTGACGACTTCAAATGGCCGAGTGGCTAGTTTAATCTATTATGCTTGTGAGTGGCAGCAAGTTTTCGTATCAGGGAAAATGTATACTTAACTGTTTGTTCATAGAGCGAAGTCAAGCATAGCACGAATTCACGACGGAAACGCAGCGACAACATTCGATCACAAATCGCGACGAATAAAAACGCGACAACGATAATTTGCTCTTTTTAGACAAGTTCTATGTCTAAGTGACCATCTCTACAAACGAGGGTATCGCGACAATAATATCCTCGTGCCACCTAATTCTATACATTGTCTTAGAACGTGTCTGCATAGGCGATTTCATCGCGGCGATATTTATTTGGACTTGTCGCGATTCTCTTCACTCGTGTAGCAGGTGTATTCATATTTTTATATATTCCTGCATTAAATCCTTACTAATATTATAAATGAGAAAGTGAGTTTGTTTGTTTGTTTGTTATTTCTTCACGGCTTGACTAAGCAGGCGATCATTATGAAAATTTGCATACATTATTGTTAGAGGTACAGAGCCCAACATAGGCTATCCCGTGAAAGTATGTCGTTCCAATGGGAAGATAATTTTTCTAAGAATAGAGGGCGCTGTATCGGCCAACAGATGGCGCCACAAGTCGCGCTATGGGTTGTTTTGATGTCAAACGAGATCTATGTCATAAAATTAACGCGAGTGAAGCCGCTGGCAAAAGCTAGTTTAAAATATTTCCACTTACAATAACTTATATATATACAAAGGTGTTGGGTGCGTCACGCGGCGAGACTACTGTGGCGCCGTCTCGTCGCTTCTCCTCGTTGCGTGGCAACCACCCTGCATAACCCCTTGGGTTGGCTGACCTCCTAGTACTTGTTGTAGATATTCAAGAATACATGGTGTTATGACTGTAATATATGAGAATGAGTTGAGTCTAAAGATGTTTTTAGATTTCATATTAATTGTCGGTTTTGAACTCATTCTTCTTTTTATGGAGCTGATTAGTCTCGAACTTTCGACTGTGGCAGTATCACCGTCGCAAAGATTATAGGCATGAAGAGGTTTACTAAATGCCCGAGCACACGCTACCACGCTACGTTTAGCGGCGGCGATCGGCGTTTTGTAGCTGCATTTAGCTTATTAAAGCAACTAAATCTAAGCTTTGACTAACAGTAGCTTGTCTGTACAGCTAGCTGTTAGAAAAAAAGTTAAATTCAAGTTTATTTACAGTTAAGTTAATCGACTGCCGATAGAGTTATCATTCTAAAAAAAGTTGAAAGAAAAATAATAAATTTATTAAGAATGTACCTACCTAATGTGTAGAATGATCAATACAGTCGAGATGCCGAATTATATTTTAAATTGTGAGAAACTGAAAGATGATGTTTTTTTGTGTTTACAAGAACACAAATAACTCGCAAATGAAAAGACAATAAAATCAATTGAGTTTGCAAACTTGTTGAAGTGGTCCCGCAAATTAAATGTAAAGTGTTCATCGATTAATTTAAAGGAGTTGTTCGTGACAGGCGGAGGCGTGTAGACTTTGTGACTTCAACCACTGTAGGTAATATTGAATATATTCATGTTACTTGAAAAAAATAAATTCTATAGATATTCAGTTTCATTTGGCGCGACACATCGAGTAGGTACGTAGGTACACGTATGTACGAAATCTCCAAACTAGTCTTATTTTACTAATAAATCGATATGAAATCAATCGATCACAAATCGCTACATTACAATGAAACACACAATATTATGTTACCACAATATGGTATGAGAATAAACATCAAAACTTGTTCCAAGTATAGTTTTATTTCATTGAATTCAGAATTTAAATAAAAAATCGTTTAATTGTATAAAAAAGCTAATTTAAAGTTAAAGGCAACGAGCAAATAGAAAATGAAGTATTGAGCAAAAGTAGTATGAAGCAAAATTTTAATTAAGAGTTTCGAAGTTTGTCCTATGACATTTTTCCGCGATAGTTTTTCTCTCGGGATACTTTCTTTTATTATATTGCAATATCAAAGAGTAGTACTAGATGATGCCTGCGGTTTTCCCCGCAAAATTCCGTTGTTTCCGTCCCCCAAATGATGTACTATACAGAATGAAAACTAGGTATCCAATTTGTTAATTCGCGGTATTGTGTACCAAATCTGTCCAGCTGTTTTCGAGTTGAAAAAGTAAGAAACATCCATACATACTTTCGCATTTATAATATTAAGGACAATAGTTAGATAAAATTATAATTATAGACTACAATTTCTACAATAGATGGTATAACTGCAAAAAAATATTAGTATCATTATTTAATTTTAACTCAACAGACGCCGACAATTTCTGACAGTTAAGCAGACAGATTTCAGAGAGAGAGCATTGTGAAATAGATCTAAATACATTATGGTGGTACATAATCAATATCTACAATAGAATGCTATAAAACAGGAAGAAATATTAGACAATTAGCGAAATCTCTAACAGCAGACACCGCTCTCATTATCCCCTAATTAGTAATTCACCACGTTACACGCCAGCAATTAGTTAACGTTGCCAATGTTCAATAATGAATGATTTGCACATAGCTTGCTGTATCAGCTTAGTGCAATATAGTGGCCGGTTATTTATGACTGAGGTGAGAAATAAATGATAGTCGCCGAAGGTACGAAACGAAGTAGGAATTTTTTTTTTACACGATTTCAATTAAATTTCATAATTCCAAGAGAGGTATGGCGCAGCGGATAATCCGCTTAAATCGGAGCAGCCCGTCTGGGGAAGGACCACCTTACAGAAGATCGTAGCCAAATAGCATTGGTCTCGGCCAAGTTGTGTTCCTACGGTATGGTCTCCAGAGCTCCACTTGGGGGGGTTGGGAGTTTTGGAGGGTTGGCAACGCGTGAGTGATACTACCGGTATTGCAAGCGTCTATAGGCTACGGTGATGCTTACCATCAGGCAGGCGCCGTATGCTTGTTTGTCAACATTGTAGCATAAAAAAAGATAGTCTGACCACCTTCTTGTAGGCGGCCGTCCTGAGCTTTCCATAAATGCTCTACTGCTCCAGAAACTGCAGTTAATATTTTATCTACTCCACACTGCATCAAATAATTAGAAACTATATAATACTTGGAAATGTATTGCTTAAGTATTAACAGTATATTTTGGAAGCATCTCCACACTTACCGCGCGTGCACTTACCTTACCTATTATGAAAACGTTTTAAGCCGTTGCAAAGTTACGTCGGAAAACTTGAACAAAACTTTAAAGGAAAACTTTACAGGTAAACTACTTAACCCAACTCTCACCATGAAAGATTGTAGACAAGGGCACAGGTTTGCATTCTATCTTCGCTTTAAGTTTTTTTTTTAAATGAACAGTTACACAATCTCTGTGTCTAGATGGTAATCTCTGTTTGAAGAAATGTCTAATCTCTAATTGACAGTTCTGTGGCGCGTTGGTAGTGACCCTACTTTCGGCCCTAGACCCACAGGTTCGATTCCCGCTCGGTGCAAACATATGGGGTATGCTGTGTTTCTCTCGAGTCTGGGTGTTTTCTATGTACAATAAATAAAATAAATTACTACTTAGTAACTTTTTTTAAATTCTAATAAATTTTCATGTTTAATGAATTTTAGTTGTAAAATATTTAAGTCACGTAGCTCGAAATAGTTATCTATTTGGAATTTAATATAAACAGAGTTCATTCATCTGAAATTTTATAAATTTTCTGATAAATGATGATGCTGATGCAGTCCCTATTCAAATCGAAAACAATATCAGAAAGAATTTTTATTATCAACCAAACTCAGTAACGATGAATTTTAATTGAAATTATTTGGATTAAACTTTTTGCAAAACAGAACTTTGTGGTCAAATTTCCATGTTGGAAAAGTTGTTAATCCCTAACGTGTCAGCACCCTAATGCATGGCGTAGCTAATACCAACGGAGGATTAGTACACCCCAACATTTGTTTGTTGGATTGTGCACGTAGAGAGATAGATAGATAGATAGAATATACTTTATTTGCAATATACATCCAACAGCACAAAGAAATATTACATTAAAATCTTACATACTAGTGTATTAGCAACAAGGCGGCCTTATTGCTAAAAGCAATCTTTTCAAGGCAACCTTAGGGTAACGAATTAAAGAAAGAAAGAAACGGGCAGGGCAAGCAGAACAAGAATCTGATTAACAAAATTTGCAACGTAATAAGTACATAAATCAATAAAACTGAACTAACTAGAGACATGCCTGTTGGTTGGTAGCCTTAAATATATGGATTTTAATTTCGTCGTTTTCTAAAAGGGCTATTTCTTTCTCAAATCCGTTTCAAAATGTTTAACAAAATACTCCCCAAGGAAAAAAATTTTAATTATTAACTAAACTATTTAGTTATTATATCTGAGATCCATGATTAAATCTGTTTTAGTTAATAGCGACTGGACAATACTATAGGGAGCCATCTTAGATATTTATATTTACGGTGTTTTGTAAAACAACGAGCAATTTTGTTAAATAGCCATTGCTGTGATCCATCTGAGATTATAAACGAGTATAATATAATATACCAATTTTAATCATGCAGGGTAGGTCAAACAATTTTTTATTTTTTTTTCAATTTGCACCGATAATTATTTTGTGACATTGTTATTTGATGTGAAAAATATGATAATGCTAATTTACAATAAAGTTTTGTTGATAAAA
The DNA here is from genome assembly GCA_905163395.2 of Endotricha flammealis. Lineage (NCBI taxonomy): Eukaryota > Metazoa > Arthropoda > Insecta > Lepidoptera > Pyralidae > Endotricha > Endotricha flammealis. Next base: position 6,180,723 of record LR990866.1, read on the forward strand.
CAATTTTCATTTCCACATTAATTAAACATTTATCAAATTGAGTTGAAAACATTAATTACGATAAAACAAATAACAGTAATTAGCGGGATGTCGATCAAATATCTGCAAACAATGTGATTGAAATAACGCGGTTCTCCGATATCCTACGGTTTTCATGGAACAGTAATGAATTTGTTAATTAAATAAGTCAATTGACACAATATGAAAATAGTTGATTTATATTGTTTTGGTTTCATAGCATTGTTAGTATCTATAAGGTTAAAAAGCAAGTTTTTTTTTTTTTTTTTTTATACCACACAGGTGGCAAACAAGCATACGGTCGGCCTGATGGTAAGCCGTCACCGTAGCCTATAGACGTAAGCAATACCGGGGGTATCACTCACGCGTTGCCAACCCTCCCAACCCCCCCAAGTGGAGCTCTGGAGACCTTACTCACCGTAGGAACACAACATGGCCGAGACCAATGCTATTTGGCTACGATCTTCTGTAAGGTGGAGGTCCTTCCCCAGACGGGCTGCTCCGATTTGAGCGGATTATCTGCTGTGCCCTACCTCTCTTACCTATTTCCGTACACGTAATTGTTGAGACTGTTTTTGCCTTTTTTTTGTTTGACAATTAAGAAAATCGGAACATAATCTGACCTACCGAGACTGTCTCGCGCTGACCTTTAACGAAGTTCGAAACTGACACTTGTTACCACTTATTACTCAGTGCACCATGAAATCGATTTTCCATTGTTTTATAAGCTGTGAGTCGCGTCGTTGGCGACAAGTGGCATTTAAAAATATCTTTTATCAAATAATTCTAAACATTAAAACGAAAAAGATTTAAGAAAAACCCTCTTACAAGTTAAAAAAACAAGTTAAGAAAATGGCAATGAACAAGATAAATAGCTTTGATTTAAGACAAGATTTATTACAGCCTTCCGGCATGACACGGCATGATAATGAGTGTAATCCTCAAGTAACCGATAATACCCTATAAATACAATATCTGATGCCACCCCAGAGAGATTTATAGATTAGCATTAGTGGTTGAATTTCCGGCTAAAACTTTGGGTTCAAGAAAATATTTGTTTTAAATGAAGCATCTTACAACTTTAAAAACTTATCCTATTTTTTTTGTTTATAGTCAGGAAAATGCATTACTGCATGCCACTTGGAGAAGCGACGGGGGTCTGTCGGGCTCACCTCTTTGGCCTGACCGACTAAAAACCTGACTGTCTGCCACCTTCTCCGCCTTCACGTGGCGGGGTCGGGGGCACTGGTGATACTTCCGTAACCCCGTCGGCGGGTGTCCGTGCTGCCTTTTCTCCACAGGTCAATTCATTTCTTCAGAGAGTACTTTGAAAGCACTTTCTCTAATCAAAGTGTACACACAATAATTATGTTTAATTACCTCTACAAGGTACCACCGTTATGGAAACAAAATCAAATCGGGATTGAAAAAAATTTGGTATTTCATAATTCTTTGTGATGAATTGATGACAATAAGATGATGATGACTTATGAAACGTCTTTCACTTTGAGGAAACCATAGCAGGTAGACCTGTCATTGTTGATTCATCCTACGTTCATAATTAGTAGAACAGTGAACGTGGAATAAACCGTTGAAGGATGAAGAAGGACTCGTGCGTGATAAAAAAAAAAAAAACAATGTCTTCAAGGTCTTTGTTAAAAATATATTCTCAAAGCTAACCCAAGTAAAACGAAGATGCATGAAGTAAACGCTTTTTGATAGTTCCAAGATTGCAAGAATGGCTAAGAGCACAAATAGTGATTAATCGGGGATCTTCGGACAAAAAGGCTCATCGGTCAATGTTCCCGCGTCTATTTTTGTTGCCGTGATATTAATGAGGCTACCATTTCCCGTTGCAATAGCAGATTTTACGGACAACTTAAGTCTTGCTTTTGTTTAAAACCAACATTTAAGATTTACTTTCAGTATTTGTTCAATGCCAATTATAAATTATGGAGAACTACAGCTACACCTACTAATTTTATTGTAAAGCAGATTCGTTTAAGCTTGTCTGGTTCATTAAGAATTAAAAAAAAATTAGCCTTGGGTTATTAGTATGTTCATGCCTTAGTTATGATCTAAGGTTCATGCATTTAGGGCTACCAACATCTTTATGAACGTGAGTGACGTTTGTAGGAGGGCGTTACTGTGGCATATTTTCATACATTTTGAAGGCGAACTGTCAAAAAGTGACATACAATATGAACGGGAGTTGTAGTTCCAATTTCGGCCACGTTCATAAAGATGTTGGTAGATCTGTAGATAGTTCTATCCTGGTTCTATCAGTAACAAGTAACAGTCATAAAAAATATTAAATCAGGTTCTTAGTTTCTTTATTATTATTTTTTGCCTTTTTTATGTATGAACCTATTTTGTCTAACATTTACTTAGACACTTTTCAAAGAATAAACTCATTGTTTCAATCCTGCTATATCTATACTATAAGTATGTAGTATCAGTTTAAATTTTAAGAAAAATTTGCGAAAATGTAAAATCTCTTTATTTTATTTATGGGAGCATTAAAACAACTTGTAAAAGTCTGGGCTGTACGGCCAACTATCAGAATGTTCGCAGCTGTAGTTGCAAAGTTCGACAGTGATTTGTGCACACGAGCGGAATTTGCGATCAAATAGCTTTAGCACAAAATATGGCCCCGGTACTCAAACTTAGTAATAGTAGCATTATCCTCAACCGGAATACATATTGCTGTCTTGTCACTAGCGAAACTTTATTTGGCATTTACCAACACCTAAAACTTGAAGTGTTTACCTATAAGCTATATTAGCGTAGTGTCTTAGTTAATTTTAATTTGTCCCTAATCAACAGTTGGGGAACCAATAAATAAATATTAAGGCTTCAAAATTATAACTCACCAGCATTTTTTTACAAATTGTATTCTTTTTGCAAAACTAACCGAAGAACGAAGAAGAGTGAGACCAGTGGAGACGGAGATGTTTTCCCAGCTGTGGGAAACAACAACTAATAAAGTAATAATAAGTATATAAATAGCCGTCGGCGCTAGTTAATAACGGGATTGAGCGTGGGAATAAAATTCTAGAATAACGGTTATGTCCCATTTCCATGAAAAAATTATTTATTTTTCCGAATACGTAAAAAAAGTATGAAAGTTTCGATCACAAAATTTACAGTAAAAATGTTTTTAACTTAATAACACCTGTTTATCCTGTTAAAAGTGAAAGAGCATACAAGTGATATTGATTACCGATTTACTTAACTCCCTCGAGGTGGTAATAACAGTAGACCATCTGTGCCATCTGCCCCTGTTTAAGGGGAGATCTGATATTTGAACGTGTCGGTTAGTTTACTTGGTTGTAACTTTTTATGAAAGATCTAACATTATTTATATTAAGTTATCTATACTAACATTATAAAGAGGAAAGATTTCATAGCTTGTTTATTTAAAAAAATGAGACGTCTTGATAAAGTACGTGGGACGATATAAATAAGCTCGTTTTAGATAGGTTACCATAAAAAAGGTAGGTTACCAAGTTTTTTTTTTAATTATTCTTTATTGCAGATAAATTAAGACAAATTACATTATAAGAAAGAGTGTACAGAGGACAGGTTACCTCTATATGAGACATTTTGCCTATTGCCGTGCCGTGCCGTGCCGCATGCCGTGTGGAATTGAAAATCCGCCTTCACTGAAGAAATTTCGCTATCACTTTTCTTCGGGTCTTGACTCAGAGACTGTATAGTAGAGACAGACAACATCAACAAAGAAAGATTTTTCTTTTTATTCACTTATGTTTATATTTTAATATATATATTATATATTATTATACATATTACTTATGTTTATATTCACTTATGAATACGTTGCATTTTTTTTTACTTTACTATTATATGTATACTGGCCAAAGAAGAAGAATGAAGCCGTAAAAAATAAAAAACTATGTTGCATAAAATACAATATTAATATTATTACCAACCCCTAACATGTCCAATATTGCTTTTAATGTATAAAAGCTATTTTATGTTTGGGACTGTGATGGGTGACCAGGAAAATGGGGCAAAGTGGCGCATCAATCAATCAATTGTACCCACATTGTACCCATAAAATGCAATGTCTTTGTTATTTAATTGGATTTTTATGTTATTTTGAAAATCGAGCATCTTTTTTTGGTTATTAATTAGTTTACATTTATTTGGTTTTCGAAATTGGTGTTTTTTCCCCTGTTCTATTAATGATAGAAATGCATGCAATATGCAATTTCATGGCTACTGATTTGATGTCATTATGGAACGCATTTGGAATTAATGTTAGTTATTACTTCGAAAATGAGCTTAAAAGTATTTAAATAAAGTAAGTATATTATCAACTAAAAATAAAATGAAAACTTGGGTAATATTAGCATTACTTTTGTAATCCTAATATTATAAATGTGAATGTGTGTTTATTGAAAGCAACAAGCAACCAATGAGTTGATTATTTTAAGAGCATTTTACAAGCACGGTCTAAGATCTGAAGAGTGTCGTACTGAGACAAAAATATATTTCGACAAATACAGTAGAATCTGTAGAATATATTGGTTATGAAAGTCAAAATGTGACGAAGAGAAATATATGGAACACGTTTATCTGTGCCCCGGGCATCAAATAAATCGCATTTTAGCTTGAGATTGAAAAGTACGCGCAACATTTTACAATACCCAACTCTTATGTGACTTCGATATCATTGTATTTAACTATCTGTATATATACAGATACACGGGTCTCCCTTCAATCGTAGGATATTAGAGCGTACTCTGCCACGGTGCTACAATGCGGATTAGCGTTACAGCTCTCTTCGATATCATTGTATTAAACTATCTATACACATAAGAGTTGGGTATTAAAAAATATATTGTGCACCGTGTTTTGTAGCACCGTGGCAGACTACGCTCTAATATCCTTCGATTGAAGGGAGACCCGTGTCCCTGCAGTGGGATGATAATGCGTTGATATGATGATATGATTAAACGATCTTATTTGCGATCAAATAGCTGAACTTATACACAAGGCAATCGAAATTTTTTTTTACCAGGAGCTAATCGATTGGGCTTTTATTTTATGTAAGAGCTTGGCAAACGTGCATGCTGGTCACCTGATGTTACGTGACCACTGCCACCCATGGAGCACAGACACAACGGGGGAGTCCCTGAACTGCTGCCGGCCTTTTAAGTGCATGTATGCTCGCTTCTTGTAGGTTCCCAAGTCATAGTCTTTCGGAAACACCGCTGGCGGAAGTTGGTTCCAAATTTTACTGGCCGGATTGTATGGCTCGTGCATATACAACATTCATATTAATTTCTTTAATCTGAAATACAAAATGTTTATATAATGTAACTTATGCACGTTACAATTTTAGTAAAACATTTTCTTAAAATTCCGACGCTGTTTACGCGATCATATAGTTATACCTACATCAAAACTCTGGAAGTTTCCATCACGTGTGTGCAACGCAAGAGAATTGCAACGTAAACTTACCACTTCCCTCAACCCAAGAAACTGCAAACTTCCAACTACTTATCAGAGTTTGATTATATTGACTTTTCAATATAGAATTCTGGCGTATTGTTGTTGCATACATTATTTCCACTAGCGAACGCAGAAATGAAATAATGTAGATAGTTTTTGAATACAATACAGCGCTTTCAAAGCAGTCGTGTAAAATATGATTTATGAACACGTAGTAACTTTCAATACGAATTTCGCTATTGTTTTTAAAAATGTATCTGTGATTTTAATCTAAAGTAGGTAGGTACCATTGTTTTATATGGAAAATAAGTGGGTCTAATAATGATGTAGGTAGTTGAAACTAGCGAATGTACGCGATTTTAAACGCGTAATCCGGAAGCGTTGTCCATTTTAAAACTATCCTTTAATAAATTTCCATTTTCCGACTAAAACTCTATATAAAATTTTATCTGGACGGAATGTTGCAAAGTAATTGCTGTGAAATGTGTTTTGTATGCAGAAAGATGTGTTTGGTCTGTAAGTGCCGATCTGGAGACTGTTCCTTACTTGCTTTTATATATATATTGTGCTGTCTAACTGGACAAATTATGTAATTACCCTCATATATTTCTCATGTAAGTGACTGTATGGTTTTTTATGGGAAAATAAATATTCTTTAACCTTATCTAAGCAGACTCAGGATAAGCAAGAATGCCGATAAATAGAGTTGCTTGGGTATATAATATTAATCGATAGCAGTCAGCCCCGGTGGCTTAGTGGTAAACTTATTACCGGCGCCAAGAGAGGCCGATTCGATCTCTGCACAGGAGAAACATTCAAAGGAATATTTGTTTTGTGTCTGTGTGTTTTTATGCCTAATTAGCCGTTTTTTTTGAGAGGTAGGGCACAGCGGATAATCCGCTCAAATCGGAGCAGCCCGTCTGGGGAAGGACCTCCACCTTACAGAAGATCGTAGCCAAATAGCATTGGTCTCGGCCATGTTGTGTTCCTACGGTGAGTAAGGTCTCCAGAGCTCCACTTGGGGGGGTTGGGAGGGTTGGCAACGCGTGAGTGATACCTCCGGTATTGCTTACGTCTATGGGCTACGGTGACGGCTTACCATCAGGCCGACCGTATGCTTGTTTGCCACCTGTGTGGTATAAAAAAAAAAAAAAAAAAGCCGTATGAAAAATAGACGCTTGTAGTAAATCTCACTGCGGACTTCTTCTACATAAATCGCGGGAATACGACACCGGGAAATCGCGGGAGATAAATAATCCAGCATCAGAACAAGCCCAACAGACAATTCCACCGCTGTGTCTCTAGGATCAATAACGGCTATTTTAGATTGACAATAAGCAATGATGATTTATTGACGACGGAGGGAGAAGCTACAATCTTCCATTATCCTGCAGCTAAGCAGAGCTGGCCTGAAATTAATAAAAAGTTAGCTAAAATCGATTAAAATTACTTAAAACACATTGCATAAACAAAACTTAAACGTTGTTAAAACGATATATAATAACACTTTCAGTATATCCCGCTTAAGTGATTCTGGAAATATAATATTATGCTTAGTTTTCGATTTACCGTACCCTAACGAGGAATTTCATTAAATGGTATTCAACGTTATCAAGTAGACCAAAGTTTGGCCATAATAGAGTTACCGCTGCATGGACATAATGTTTCATTATAATTTAAAGCCAAATAGAACAGTAATCCGAAACTTGGACCTAGCATAGGATAAAGCAAAATACTGAATAATTTTAGCAATAAGGTCGCCTTGTTGCCGATTCTATTTGGTATGTGTACAATACACAAATAAAGCATATTATTCTATTTATTATTCTATTCACTACGGACTGACCTATTGTATAGTCAGTCAAAATAAATAAATATTCTTGGACGAATCACACAACGCCATCTAGTGCCCAACTAAGCAACAAAGCTTGTACTATGGGTACTAGATTGCTGATACTTAAATACTTTTTTTTTTTTAATAAATACTTATTATACATAGAAAACACCCAGGCCAAGGCAAACAGACATGTTCATGCACACAAATGTTTGCCTTGCGCAGGATTCGAACCCGCGGCCCTCGGGATAAAGTGACCATTGCCAGCCACTCGACCACCGGGCCTGTCAATTTCTGTAAAAATTTCTTCATCTTGATATTTTTTCATTCTACTTACCAGCATTTCGGAATTACCATTGACGGGAAAAATGACAAAAGGAACTCTATCAATGTAGGTCTTTAAATACTTATCATAATCTAGGTGAGTTAAGCAACTCTATCACCATCCTCGTATTTGGGTGGTTTTAAATTTCGAGCTTCAGTGATCGTCAGGTTGAGCAAAACCTCTTATTTTAGACATCTTCTAACAGCAATAACACTAAGTCACAATAGTTATTTGTTATGCAAGGCTGCAAAGTTGTTTTTTGGAGTACTTATATTGAATCCTGAGCGTAGCGAGGGTTTCAAAGGAACGAGACGCAGAATAACTTTGCTGCCGAGCGAAACATACAACTTTTCACCTCACTACAGCGAGGAAAATGCTAGGTGCAAGAAAAACGCAAATAATAAATAGTAAGTGTTAGATTATTCTAAAAATAAGGTTGGCGCACTGGCATGAATTAAGCATTAGGTAATGCATTTTCAGAGGACTGGCGGCGGTATAAGAAATTATAGAATAGAAAGGTTCGAATTTTAAAAATTCTTTCCACGCTAGGGCACAAAATGCACTTTTGCGCTCAGATTTCGAATGACAAACAGATTCTTTCCGAGCTTGTGAGGTGAAAACCTAATTACAGTGTTTTTTTGCAAACGATTTTTTATTACTTTCAAAATCGACTTACTTTCTTCTTTAGTTTCAACTTTTGATTAAATTTCAAATGTGAGTCCTTACCATTTGAAGTAAGAGAAACTAATATTTGTTACCGACAGCTGTGCAGCTAATCGTGGACACAGTATACAGATAAACAGTAACGTACTTAATCCCTTATGAACGAATAACTCAGTTCAGAATTCAGAGATCTTATGTTATGATGGTCCAGAATAACAAGAATACTTACAAGAATACACATTTTTCAAAATTAAATTGAAAGTAATTATTAGTAGTCGAATATTTTTATACCACTTAACGTAAGTTACTCAAAAATATTTTAAAATTAATGATTAATAAATGTTAATTTATTACTGTTAAATAAAGAGACAGCTTGAGACTTAATGTAGAATTGAATTGATTTTGAAATGAGTAACTACTTACCACGCGCCATTCGACTCCGAACCCGTCATACACTTTCGTTAACGTTCTTACATACGTAGAGCATAATCTGAAGTTACTAGTCGATATGAAGTCGTTTCGACCAGAGGCTTTCTGTTAACCGCCATTATTTCTACCATTCATTTTGGTAACTCCCATTCCATACACGTATAGAGTATATCTGAAGTTGATTCCCAGTCGATTTGATGTCGAATCGACAAGAGGCTTTCCATTAACCAAATAATTATAGTACGAACAAAGATAGCTAATAAAACTAACACCAATTTTGCAAGGAAATTACTATTGTCCCATTCATCCACTGAACGGGATAATAGGTAACATAATCTTCACAGATAATAACATACAGGATTATGTAAGCGGCTACAAGGGGTTCGAATGTTTGGTCATCGCTTTGACCGTTTACCTTCAATTAGGGAGGTGGCCGAAATAGGTCCCCGAAAGGGAAATTGTTTTTTCTCCTAATAGACCGTCGGTCGAACCTCATTTTTCGTAATAAACAAGACACGAATACTAAATGTCCTCATGGTGGATTATAAAATTCATATTCTCACTTAAATCTTTTAATTTAAAATGCTACTTAGTAAAATTGTGTCTTGCTGGCTGTTTTTTCCTATTATCTGTAATTGCACATTCGCTCGCCTTACGACATTTTTACATACAGGAAGCACGCAAACAGGAAGCGAGTGAGACTTAAGCCATCTTCAATCAATATTACCTACTTTTATAAAAATTGCCTACTTTTTACAGAACTTTTCATAAAATTCTTATAAATAAATAAATATATATATAGGGACAATTCACACAGATTGAGCTAGCCCCAAAGTAAGTCCGAAACTTGTGTTATGGGATACTAACTCAACTTCAACGATACTTTATTTTATAACATATACATATATAGATAAACATCCAAGACCCGAGTCCAATCAGAAAAAGTTCGTTTTTCATCATGACCCGACCGGGATTCGAACCCGGCACCTCCTGAGTGGCGGTCTGGCGTGGTAACCATTACGCCACGGAGGTCGTCACTTTATTTTAACCGTTTAGACTTTATAATAAATTCCATAACTTTTCATCAAGCATCATGAATTCATGATGTGCAAATTTGGTGACTTTTATTATTTAGATTTGGTTTCCTGTTTCGCTCGGTAGCTTACTATTTATAATAAACTCAAATGCAATTAATGAATAGGTGCCTGTTTAAGTCTGTCAAGCAGATACTATTGGTATGAAAAATGAGGTATAAACGTCGAACTACAAAGGTTAGGATACGAAATTAACCGCTTTTACCTTTCATTGCGTGTGTTATTTTTGGGATGATGAAGATGATTATATATTGAACCTTGTTTGTGGTTAGAAAGGTTGTATATTAAAGGTTAATAATATCAAATTATGAGTTTTACAAATTAAATATTGGAATGATATTTTTTTACTTTTTATAAAATTTATAAAAAAAAACACAGTGAGTTTTAAGACCAAATATTTTTTAATTTCCACTCAATTTTTAAATGTTTGTTTTCTATTTTCAATCAAGTTTATTTAATAACATTTTTATATTTCTTACAGGTACACAGTGATTTTTTCACCTTCGAATTTGTTTTTCGTAATTTCTTAGAATCGAAACAATTTTTTTGACGCCACATTAAGGTTGAGCTAAAGAAATAATTTGAAAAATTAATTTAATTATGTATAAGAAAATTGAAAATGTTTTAAATTAAAACTTATTAATTTTTAAAAGTCGTAACTTTGAATAAATCATGTATTTAACTTTGAGAGGGTGGTACCTACCTACTTCGGTCAAGCTAGCCTATTTCATATGCTCTATTACAATTCACTGTGCTCCATGGACGATAGAAATCACTTACCATCTGATAACCTATTCTCGTTTCCCAAAATCTTCCATAAAAATTTACTCAACCAACCTATAATGGAAACAAAGAAAATTTCTCAAGGAAATACAATTTCTTTTATCTTTAGACTTGAAGTTTTAGAAGTTTTAGACCATCAAAACAGAATTAATTTATTAATATTTGCATTCTAAACAGATGATTAAGCAACGTTGCTGTTAGAACCCTTTTTTCTTTTACAAAACGTTATCCCCCTTTTAATGCTGTTCTTTTCAGTAACAAGATGCGATTTATTTTAAATGGGGAGACAAAACACATTGCTTGTTCGCTCCCATAATAGAGCCCCTTTAAGATTTAAGAAAGGGTAGCAAGAAACCAAGAAAAATATGAAATATCATCGCATTAGCGAAAGAGTAACGATTAAGTAGATAGATAAGGGAGGAAGCGTTCGTAATTTTAGCTGACAAAACAGCAAAAAGGGTGGTATACAGTACCGGAGTGTTGGTGTTACTTTCAACGAGTTAGGTATATTGGTTAAATTGCTTGGTATTCGGATTTTGAATTTTAAAAATAAATAAAATATCAGTTGAACGCGCGTCACACGCTAAAAATTTAGAGGCTGTTCAATTAATAAAAATTTAAAATAAAAATTCTATTTAAGTCTTAAAAAGTACTTTATATGTGTTGTAATTTTTTTATTGGATTATAATTTCGTTTACTCTAATGCACAGAAGATGAATATTCGCTTAGTTATATTTACTTAAAAATCTATGAAATGTTCAATTATTTACCATTTTACCATCTTTAATTTAACAAACAATATGCATAAAAATAGATTGCATTTTTCCGTTGCAATAACTCTGTCACATTATAACTATTTCTTCACTTTCATAGAGAATGTCATTCCATCGTCGACTGTATAGAGACCACTCTAAAAATAATCATGATGTATATACGTTGCGTTCCAGTTCCATAGTGTGAACAAGTGGCACTGGAATCAAACGTCATCCGCGTTGCTCTTCGCGTGAAAAAATAAAAAAGACCATAACGACAAATTAATATTTTGAAATTGAAAACAAAAAAAGAACTGAGACCTCAACGACAATTAATATTTTTTAATTGAAAACAAAAAAACCTTTTTGAATAGAAAATCGAACTCATTTGAAAAAGGCGCCAAATTGTGTTTACCTATGTGATTTATTTTATCTGTAGTTTGTGTTTTGTTTTTAACAAAGACAATGTTTGGAAACAAATTGTTTAATGTATTGCTTTTAGTTTTTGCATCGACGAGAGGTGAGTAAAAATAATAATAACTGATTTTGTTTTCTATTAAGTATTTAATTTGGTGTTAGTCATTAATTTAATATTTTATTTCAACTGTCTTAATACTAATGATGTTTTATCATTTTATTTATTGATTTTTGGCATTATGTGTACCTATTGATAGTGTTTTGTTTATGTTTATGATTTAGTTGTCAACATTTTATTTTCATAAAGTAAATTTTAATAGGTCACGGAAAAAAGAAAATAGGGTTCATGAGTTCTTTCTTAACAAATACATTTCGTAGTTTTTAACAAAATCAAATAGAAACTAGTACTAGTCAGTGAAAATGACATAATACTAAAATAAACGACGCGAATGAACTGCAGTAGAAATAACGCAGAATTATTTTCGTCACTGCCATCAAAATATGACCGCATTTTGGCAGGAATTTTCCACGCGACATACTCGTAAACATACTCGAAAAAATATTGTATTTGTTTGATTTTAATGCTACTAACGTCACGCCCGGTCTCTGAGGGGTAGACAGAGACTATATTTTTTCACTCATTTCACCTCAAAATTTCTGACTTTTTAACTTTATTAACATAAGTCTAGGTGATCGCACATTAAATTTGTCAGCAACGTGAAGTTTAATGTTATTCCAAAAGCCTACATTTTATGCATAAATTTATTATGTGAATAGTGCAACGAACGGGCCTGACACCCTTCGGACTGCTTCTACTTATAATATAAATACATATTTGTAATATCAACTCATCATCTTCATCAACTCGGCCACAAGAAGTCTATTGCTGGACATAAGCCTCCCCCAAAGTTATCAACTCATTAAATTTTATTTGATCTAAATCGACACAGTCATCTTATTATTGATACATCGAAATCAATGAACTTGTGGATAAGCAAGCAGACCTAGAGACAGTGTCCTTACAAAGATATAAAAGTAACAGACTTGGTAACTCAAAATTTTGACTAAGATGTTATCACTTCTGAAAAACGAATGACCGAAATATGACAGGTGCGATTGATCAAAGTAAAAAGGTTTAGCTGAGTGATATGAAAGAATATACGGAAACCCGGAATGTAACGGAACGGTTGAAACCGCAAAATAAACTTAGTAAATAGAGGGTAAAGCCATAAATGTTTAGGTACCGTCTAATATTTCTAAAATGTTACCTATCGAGAAACTCTTGAGGCACTTATACCAGTAATAATAATAATAATAATATTCATTTATTTCAGACCATAATCCATATTTTGTTAGTATTACAAATTGACTTTAAAAACTAGGGTTAGCATACATTCACATATTTATAACATTATTACCTAATCTAAACTACGTACAACACACTTAGTCCACTGCTTTATGATGTGACAGTCGACACATGTGGCAACAGTGTTCAGAACGCTGTTAGTGCTGCCACGCATCCGATGCATCAGAGAAGCTATTCGCTTTCGCATAATAGCCTGAAAGCCATCAGTGCTTCTCCTCGTAAACATATCCGACGCACTACAGTGCCTGGGCAGTCCTAACAGCGCCCTGAAGCCATTGTTGTACTGTATACGTAAGGCGTTGTATGCCCTCTGCGTATAATTGACCCACAGGGCACTAGAGTAAAAAGACTGGCAGTATGTCTTAAATAGTGTTATCTTTACTTTATCCGTACACTTAGCGAACCTGCGGGCCAACATATTGCATCTGACAGACAGCGCCCTACGCTCCCTTTCTAAATCAGCACAGTCTTTGAGCGACTCGTCGACGCAGTGCCCAAGGTATTTAAATTGCGTAACCTGTTCTAACGGCTTACCATCAAGCACAACTGGTGGCACATCTTGATATGTTTTCGTACCAGATTTAAAAACCATAATCTTCGATTTGCTCCCATTATACCTTAGGCCATGCGACGACGCGTATCTCTCACAAATGGCCAGTAATTTCCGAAGGGCTCTAATTGAAGGACTCAGAAGCACCATGTCGTCAGCGTAGCTAATGTTATTAATAATAGTTCCATGTACCGAACAGCCAACCTGGGCACTGCTGAGTTCTTCAATCAGTCCATTCATGTACAGGTTAAAAAGGCTGGGCGACGTGAGACCCCCCTGCCTCACCCCACATTCCAACCTGTACACTTCCGATAGTGAGCCTGCCCATCTAACATAGTTTCTCTGATTGCTATACCAATATTGAAACAAGCTAGTAGTAAGTAATAACATTACGATCTTTTTCGTTTAACGTTGGCTTCCAGATTGAAGAGGAACTATGAGAAAATAAACTGAAGAAACAAGAGTTGTTCCAGACTAAACAATTAGGTAATAGAGGGCAGAAAACATTGGAGTATTGCTCCAGGTCTATAAATACCACAACAATTATTAAAAAGCATAACTGAACATGAAACGCGTGCACCAAACGGCAATTTGATGCTCCCGGTCACTCGCTAGTTAAGCTTGTTAAACGCTATGCTACCAATTCCGAAATTATACCAACCATATTTGTGTCATGGTGGCCTTAAATAGGGCGTATGGTATTTGTTACGGATGGTGGGAATTTGAAAGTAAATAATGTTACTGAAAGGACAAATTATAAGGACATTGAAAAAAAAATTTGCTTGCCTTCCAATTCAAATGATTATTTAGTTGATTTTGAAATAAAAATTTATATCCGTCGTTGAACATTTTCTATAGACGTGAAAATTAGAAATTATACTGAATCAACTTCGACATAATAGTTAGGTATTATACATATAAAATTGAAAGACAATCGCTACGTAAAAGTGACATCTATAATGACTATCGATAACTTGAAGAAATTCTATTGAAATGGAAATGGATAGAATAGAACCAAATCCATTTCTACAATAATTTGAATGGTTGGCAAAATGTGATTATAGAAGTTCATATTAAATACGTATTGAAAATGTATAGCTATCGGTGTAAATGATAAACCACGAAAACTCAGAACGTCTCTGTCTACCCTATTAAGAATTTACCATGAAACATATCAAATAAGTAGCTATAGTAGATATGAGATAAAAGATAAAATAATCACACATGTTGCCAATGACATGTGCTTTCATGGAAAATCGTATCAAGAAACATTTAATTTCGTTCCCTATATTAGAAAATTTGGAAGTAGGACACATGTGGGACGCAATTTCGTATATGTAAATGTTAATTAATTTACTAATACGACTGATGTCAGACTTACGACTGCGGAAGTTAATAAAATACCTTGTAAATGCCTGCTAATATATTTTTTCCTGAAGTAGCTACAACCGAATAGCGGTATCTCCTTATATGTGTCAGCTTAATGACTCAGAATGACTTTAAATAGCTCGTCGCTCAAATATTAGGGAGTGATGTCAGGATTCTGTAACAAAAGATGAAAACTGCACTATGGGTTTGTTGTTGTCATGTAATTTTTTGTGGTATCTATAACACCAATTAGTACTGTGAAGATTTTGTGCCAAACATAAATTATTGTGTACTTAATTTTTCACCTAACTGGAACAATATATACCTAATATTTCTGAATTAACGTTTTGATTAAATTTTTTAGCCCAGAGCCTTGTCTTGCAAATATCGAATTAAACTCGTGCCCTTAAAGTAGGATCGTTACTAACCTACCAATAAAAAACATTCCTAATTCATTTCAAAAGCAATAAAAATAAACCTTACAGTATTCCTAATCCATACATGTCAACAATTTGATACTAACTCTAAAATTGAATTTCAAAAAAGGAATTCGAGTTATTTGCTGCTTGACTGTACAAATCACAAATTTTGTCAGCGGGCTCAAGGGCCCAGTTCAAAAATCGACTAGGTCGACTGAGCCCGCGGACACCGGCCTGCCGGCCTCAATCGACTAAAGAGCCCAACTGAACCACCAAACTGTCAAATTTAAGGGCCATCGTACGCAACCCGTTACATTTCTTAAATTTCTGTTTACGACTATATCCCAAATTGTACAAATTGAATAATGAGATGTTGGCTGCTTTATGTAAGGACAGGATATTGTTTTATTTAACTTGACGTGTAGTCAGGACTCGATGAAGCTATTTAGTCCTCTCGCTCCGGGCAAAAATTGTATTTGTCGTGGTGTGCAATGACGGCTAAGAAGGAACGTGTTATTGCAAAAGTATGTAGAACTCGGCGTCAATTTAGCTGAATCTTATATTTGCCGCTCTACATTTCCCTGCTTACAGAGATAAGCTATTATGTGTAGTATTTGGAGGTACATAATTCTGATAGTCTTTGTTGTCTTTTCTTTACACATACGAGTCAAAAATTTTAGAATATTACTTAGAATATCTTTATACCAGAGAACGAATGGCAAAAATATTAGGAGATTTTTTTACTACAAATGCAATAGGTCTTTACGCCTCTAATTTATTTAAATATCCATTATAGAGGTATAAATGCTAGTTAGCATATCTGTTAGATATATTCAAAAACTTCAAAATTCAAAATTGTCAAGAAGCAAGCTGGCTAAGTTAACCTATCTAATCTGTGGAACCTGCTCTTATAAAAATAATTAATCCTTTTTGTAGGCGGTAAATATCGCTCGTCAGTTTACACAAATTAAAATTATTTATTAAAAATAATTAGGCGAGATAATAACAGTACCGACCTTGAGGTTTTTTTCATAAAAAGCTTCTGTACCTATATCTATCCTATATAACACGACCGTGGCGAGTGCAAAATCTGTTACAACAGCGTCAAGCAAGGTCAACTTTAACCAATATGTAGATGGGTCTAATTTTACAGTTGTTATTTTTAGTCATTACATCTCTGTATGTCCGTTTTAATTTACTGACTATCAAATTTACACTAATGATTCTAAATTAGGATTATAGTGATCTTTATGCGACTAACACAATAACTCTGTATTTCCCAGAATTTCATCAAAAAAAATTTGCGCGTGCTTCCCACATGTTTGCAATCCACCTGACGGCCTCTGACTTGATTTAATGGACTATTCATTGAAAAAATCCTTAAGTCGCTTACTCTTTTCAATAAATTTGTCAGTGATAGTTTTAGATCAATGTATATACCCCAGTATATAAAGTTTCAAACGGAAAATAAAGATGCACTTTATTGGCTTTTATTTAATCACTCGGGCGAATCCGCGGGTAACAGCTACTAAATAAATAAATATGGGTATTTTTTCGATAAATCCTGATACATCCGAAAGATTAAATTATGACAGCATTTGTTTCGTTGAGATGGAGAGATTAAATTGAAATTGTCAAGGTTTATTATGTCATGTTGGTTTAATATTACGTAATACAAAGTTGTAATGCCCCATAGATGTAAAAGTGTAAATAGAAATATATACAAAAATTGGTATGTATATAGCAATAGATGTTATTTTACATTCCATAATACTTAATGATTGTTTGACGCATTACTTACACAAAAAAAAAGAAATGTTTATGTGTCCTGTCAGCATGACCAATTCTGGCAGGCTTTGCTCGGTCTACGAAAATGATCTTCTTGAAAAATATATTTTCCCTCTTCTTTTCTTCAGTAATAAGTACAAATATTGAAAAAATATTAGCAGAAAAACATTACCAAAAACAAAAATAAGGTATAGACATCGTAAAAACCGTAGGGTAACCGCCCCTGAGTTATCGGTTCGTTAGTGGAAAGCATCGGAAGTATACTAGTCTCGATTTAATGTTATTTCTCCCAAGTGTAAGAATTAGCACATGGAAAACATCGGGGCCGGGCCCCTACAATCTCGTTATGGGGAAAATAAGAATGTGTAAGCGCTTTTCGTTTGTGAAAATCTATTTTTATTAACTACTCAGACTAACTGACAGTCACGGTCGAGTGGCTAGAGATGACTACTTTACCATAAGATTCAGGTTCGAATCGGAATTGCTTTTTATTGTTAAAAATGATAAATAGTAGATAATGCTTTTAGCGTTAAGTCCGCCTTTTGTACCCAAATATTGTGGTCAATAAAGGTTAAAATAAATATTTTTTATTATTTAAATGGTTTGCTTCCTAACAAAATAAAATAAAACAGTGAATTTCAAATAACATTTTAGTTTTTCCCATGAATACCGGTTTTAATAATTGACAGACACCTAATAGATTATGACGCATGATTAATCGCAGTCTTATTATTTCCAAATTGCCGCAAAAAGGTTAATAACAAAGACTAAATCGAAAATAAATCATGGGTGATTTTATGACATGATTAAAAGAGATAATGGATTTCCAGTACAATTAATAATATATGGACGGTGTCAGTAGATTTTTTTATACCACTAAGTGGCACAAGCATACGGCCCTCCTGATGGTAAGCAGTCATTGTAGCCTATGGACGCTTGCAATACCCGAGCGTTGCCGACGATCCTTTAAAATGTGGAGTTAATCGACCAGGGGCCGTACCACAACCTTTTATAACTATTCTTAAACGATTGTGTAAACGAGACATCGCCTTACATCATGTATTGCGCTGTCTCCTTTACATAGACGTTCTTCTTTTGTTTTAAGCGGTCATGGTACGGCCCCAGTACTTCGGAATGACCATTGAAAAAATGCTGAAAGAAGATCTGTCAGCATGTCTTTTTCATGATATTAATATAAGTCTCTTTTTACAATAAATGACAAATCTAATTTACTAGACACTAGGTATTCCATTATTACATAGGTTCTACCAACTTTTTTAACAAAACGTGAAAATACTAAATTCCGAACTAAAAGAAACATTTCGTTATACATTTCACTGTACAACTTGCAAATTGTGGACGACATTTTTATTTTCGTAATGTCCTTAATCATTCTGGCCTTGTCTTCCACTAAACTGGTACAAATAAAGATAGTTCACAATACACATCATATAATTATGAACAAGTGCACAATATTTCGTATCAAAACTCATTTCATTGGATGGTATAATTTTCATTAAATACTACCATATTGGTCTGAATGATCTCAAAGTAGAGTATGCCTTGAGACATTTCTTAACAATTATGCGGTCGGAAAATTTTGTGAAAACAAGCACTTGATATAATTAAATAAATAAATTATTTAAAATACCTGCTAGGTTACTCTGCATAGCAATCGCGATTTTAATTTCAATTCTGTATAATTTCAAATGCAAAATTAACAGCAAATCCTAATTCGTACCCTTAAAATTTTATACTTTACTAACTATTTGGTTAGCATACAATCCGATTTCATTTAGTTTAGTATTGCTGTAATGAGTACCTAAAAGTAGCAATCCAATGGCGATCGAGCGGAATTATCTTCAAGAGTAAGGGGGCTGGTCCCAAAGTACGCTAATCTTAACCATGTAGCAAACATTTCCAGTGCCATCACATAAATGTTTGCTCTGACCGAGAATCGAACCCCCACACTCTGGCGCCGAAGGTAGAGTCACTATCAACACGCAACCGGGCTGTCAATTTATAAGCAATAATAAACTGTCCGATAAGAAAAACTAACTAATATGATGAGAATTTAAAAGTTTTTTTTTTACAACAAAGTTGGCAAACAAGCATAGGCCTGCCTGATGGTAAGCATCACCATAGCCTATAGACACTTGCAGTACCGGGGGTATCCGGTGCTACAACCCCCCAAGTGGAACACCACCGTAGGAACACTACATAGCCGACCTATGCTATTTGGCTACAATCTTCTGTAAGGTAGAGGTCCTTCCCCAGACGGACTGCTCTGATTTGAGCGGATTATCCGCTGTGCCCTGACTCTCTAAAAAAAGTTAACGCTACAAAGAATTAATTTGAAACAAGACCGACCTCTGGCTTTTACACAGCATCACCTCGTATCCTTTATATCTATTTTTAACATCAGATGAAAGTTTAGTCAAAATAAAATGACGTAAGTACCTACGCTGTCTGTAATTTCTTATTCTTCTAATTCACTACTTAAAATGACATAAAATCCAACAACGAAATCCGTCATCTTAGACCGAAATAGATCTGATCTCAGCTTATCTTACTTAAGGATTTGTCATCTCTTTGTATTCTAAGGTTACAGCTCTCGTTTCAGAAGTACAACAATGCAATTGTAACGTAAATTTTATTAACTTCATTTGTACGTTTTATAACGGTAAATTGACGTTACCTCATTGTCAATGACCTAACTCCTGTAGATGGACATCCCAGTCTCGATTTTCATACCAGTCGAAATGTTCTAGGAATAGAATAATTAGTATTTGCACTTGAATTGACTGACTTTATTTCTACTATATATTTATCAGTTATCTAGTAGGCCATAGTACAAGCATTGCTTAGTCTGGAGCTAGATGACGTTGTGATTCGTTAAAGAATGTAATTATTTATTTTTGTAATTTTTTTATTGATGTACTGATGTTTGGCGATACAAACAGGAAGCCTAAGGGGTAGGTACTCCCTTGCGCTCACTTTAAATCTCATAAATTTAAAACGGCAAATGCTAAGTTTTCTTACTACAAATCTGTCGTGTGAACTACATATGTATTTCAGTGGCCTACTGAATTAAAACAAAAAAAAATTATAATATTCCTATATTAAAAATACATACTAAAAATCTACATAGGTATAATCTACTCAAAAAGCAATTACAGGCCAAATTAATATTTTTTAAAGGTACTGCTAACATTCATAGGAATCCAATTTGTAAAATAAACATACCTTTTTTGTGGAACGTATGAACCAAGTACATCGTTCAATAGAATCTGAATGAAGGCCACATTAACTTTGAATAGTTGACCTTATTTTAAGCAATTTTGAACTCTACGATTATTATTTAAATCATTTTCTGTGTGTTAATAGTCTTGTTAATGAAATTGGGTAAACGGTGACTTAATTTAGTCAACATGTTAAACTAATATTATATGAGACTAGCTTTTTTGACCGCGACTTCGTCCGCGTGAAGTTTCGGACCCGTTCCCGTGGGAACCACATTGAATTTCGGGAAAAGCCTTATGTCACTCCCTGATAATGTAGCTTTCTACTGGTGAAAGAATTTTTGAAATCGGTCCAGTGGTTTCGGAGCCTATTCAATGCAAACAAACAATCAAATCTTTCCTCTTTATAATATTAGAATAGATGAGAAAACTTGTTCGTTATCTCATTGTTTTTCGTGATAAGTAATGTAGAAATTAACAATAACAAAAATATTCGCCGTACAATAAAAACTTTAATAAAATCATGTGTAGGTAGTAGGTACCATGCATTCTCTCACAAGAAAATATAGCACAAACGAAAAATGAGTAATTATGACATTAATATGACTCAACTCATAAAAATGTATGTTTGTTTATTAAACTGCGATTATTCGATCCATTAAACATGAGGTGCCCTACATTTTACGACCATCATAATTTTACTGCCATGGCGCATGGCGGTCTTATAAGAGCGGAAAGTTTATAAAAAATATATATGTACTTTATAACATAGCTACATCGCCTATTCTATAACTAGAAACAAAGGCTGATACATCGCTTTAGTTTTCTACATCCTGTGCCATACATACAGGCCATGAGATCGATTCCTACACAGTACAAATAATTTGTTGAATGTGTATTGTGTGTTTATCTTTTGTATGTGTATAATAACATTTTCTCTAATATAATATAATATTATAAAGAGGAAAGATTTGATTGTTTGTTTGTTGGTTTGTTTGCATTGAATAGGCTCCGAAACTACTGGACCGATTTCAAAAATTCTTTCTCCAGTAGAAAGCTACATTATCAGCGAGTGACATAGGCTATAGCTTTTCCCGAAATTCAATGCGGTTCCCACGGGAATGGGCCCGGAACTTCACCCGGACGAAGTCGCGGACAAAAAAGCTAGTCTCTAATAAAAAGAAAATATTCACAAATCAAAGCTGTCATGTCATTGAAAGGGCCACAACACACGAATAGTCCTATAATTAATTAAATGATACACCACAGTTCTATCAAATAACATTTGTAAGCCTTCTTAATATTGATTACTGAGGAGACATCAGCCAAACGCAATTTTCGGCCACTCAGTCAATTTTATCTGATTAAGGTCCCAGCGGGGTTTCCCTGCGTGGTTCTTGTCTTTCTTTTCTTTCCTCACAATTGGCTTAAGGTGTCGACAAAACTGTTTTCTATACCTTTGAAATGGTGTTTATAACTCATGTCAATTCGTATCGAAGTATGTAGGTATGAACAGTCAACGTACTTAGATCATTTTAATTACTGAAGACTTTTCAGTGAACATGTCTGTCTAGTTCTCTCTGTATAGTTATAAATAAATAAATAAATATATAGGGACAATTCATACAGATTAAGCTAGCCCCAAAGTAAGTTCGAAACTTGTGTTATGGGATACTAACTCAACGATGTTATATTTTTATAACAAATACATATATAGATAAACATCCAAGACCCGAGGCCAATCAGAAAAAGTTCGTTTTTCATCATGACCCGACCGGGGATCGAACTCGGGACCTCCTGGGTGGCGGTCTGACGTGGTAACCATTACGCCACGGAGGTCGTCAAGTTATCAATACTTTAATCAGAGTTTAGATACTTTACCTATAGAAAGTACTAAAGTGACAATATAATTTATACCCCTGATTGTATACAATATGATTGCTTTATATGCCTTTGATACTATGAAATATAAAACTGTGAATATTTTTCTGTTTATGAACACTACATAATTTAAGTGTAATTGTAACACAACAAATCTTGATTTTGGCACTCTTTTAACTAGTTTTCTAAAAATAAATAATGAAACTTTAATTTTAATCAAAGATAATCTAAGATGGTAATTGGTACCAGTTTTTTTAAAACTTATTACAAGTTTTACGCCCCAAACCAGTCTTGTTAAGGGAGATTTTTCAAAAGTACTCGGTTGCGTTTTAATCTTGTCAATTGAGAAAGTCGAGGGAACCGATAAATGAACTTATATAAAACTTGAATATTACATTAGGAGCGTGGAGCGTTCGGGATTGCGATCTTTCCTTTTCGCTGACTTTTACCAAACTTAAATAAGATCCGTCGTGACAAAACTCTTCCAATCTTCTACCTGACATTTGAAATTAGAGGCTTGATGACGCCGAGATGAGATAAAATAAGGCATATTTCTTCATTATTACTTTGACGTGATCGAAATTTTCAAATATTAGGTTAAGGTTAAAACGTTCAATACAGTCATAAAATTACATCAGAAAATCTCAAAGTAACTTGTCTCTCAAGTACAAATTGACATTATGACAAAGAAACTTTCTTTTTGTGCCACTGGAGAGGGATAAATATTGTCAAGATGAATTTGGTCTTGTAACCTATAAAGACTACGATTTTTCGTCTTCTCATCATCATCATCATTCCACTGCAGGGATACGGGTCTCCCTTCAATCGAAGGTGATTTGAGCGTACTCTGCCACGTTTCTTTTGCAATGCAATACAATACACCCTCTATATGAAAACCTCAAGAAACATGATGAATTATACTATAAAAGCGAAATATTTACTTACTTTATTGAATTGTTAATAGTTTTTTTAATTTTATTAATAGATACAAAGGCGTTAAAAACCTAATTATATTCAGTTACATGTTATCTATATGCTAAAACTTTGTAAATGAGTACGTTTTGTATACAATTTGTAATTAATTAAGTAGATATATTCTGTACTGTATGTTTTCCAAATAAAATAAAATAAAATAGTTTTCTTTCTTATTCAGAAGTGTAATTAGTTTTATATTCTTTATTTATAATTCTTCTTTATGTGAAATCATGGTACCTAGCTGCATAAACGCATTTTATGTCTAATTTTGCAAGTCTCAAGAAATTTATGAGTTTCCGCACTTAGAATGCAATATAGCATTAAGTCCGCCTATTGTCATCATCATTTATGTTGTGGTCAACAAACATAAATAAATATCTCTTTTTTCTTCCTTAATTAGACAAAGACAGCATGATACTTAAGGTGTCATTAACTTAACGTAAAGTATCGTAAACGTAACTGTAAATAAAGTAAAGTAACTAAAGGCTACTTTTAATGAACTCGAATTAAGCAAATGGTAACATCGAACTTTCTTGTTTGTTTCAGGTGCCTATTCGTGTTTGTCTAATAATGGAACTACAGTCACATTAAACGTAGAAGAGTATAAACAAGTGGGAACAACTGTATATAGAGAATGTTATTGTGACGATTCAGTGAACTCTAAAGTGAAATTAAAGTGGCTGTACCCAAACGGAACCGAAATATCAACAGAATCACTGTAAGTCAATATAAAGCAAAATACAAATAATGCTAATTTTATACTTTAATTAATTATGGTCTATAATAAATTAATGTCTCTGACCTGCACCATATTATTCCCGCATGCTAGGTACTGACTCACACCTATTTTCGAAATCTTTCCATCCAAGCCAATAATACGTACACGATCAAAATTTTAATTTACAACGCACTTCAAGCCAAGTAGCAAAAATTTCAAAATTAAATTCTGCTTGTTAATAAATTTGGTCACTAATAGGTATTCTTTAAAAAAAAAAAAAATTTGACAACATTTTTCCCCGAATATCCTCATGGATATTCGGGGAAAATGTTGTCAAATGTTGAGTTTCATTGTTCATTGTCATTAAACCAACAGTGTACTTTTTTAAAAATAAACTTGTAAGTTTACTGATTAAATTCTAGTCAGATAATCCATTGTTTTCATAAGACTAGGTTCAAAATCGAGGATATATGCCATGAAGCGCGACAATTATCAACAGTATGAAGGTGTCGACCTACATATATCGAAACTAACCCAATCCATGTCTGGCACTTACAAATGTGTATTTCAACATGATGGACAACAAATTTCACAAAACTACAGAGTCATTGCTTATGGTATGTATATTTTCTATTAGTCTTTACACAGGCCTAATAAATAGACTTATTAGCCATAGTTTAAAAATATAAATTGAGAGTTTTAAGTCATTTGCAGTGCCGTTACAGAATGTCATAGCTTATGCAGCTAAAGTTAAAGAACTAGTTGTAAGATCTTGTTGTAACCATGTTGTAAGCAAATAAATGAATTGTATTTAATAGTCATACAAAATTGAAAAATAAATTTCATACAAAGTCTTGTATGAAATTTATATGATAAATAGGCTAGAGCTTGTCAGGATATTCTGAAACCGCCCCAAATTAATTGTAGTTTACTCCCAACTTATAATACTTTCATGCATGCACCTGACGGTATTTTCTCAGAAGATCTTATCTAAATGTTAGGAAACATTCTAAGAAGTTAAAGATTTGACGTCTGAACATTTACTTTTAATTCATCCTTTTTGATACCACATCAAAGCCAATGTAACTCAAATATTGAGGAAATCCAAATAAATCTTGCAAATTAGATATTTTTTAATTTATTCCGTATAAACACTGAATATAGCTACATTTCTGTGAATAATGAGTTTGCTATTTTTATTCGTTATTTTTCTTCTCATCTGTCTTGAAATCTCGAGTTTTTAGTGAACCTATGCAGAGAGTGAGTGGGCCTTCACCTGTTCTCTAGTCGTATTTTTAAAGGCTTTTCTATAAAATGTCTATTCTTCAGTAGAAGTTTTGAAAATTCGTCATCTTATCTTGTGTAAAGATAGATTTCCATCTATGCAAAATTTTGAGTCTCTAAGACTTAGTGTTTTTTTTGCTAATCGTTGATTCATATCCAAGATTTTTCTTTTCATATAAATATACTCGATCAATATTATTTTCAGAATCTCTATATTTCATAAATACTTCTGAACAGCAGTTCATATCATTGAATAAAAATTCGACTATTCAATGTGAAGTAAAAGGCGGTGCAGGAGAACTTTTTATTACATGGAAAAAGTTGAAAGACAAAGAACAAATATTACAGGTAATAATATAATTTTGAGAAACATAAGGCCATTGTCATCTTCAAACGTTGTAGGTACGCAATTTTCGACTAAAATCGTCAACGTTCTGAACGACTTTTGTACGAATTTCTTACGCGGATATAAACGTCCAGTTTTTAAAGCACATTAGTACATTTTTTCTACATAGTATCGTCATGCAATGTTCGGCGTGATGTTATATGCAGCCAAAGATGTTTATTCGAGATATATAATATAGCAATTGTTATCTATCGTTTTATTCCCATCCTACAGGATATTAATGATAACGAAAAATATGAAATTGTGGAAAATGGACTCATCGTCAAAAATGTGGAATTGGAAGATGAAGGTATATACATTTGCGATGTTTGGGACATGAAAGGTACTGGTAGCAAGAACAGTACTATAAAAGTCGAGGTAATACAATTAATTTTAATACCAACGAATCATCTCTCTCTAAAAGGAGCCGCGCTCTTGTCGGTGTAACAGTCTCCATTTTCCTTTATCTTGTGCCAGCTCCTTCACCTCTATAAAAGACACGACAAGTGATCTAAAATATGTTACATTATTTACTTTGATCTTTTGGCTACTCTGTACACAAATGTAGATACTTTGACTATATTAAGAAGTACTTATTTTATAAATTCTTAAACCTCTTACCTTTTAGTAACATTTTTAAGACAATCGTTTTGGATTTGCATTCAAGTCATTTTCTACAAATTAATAATTATATTTTTTTATTCAGGTAATGATAGAACCAGTAATTGAAGACGTATTAGCCAGTCCAGAAACTACGGTAGCTGTTGGAGAGTCTTTAGTTATAGAATGCAAAGCTGATGGTACTCCATATCCGGAGTTTCGTTGGCGTAGAATTTTTGATTCGGTAATATTAACTACTTCACTTCACTACTTTATATACTTCACACTGTTATAAAGATTATTTAATTATTATCTTTTACATGTCTACACATTAATAAAGTTGGTAAAATGTTTTCCACAGATTCAAAAACCCAAAGATGCTTACTCATCGGGAATAGTAAAGATAAATAAATTAGTGTTCGATGAGATCGAGCCGCGTGATCAAGGTACTTACGAATGCGTAGCAAAGAATAAAGCTGGAGAAAGTAGAAGACAGATTGATATAAAGGTAACTTGTATGATAAAATATAAATGTCAGTTGTCAAAGTCAATGTTCATCATCATCATCATCTCAGCCACAAGAATTCCACTGCTAGACATAGGCCACCCCCAAACGTCTCCAATACGACCTACTGGCAGCGGCCTGCATCCATCCAAATGTATGATAATATCTTAAAAATATTGAAAAAAGGCATTCCATGACATATGCTTCGAATAGTCCGCTACACAAGCTATTAGCTTTTTTGGCGAATGATAAAGTTCGATGCTTGCCAATTGAACTGCAATTGGGTACAATTTTGTACCAGTATAAATTCTCTAAGGTTTACATAATGGGGAAACACTTTTTAAATCAAATTGTTAAATTCTTGCTTCGATCTCACACATTATTAACAAAAATGTATGGTTTTAGGTATTAGTTCCGCCGCAAATTATAGATTTCCAAAATATAACAGAAGTAGAAGGTAATACAATAGAGCTTATTTGCAACACTACAGGTCGTCCAGAACCCAAAGTCTCCATTATATATCTGGGTAAAAATTCTAATGAAGTGTAAGTATTTCAAATTTTTGAACTAAAGAAATATTTATATTATGCAGTCGAATTTATCGTCAATAGTATTACTTATAGATTTTTAAAGGCCATTATAACTTTAAAAGTATCTAGATATACTTAATATCAATATTGTAAAATAAGAGAGTGCAGAAACTGTACCAATTTTTGCTCAAATCAAACATTTTGTTAAAATTCATAAGTAATAAAATGTTTTCTTTATGAAGTGACTAATAATCTCTGTTTGAATAATTGTCAAATAATTGAGACGAAAAGAAGAAGATTGTAATTGAATAACGTATGTTCAAATTGCAGGCAAATCACAGAAGCTAATGTTTTCTCAAATTTCGCATTTGTTAATGTGACTCCATCAATGCAAGGTTATTATAGTTGTAACGCTAGTAATGAAGGTATGTTCTCAAAATCATTTTGTTTAGTATCCATGTAAAAATATTATTATTAATTATTTCCTTTAATATTTACAGTTGATTATGCCGAAGAAATAATGTACGTATCAGTATTATACAGACCATATTTTACAAATCCTTATGAAATAGTGTGGGGATGGAATGGTGCATCAGTGAATTTAAGTTGTGAAAATGATGCAAATCCAGTTGCCAATTGGACGTGGCGGTGAGTGTTACAGATATTTCTTTCTAAACAGGGGGTTTTACAAATCGGAAGTCAATACAGGTGCCTATGATTTGACTAGTTTAGTGCAACTCGACTATGAATTGTTTTTGATACGCAGATCTTACGCGTCACCTGAAAAGGTGACACCCGCTTAGAGCATATCTGAAGTTGAGTTCCAGTCGAATTTCAGTAACTATTTAGTAATCTGTGTTGCAGACGAGTCGGCGCGTGGTCGAAAGGGCTTACTGTTTTTTTACTTTATCTAAATTTCATACCAGAAATTGTTTTATGGCTAAATTACAAATTAGAAATTTAATTACGCAAATAGTTAGTATGTAAACTAATAAATCCAACAAATACAGATACATGGGACTGCCTGGTGAGAATGAAATACCAACTGATGATAAAAACCAAATATTAGAACTGACTGAAACGTTAAATGAGATACAAGAACCGTATTTCAATGTAAACATCAACAACGAATCTAAAGTGTACGGAGATTATGAATGTACCGCTAAAAATAATCTGGGGGAAAATAAAAAGAGAATTATTTTGGTACGTGGCTTTGTACCGCCTTCTGTATCAAATGTAAGTAATATTAAGTATTCCATTAACAGTAATAAAACTTTTAAAAATTTAGGACTAGCATGTATTCACCATTCAATCATATCTTAAAGGCTAAACTCTATAAACGTGCCTAAATCCTTTAAGCATTAAACCAGTCTGGTTTTGCAAAAATTAAACTAAATTTTATTCATTGAACATAATAACATAGCCGCAACAAAGCTTTCCAAACAAAGTACATGAAAAATATAAAATACAAATATCTATAATAACTTTAATGTGTAATGGTGAAGAAATTGAATCCGTCACCGAAACAAAATTTTTGGGTGTGCAAATAGATTATCAGACCAACTGGAAATCGCACACTGATAATCTATGTAAAAGAATAAACAGCTCAGTATATGCTCTGTACAAACTCTCTAAAGTCGCAAATAGGGATTGTGTTCTGATTGCGTACCGCGGTTATGTTGAGTCGATAATGCGTTATGGAGTCATATTTTGGGGAAATTCTGTGGGGAAGAATCTTGTGTTTAAGTACCAGAAAAGGTGCATAAGAGCAATGAATGGCCTAAAATCAACTGATAGTTGTAAACCGTTCTTCATCAAGCAGAAAATATTAACTCTCCCATCGTTATACATTTACGAAGTAGCAGTGTTCGTCATGTGTAACGACTCTTATTTTGCTACGTTTACGGAAAGGAATCCGAATAGAAGTCATCGCAATGGGAACAGGATATGCGCACCAAAATTTAAAACTGCACACGCTGGTAGTAGCTTCTTTGGAATGACCCATAAGATCTTTAATAAGGTTCCTATCGCACTTAAGTCATTGCCCATAAACACATATAAAAAACAATTAGCAGCTTTACTTGTGGATAAAGGCTATTACACAGTCCAGGAATTTCTAGCTGATAAATCCCTAATATAATTTTGACATGTCTTTCTATATTAAGTGTTTGTGTGTTCTGTGTTATATTTTTTATGTTAAAACTTATTGCCTTTGTATTTAATCTGCTTGATTTGTTTTGCTGTTGCTATTATATTTTGCTATTTATCTACAGCATTATTTGTCTTAACTAAGGTGGAAATGTAGTGAGACTATTTTATTTGACAACCTTGACATTATTGTATACCTATGTTTCACAAATAAAACATTCTATTCTATTCTATTCTATTCTATTCTATATTTTCAATACATTTTCAGGTTTCTGGAATTGTAAAAGTAACAGATGCCATTTTTACAATTGCGAAAACAGTTTTCCAAGGCCCAGATATAATAGGTTATATGGCAGAATATGATGAAGATGCAGTCTATGACGTTATTTCCATCCACAAGAATAGAACATGGAGTATAGATAGAGAAGATGATGGCTTCAAGTTGGAAGGATTGAAACCTGACACGACATATCAAATTAAATTTGCAGCAAAAAATAACGTAGGAACCGGAGAATGGGGTCAAAGTTTTAAATTTACAACTCTTAAGCCGTAAGTAAAGTTTTTAGACAATGACAGTTTTATAGAAGAGGCTTGATTTTATTACTTAAACAAATAGACTAAACTTATGTTCTGCTATAACGTATCAATTTAGAAAGACAATTCTTATACAATATTCGCATAAAACCGCTACACCTACAGTCCGAATTGGTAGCAATAGTTAGGTTCGCTTTACTTATAATTATAACAATATCATTAAGAATTAGTGCAACCTTGATGCGAATCAGCGAGTTTTTTCAAACAGGTCAGCACCAAGTCCACCAGTTTGGGAAGCAGATACAGAACTGTTAAATGTCACTGAAGACCAGATTTTGAAATGGAAAGCCCCGGACGATAATGGGGATCCCATTGACAATTATATAATCCAATATTGTCAGGTAAATATTAATTTTACTATATTGTTACTGTTCTGGGTTTCGACCACTTTGATATTTTCTTGATATATATGACATAATTTTCTTTGCACAAAAGAACATGTGGGATACATGTTCTTTTGTGCAAAGAAAATTAGGTTATCACGTGGAAATATCAATCTAATCTACTTTTCTACATTATAAGAGCTAATTTCCTGATCAATGATTGGCCTGGGTGTTAATCTCGAAGACTCCAAGTCAGTCACTAAATTAGGACTATTCCTCTAAATATATACTATATTATAAAAACTGTATATTATAAAGGGAACTAATTTTTAAATACATACTTGAGATGTTATTATGATCAGTTCAAAAACATATTGAGCAGTTATTTAATTTAATGGCGGTTTATTAATTATTGCGACAGTAAAACATGGACAGTAATAAAAAATCAATTAGTCTGTTATTTTATCATACAATGTCAATTCTAAAAATAATTGAGGAACAAAAAAGGAAGAGAGGCAGACCGTCGAAAGCTAAACCAGCTAAAATAAACTTATTGTATAATAATACAATAAGTTTATTTTAGCTGCTACTAAGCAAATTCTATGTAATTTTAATTATTTAAGTATGTTTCGAATTACGAATAAAAGTTCCTATTATTATTATACAATTTGTTTTATTTAATTCCTTCAGTCAAAGCAAAAGTAATTTAATTTTTCATTACTATTTAAGTAGGTACTGTTTTTTTTATTTTATTTTACCCACCTCATTGTATAAAGAATTGCTTAGAATGAGATTTCTTACCGACAAATTCCGATTTATTACTGCCCACACGTAACCGCTCGGTCAATAATTTTTACCGCCCATTTAATTATTTTCCTGCTCAATTATTATTCACTGATCCATTTAATTATTTTTTATTGCTCTATTTTGTTTACTTTACTGCTTAGTTTTAACGTGCCATTTTAATTTTTAACTTACCAAAACTGCTATTTACAACTGCCTCTTTAAATCAGTGCTTGTTATAAATAGGAACGTTTGGTTTAAGGATTGCAGAGAAGACGAGGAATCTTGCAAAGAGAGAGTAACCCCGAACTCTACATTGCAAATGGAAACAAGCTTTTTGAATCCAAATTCAACATACTGTATTCATTTACGT
The DNA here is from genome assembly GCA_905163395.2 of Endotricha flammealis. Lineage (NCBI taxonomy): Eukaryota > Metazoa > Arthropoda > Insecta > Lepidoptera > Pyralidae > Endotricha > Endotricha flammealis. Next base: position 6,212,351 of record LR990866.1, read on the forward strand.
GCTAAAAACAATATTGGTATTTCTGTAGCTACAAACATTACTGTGATGACGACAGGTAATAAAAATTGTGATATTTTGTACTCGAACCCTCATAATAACATTACTTAGTTTCGCCAGTATTTCAGGGTTAGAATAGGGTGGGGTTGATACACTAGCTGTTCACCAGGAGCTCTATGCGTGTCACGCCGCTTTTCTAGTTTAGTGTACAACGGCTTATGTCTATTAACGGCTTATTTGCCGCATACAACGAACGCTACTCCATTTGCATCAAACGCACAGACCGCAAGTCGTAACTGCCAGTGTGTATAAGTGCTAACTTTTTCTCTGTTTTGCCACTGTCATTCTTGAGATGAATTAACTACAAAACCGAAATTACCAGAGCCCATTAGCTAAAAGACGATTATTGCGTGGGGTGGATTTATTTGTATCAAATATGGTCAAATTAATTTTAAGGTCATCTGAAGGTAAGTAATCACTGCTGCTCATGCATTACCTCATTCCAGATCCTTTAATGGGCTGTTCTAGAAATTATTTGAACGCTTTTACAATATTCATCATCATCATCATTTCAGCCACAAGAAGTCCTTTGCTGGACATAGGACATAATGTATAATTTTATAATATTGTTTTAGATAAATTGTCAGGACCACTTCCATCGTTAACATCAGGTGCCATAATTGGTATAGCTGTTGTTATAGTCTTCCTAGCACTTCTAGTCTTGGATTTACTTCTTTGCGGGTTCAGAAGGCAAGGGATGATTGCACATTGTTATTACAATGAGAATAGGACAAGTAAAGATGATAAAATGGCGACGAGGTATGTTTGCATTTACAATATTTTGGAATATTTTTTTCCTGCCACGCGGTTTTGAACTGTATGCAGTCTGCCCGCATCAAATTTCATAAAGGTATCAAGCACACGGTCTGGAAAATGCTTTCATGCACACGGATTAGAATCACAAATTTTGGACAGCCTAAAAGTTCATTTGATAGCAGCATTGCAGTTTTTGTGAAAGCAAATCGTACTGATATTGTAAAATTTTATTTGCACTTGACGACATTGCCTATTTATTTATTCAATTTCAATTACATAACATAACAGTAAAGTACCTTGTGTACAAGTATGGGCCGATATTATTTACATAATTTGAATTCCAAACCAAAATCTACGCTTTGACATTCACATAAAAGGTATATTGATTTTCAGGGACAAAAAAGGCCTTTTGAAAGACAACGGCGAACCACCCGAAGATAATGCGAAGAAGCACAAAGAGTTTGAATATAATAGAGCCACGGGTATTATTACAGGAAAACATTCCTCGGTATAAAAGTTAAACGTAAAAAATGTAAAAAAGGATGAAATGCACTCTTCTATTAAGAAATGAAGTCTACTAAAATGAATTATATGTATAGGAGGTAACCTTGTGTTTGTATAGGGACAAAGGGTACTATAATTATTATGTAATTAAGTGCCTATTTATATTGCCTATAATACCTTTCGGAGCCGTTAGAATTTGATACTAATATGTCGAACTAAATACCTTGTCACCGTAGCCTATAGACGCTTGCAATACCGGGGGTATCACTCACGCGTTGCCAACCCTCCCAATCCCCCAAGTGGAGCTCTGGAGACCTTACTCACCGTAGGAACACAACATGGCCAAGACCCATGTTATACTGCCTAATGATGCCATATGGTTAATTAAGGTTTTTAGCCTATTTTACCGCCAGCTCGCTATTTGCCATCGGCTTTTCTTCTATTCTATGTTGAAAGTTGAAATCGAAACCGAACTACCAAAAAGCGACCCACACTGCGAAAAATCAAAAACCACGCGAGCAACACTTGCAGCTGCATCGAGTTTGTTTCCATTTTTCCGCAAGGTGACAAAAATCTAGCAAAAAAAATGTAGTCATATCATAACTTAGGAGATGTATACAGAACAGATATAAAAAGATGTTATTTATAATTTATATACCTTTATATAGAATTTCTACTTAATATAGATTAATATTGTTATAATTTTTCAGTTGCAGATTTTAGTATGTTATGTAGTAACGTTTATGTATGAAATGATATTGACGGGTGGTGTCTGATTTGTTATTCTTCTTGTAAGTGGCCCAAACCACCAAAGTTACAAGTAAAAAAAATTGAACATACAATCTTTTTTGAAGTTTCCATAATATTTTATTACTTTGTTATAATTTAACCTCAATAAAATGAACATGTACATTGTACAGTATATATAATATTTACTATTTATTACTTTGTGTAAATAGAATAAAGCCTATTTAGTTAAATACAAATAACGTAAGCTTATTGAATGTGATGAAAATTATTGTATGTTATTGTATTACTCACGTTTAGGGCTTAAAATGTTTTAGTGATAATATTTAGAGATATTTACTGAACAGCATTTATTTTTCCAAAATTATACCCCTTTAATAATAAAAATATACAAATCAACGATTAATTAAAACCAGTTTTGTTACGGTCGTTCTTGTATGAAAATTAAATATATACTGGTGCCAATGAGACCAAACAAGTTTTAGACAAAACTGAGCTAATCTTTTTATATTATTTCGTGCCATTT